>JAODKN010000050.1:2172919-2199112 GCA_026774425.1 Petrocephalus zakoni | reverse complement strand
AAACATGCACAAACAACTTAACAGAAAAGTGCACCATTAACCTAACTGACCTGTTATAATCCAGGTAATTTGGGTGCTGAACATTCATCTTAACCAAAAGGGAAGGACAGTAGTACCCCTGTATATGCCATTTACATTACATCAAACTCGACTGTGTCATTTGTTTGTAGTAATTTAAATGATTTTAAGTAACTAATGAACAGAATTTACTTGAACATGAATGAACATGGCATTGATGTACAAGATAGGGAATGACTGGTGGGGCTTGACAAAATGTAGTCACTTTTATTACAGATTTCTATTTTGCTTTTTGGAATACTAGGTGAACATTGACTTTTAAGATTGCAAAGTAAACACTGACTTTTATTATAAATTAAAGGTGCATTTTAGCCAATGAAAATGAATACGTCTATTTATTAGTTCTTCTCAGCCATTTTTAAGGCATTATTTTCGGGTTACACCAAAAATCAGCTGACGAAGGGGCTCTCGGAACCAATTAATGACATAAGGCTGGGTATGACTGTATCCGTCATCCTGTAAAGGTGTGGTCACATGTTCTTGCTGTCATTCAAGCACTCTGTGTTTCAAAAATGCGTAATATCATTCTCTTCAATCATTTTCCCGGTCCCACATTTCTTAGCTGCATAAAGGGCACGTGGGTATTGCAGCGACACTATACTGCCACGCAGAACCAGCAGACGGACGGGAATTCAGGAAAGACGGATCACATATGACCGACCCACTGCTTGGCAATCTGCTGGCATATGAAACCGAACCAGCAATTAATTAAAGCCTGTTTCTTTGAAGGGTATTTGCAACTAAACCTGCTCCTTAAAAGGAAACAAATGCATATTCAATAGCAAAAGACACAAATCCTTCAAATTCTAGATCCCTGCACAAGGCATAAGTAAAAGAAAAAGCCTACTAAAGATGTGAAAATTGTAACGAATATTAAACTTGCCACGATCTGACAGAACATCAGGTGAACATTCCCGCAAATTTCCGTCTACCTGCTGCTCTGTGGTTCGGCTCAAACTCACAAGTTCCAGGCAACGCATCATACAAATACCTTGTCACAAACATCAGCAGCACCAGTTTGTGTAAACTGAAGACTTAAGGTCAATTCCCAGTTTGACTTCACTTAGTGACACAGTCGTTACTCTCCTTGCGTTCCTAAAACTCTAACAAAACTAGAGAACATGACTGATCCACGGGTAATTAACTCAGTCGAGGCGGCTAGGGTAAATGAGAAGCCCAATTATAGAACCAGACAGTTTCCACAAGTTATGAAAAAATATATCCATCAAAACATATCTAAGGTATTCTACACGGCATGTGTTGCCCTTTTGCTGAATTTTCCATGAGATTACCTAAGCCCGAATACCACCAAAATTCTCTACTCATACAACCTTCGTCCAAGCAGATCATCCCAACCTCAGAGCCCTGTGATGTTTTTGATTTCTTCAGCCAGATAAGGACACATGGAACATGGGACACGTAAGTCCCCTTCAATGCCAACTCTTTTGGAAGCCCATGCTGTTGCCCCAGGGAAACCTCACCATGCTGTACACCACAACAACACCAATCGGTTCTCCTACCGTGGGTTCCCGGCATTATGCAAACAAGGCAAAACGGCTATTTGAGTACAATGAAAACACACCTGCAGTCAGCTGTCTAGAGGCCCATCAGACCACACATAGACACTTAAATGTAAATACAGCTAGCTCTGAAGACCATGTGAAATACAGACAATACACTCCTAAAACGTCATAATCCTCATAGGGAATATATAACCTAAAATCAGTCGAGACCACACAGAAATAAAACAGACATTGCAATCTATTAATTGACGGAAGTGAACGTCTGATATCAGCAGGGCATTATAGGGCTCAGTGGTTTAAACCACTTCCCTGTTATCACCGGTCTTTGGAGGGCAGATTTAGGAAGAGGTTAGTGCTGCACGCTTTACCACAGATCCCTGCAACCAGGGATGAGAAAGCATGCTGACTGGCAGTTTATAGTACCGTCTCATCCTTCACTGTGGTCTAACGTGTAGACTGCCAGAACCCAGCAAAGCCAAAACTGGTGCCTCATTGTTCTGGTCGTGGGAGTTTTACTTACACAAAAATGTTCTGAGGGCAGAATAAAAAATTATTGGTTCACAGAAATAACCAATCAGATTGTAGAGGAGGCGGGTCCAAGCAACTAGAGGAGATGGGACCAAGACATCTGACTGGTTGGTCTGATTAGTTATCTCTCTGATATAAGATGGCTGTAAATAATGATATAATCTCTGATATAATAATTTTTCGTTCTGCTCTCAGAACATTTTTGTGTTAGTAAAACTCCCATCAAGCATTGTTCCACAAGTCCTGAATCTACTGGATAAGGCCCTCCAGTTCCCGCCAAACGGCGTAATGATCTGACAGCATCTTCGAGGACTAGCAAGTCTACATAAGTGCCAGGTGATGGTCGCTGTGCAAAAGTGGGATCTACACCGTTGCCCCCCTAAAGGACTTCCTGGGTATGGCGATGGCTGTGAATCTGTGTGGCCAACCCCGCTTGGACGCTCAGGACTGAAGCTGGTTGGCGGGCTTGTCAGTGGCACGACACGCACTCCAGTAAGTTCCGAGCAAACGCTGGGACAGAAGGCCAAGCTAGCAGTGGGGGCCACGGGACGATCGCGTCACCTTAGCGTGAGGCAACGGAGATGGCGGATGACTCAAGTCTGCTGAGGGGATTAGTCACAAAAAACAGGCAAGGTAGACGCTCTCTCTCCAAAGCAGCAAACTAATAAGGCTGAAATGAACAGTGTTGGGGTAACGTATCCTAATAATGCACAGTTTCCGGCGGGGCCTTTCAAGTATCTGCATGACAGATGGCTTGGGCCTCTTTTAAAAGTAATTATAAAACATCTTTGATGACTCATCTTTTGACTCTTTGGTTCCCATTCCGTATTATGGCTTTATCATAGCAGAAACGCCAGGAGGGGGAGGAATATGCAATGTTTCATATGTGAATTCAGAGGGAATAGAAAGCCGTGAATTCTCCAGCAAAGTCTTTTTAACTATTGTACTAATGTGGGGAAAGTACTGCAGAAAGATGATTTAAAATGGCAAATATCTCTTAGCCCCAGTAGGCATCTCTCAGAAAGAACAAAATGCGGATGAAAGGCGTTTTATTTCCGGGGACCATTGCACTCACTTTCCTTTATTTGCTCATGTTATGTCACGTTCTGTCTGGATGAGCGTGTTTAGAAACGCTCTTGTTAGCGTTTTGTTTGAGGACGCGGAAAATTAGCATCATCATTACTTTGAAATTGAACACATGGTACTACCTGTCTTTTTTTGACAGAGCTTTACTTTAGGCATTTAGCATTATTTTTATCAGCATCTCTATCAAGGAAAGTAAAACAGAGAAAAATGGAGTAAGAAACATTGTAAAATGCACATAACGTTTACCTCACTATACATTAAGTCTGTTTATTCCATCCATCCAATTTCAATCACTGCTTTTTCAGTTACAACCACTACTGTCCAGGATCTATCCCAGAAGCTAAGGGTTTTAGATTAGGATTAGTGTAGGTTTGGTTCCAACACTAGTAGGGACCAAATCAGCCCCAAACCCCCAGCCCCCTAAACGCACGGTACTCCAAAAATACTGCTAGGGACATGTCCCTACCATCCATAATCAAATCTACACCCCTGCTCAGGAGATATATACAAAACCACACATACCTGGATGCTGATGTCAACCTAAATAGAACATGCTAACTCAGTAAACAAGAGCTAGAACTGGACTCAAGGTGAGACAAGGCGATGGTCTCACCCGCTGGGCCCCTGGGATAACCCCTGGGGTGCCCACGGGATAACAGGCGTCTCAATACATAACAATCAGCATTGACTCAAATAAGATGTCATAATGGGTCAAAGACAAATCAGTCTTCCCATGTTCTTAATGGCTTGGTGGCCTAGAGAGCTGGTAACCCATGAGCGTGGCTTTAGCTACCATAACAACTGGCTCCACATCCTTATATACCCCTCCCTCGGGGGAAAACTTTCACATTAATAAAGAACAACTGTTCTGTTCAAGTCGGGGGGGGGGGTCCATGGAAATTTCTCTTGTCAAATATAGCGACTATAATTGAAAAAGATATATGTTCTTTATATTTACACTGACATATTGAAATTAATCACTACACTAAATAGCCATTTGTTACAATAGCCCAACTGCAAACACATCTACGTGCAATGATAATATATAACAAAAATTTCATCCTTACTATCTACAGGGTTGCAGGTAATAATGACAAACTGGAAGATAAACATCCATGTATCCTTAAATCCATAGACCCACAACACTACAGCAGCTGTAAACATGGCTTAAAAATGGGGATCGTAACTGTACTGCAAATGCACGGATATTTTGTATAAACAGATTAATAGGTTATGCGAAGGAACTGGTCCAGCAGGAAACAGGCGCAGGATCAGAACTGTCAGCTCGGCCTCTTTAAAGAAGGAAGGTATCAGAAGCTAAGCTGTTGGGCCAGGTTTGGGAAGGGCTGTCCTGAACAGCTCCTAAAGAAGATTATCCTGCTACTAAGAATAGCCCAGGAGGACATGGTGGTAGAGTTTGCCATTCGGCACATCCACAGCTCCGGGGTTACTGCCCGCTTCAGCACCCATCCGACCCACAAATCTAAAGCAACTCCCCCCCTCCCCTCCCCCACCACTGCTGCTAAAAGCAGCCCTACTGGAAGTGCACAGAGCAGTCCTAAAATCACAGCTGCCTTGAGTTTGGTCCTCACTTTTGTGCGCATTTGGCAAGCAGTAATGCTAGACAAGAGGATTCAAAACCCAAAGGTAGACCATCATGAACTGGCGTAACCCCATAGGAAACGACCAATGAGATCCAACCAAGGAGGAATAACCAATAGAAAGAGGGCTAAGCCAGTCTGGTCAAGGGAAAGACAGCTACACAGTTTTGCCAGAGGACAGTGATACCAATATAAGGTGATCAAAGCCTCTGCTGACATGGGAGCCATGCTGCATATCTGAGCATTGATTCCTTCAGACCCAGATGTTCACCTGGTGGGGAAGGGGGAGGGGGGGTAACAGCCAGGGTAACACAGTGATGCAACACCTACTCAAAAACAGTGGCCACAGCTGCGAGGATTCCTATTTGGACATGCGCCGCAAACACACAGCTGCATGGGACGCGCTTTTCACACTGTGCAGCCATGCAGGAATACGGCACGGCAATCCGACCATTGACCACTTGCAAAAGCAATGTCACTGACATGTTCTGAAAACCATCTGCAAAAATGCCACCAGTGGTAGCCAGGATGGTTAGGATCAATTTTAAGCTTAGATATTTCAATGGATTTATCAGCTGAAGCCAATGGTTGATCAATAAAAAAAAATTATACTATAGACTATACATCAGGCCAGTCATTTTTGCTGGCAATCCATTCAATAAAATCAGTTTAGGTCTTAGATGCATATGGCTCCTTAAGTTACCAAAACCACAGGGCATTTAAAAAAAGCAGCAAAAAGTGTACACATCCTGGCAATAAAACCAAATCAGTTTCCCGTGTCAGTAAGGTATGGTGGCGCTACGCCTTGGCGTCTTAACCCGACAGTCGGGCCCTACGGAGCCTTATGACATCACGGCGTTTGCAGATGCTGAGCGGTCTCACTTTAAGCACATGCTACTATTTCCGAAATGCCTGTCATGGTCCAAAAGGAAGAGCGCTGACCCATGTAGTTGGACAGCTCCCCATTCGAGGCACGGTCCCTGCGGTTCGAAGACGAGCGCACCGCCCCGAGCCCCTCAAGGCCCGCCGGGTTCAATGGTGTTGCAAGGATATGGCTCAGTTCCAGCCCCTTGGCAGTCAACTGAAGCTATACAGTGCGAAGCTCTTATCACATCCCTGTCAATGATAAAAAAAAAGCCTGTATCCACAGCTTCCTTTTCAGGCACTGCATTCTCACAGCATAGCCCCCTACCCCTGAATTTGGCTGACCACCTCACCCTAAACATGGCCATCTGTCCCTTCAGTTTTCCTTCAGATTCCTTCCAAAACAAGAAGTTGGTAAACCCAACACCAGAGCCTCTTATCGTTAGTGGATTTTCAGTAAAAACCAGTGTTGGTAGACAATCAACAAGTGACTGCAGCATTGTGGTCCACTCTGAGAAGAAGGGAACACTCTGGGGTGTTTGTCTTCCGCTTCTAGCCGGCACCCCTGCACCTCATTTTAGCTAACCGACCAATTTAACTCAAGCCTGGTACCCCGGGAGGCTCCTCTGCTCTTACGTCATCCCCATGTCCCCTGGCCTTTCCCGGAGTTTCGGAAGAGAACTCCAGCGACACACGCCGGAGGAGGGCTCGTCACGGTATGATCCGAAACACTCGACCTCCCTGGACACCCATTAACTGCAGTCACAAGGAGCCCCGAGACAACTGGGCTTATAGCTTCAGAGAAAATAAGAGGTCGCTTTGCACAGGAGCTGGTCATTTATTAGTCAAATATGAGGCAAAAACACATGCCGATGCAGGATGGGCAAATGTACATGCACGCATAAATGTTAACTAAAAACTTTTAGCATTCAACATTACTATTCATCAGTCAAGAAAGTGCACCAGCTACCAATGCCAAGACAATACTCACTCTCGCATAAAGTTTATATTATGAGTACAACGATCGACAACACGACAATGCCCCTTACTGGCCGCAAACAAGCTTTAACACGGAAAACTGGGGAAATAATGAGGTGTATTTTAATTAACATATGCGTTGCAAACACCTGCCTGTCATTACACCAAGCTCTCCCCGGAACGGAAGCCTTGGGTTTTGAACAGCACCAGAAGCTAGATCCCCCCCCCCCCACACACACACACACCTAGTCTTAATTATCAGTTCGCCGGCCGTATCGTGTTCAAGCGTTAGAGCAGGAACCAGACTTCCAATAATGAAAGTCCTGGGGGGTGGAATTCGTTGCTGAACAATTCAGCCACCCTATTTATAAAATTGCTATTGAATAGCAAAGAATTTACAGGGGGACTATAAACTATAATTACCTTTGGACACACTTGCAACAAAACGCACCTTAGAGGTTGAAACAGATCAGGAATTAATATTAATCGTCGTGTTTGGGAATTAATGTGTTTTTATCACCAAAGTGCAAGAAGAGCACATTTTTTTCCACATACGTGGTGCAAATCCATTTGCATTAACTGAACAAGTAGCTTAATCACTGATTTGCTATGTTTATGGACTTTGCTTCTATAATGTAGCAAACATAGGAGAAGAACGGGTTTAAAGTTTGACTCTACGCCTTTAAAGAGGTTTCACAATGTGACCTATAACCACAGGCAGGTTCATATGAGGCCCGACTCCCATCTTCACATCTACTGATAATTTTTTTATTCAAATTACTTACTTTGGATTTGTTACAATGCCGTCAGAGGAAAGAGGATCATTAGGTCACTCCATAAACTAAACCTGTCCTGTTTATACTTTGAACTTCTGAAGAAATTACAAAGTGCAGTTTATAATCCCCAGGCAATAAAGTGGTTTTATGATACCATTATTATAAACTACTCTAACACCATTCAAACTTATATTAGGCTTGTGAATGCCGTTCACAAATACTTGTTTCATTTTCCCTGCCGTGAGCAGGAACACTAAGTCTCGACCCGGTGTCACGTGAGTCAACGGCATCTAGAAATTTCCCACGCAAAGCAGGCAAAACAGCAGCAAAACAAAATGAAAATGACTGTTCAGCAGATTATGGATCATGCAGATTTACATCAGAGAAGAACCGGTTGTGTAGCAACTCGTATGTATCCTTACCTCGAACAAGTTCGTGGACTCGTTGCCGTACTGACTGGAAATGATCTCTGATTGGTCACTGTACCACTTGAGTCCACCCAGGAAATCACCCGCATCCAGGTCGCTGACATCTAATTCTGAGAGATCGAGCTCAGGGAGGTCCGGACAGAGGGGCTGGTCTTCGCCAACCAAGGCGGCACACTGCAGGGGCACAGCACAAAGCACAGGATATAACAGCATGAAGGCTGCACAGCATCTCCAGCAGAATATCGCAAAGCCCAGCATCTGTAGGCCTTTTCTCACCGCCATGACCCTTTTTTTGCATTTTCTTTGCTCTTTACATTTGACGAAGGCTGGTTGTTTCCAGCTATTTTTCTTTTCTACAACATTAACTCTACAGCTCAAAAGACTCAGTGATGTATTGCACAGTTTAATGCCCCTGCAATTTAGACAGTGATTTTTTTTCCAGGAACATTTTAAATTGATAAGCAGCTCAGGGTCTTAGCCACACTAGCACTAGCCAGTCAGCTCCTTCGACAGCATGTCCCGGCTTCAGCGTGATCAGCCGCCTGTCGGAATCAAAGTGCCGTTTAGCGTCGCGCGGGTCTCGGAGTCGCCGAAGCCCCATTGCAATTTCATTATTCATTGGCCAAGATGACGTCTGTTTAACTGCCAGCTACTGCACTGCAATCAGGATACAAATCAGGGACACCAGGTTCACAGAACCGTGACCAGAGAATCTGCAGATTTTTTTATTTTTTCTTTAATCGTTATCTGGGTCTATATAATTTATAACAAAGGCAGTCCGACGTTAAAGGCATAACGAGTTCCCAGAAAAAGCTTTCAATCCCCAGAGATTCAGAACACTGACACGTCACTTGATGTTAATTGCTGCAACAGTTTCACGGCTGGCAGAGTTGCGCAATCATGTCAAACGTTGCATAGCTAAATGTGTATTATAACATTCAAAAGGAGTGTTCTTGTTTTGCAAGTCGGATTTGATTGTGTGGGTTCAGTAAATATTCAGTAAGGGTTTACAGTTTTGGAAACTGGGAGGAAATTGGGAGGAAAACAAGAGGTTCACTGTGACCATGACCCCACACTGGATAAGCAACATGGAAGATTGATGGATGGATGGATGGATGATGATGGATGGATGGATTTCTCACTGAATTCCCTGCTGAGACAAAACTTTTGTAATGGTTTGCAATATGATTTATCACATACGGCCTTAAACTCCCATGCACACATAATTTAACTCCCCGGACAGGCTGCAACACACCAGGTCTCAGGTAGACAAACTAATCTTTCCGTCTTGGCACCAGCCACAGTACAGCAGGCCGGGATATTGTTAAAAATGAGTCCCTGAAACGCCGAGCAGAGAGATGTCAGCTCCGGCCGTCATCCTGCTCAGTTGCACTTGATCTAATTGTGCCAAACACCATTTTTGCCACTCACAGCTGTATGAGTCAGATCTGAGCCCAGGCTTTATCGCCCAAGCTCTGCTATCAGCTGAAGGCTGCAGGCCTTCAAGGAAGGCAGCAATACCCCAGACCAAATACTTATTTCTATTTAAAGTACACAATGCAGGATGATGGGAGCGGGTGCGTCTGCTCATGTGCTGTGGTGCATCTGCATTTCCCAGCCACTCCTGTTACTAAGCGAGACTTCCAGGTGACAGGACACGTGTACGTGCGTGTGTGTGTGTGTGTCCCCACAAAAGCTTAATTCCTATTGGGGGGGTACCACCCCGGAAACGCACCTTGATTTATACAGCGCAAAGGCGTTAAGATACTTAATGCTACAGCTATGTGGAGATGATGGTGGTGATGATGTGGAGGAGCAATTCACTGGTTGTAACAGCCTTTGGTAATTAAACTGCGTGATTTACGACCCCCCTGTGGCTTTCACCAAAAAAAAAAGAAAACGTTTTAGTAAAACCATAAGAGACCAGAGCGGAGGCGAGGCGAGGCGAGGAGCAGAGGGTGTTAATCCCCCGGAGCTTTGAAACACTGCCCTGGAAGCGTCAGCAGATCGGCAAGCATCAGAAGGCCGGCGCTCGTAGCAAAATAACTTCTGGCGCATGTGGAGATGTCACGCAAGAACCGGATAAATAAATTAATATCTCAGATCTGGAGCGGTTTCCTACAGATACCGTCGGCGCTTATTGGCAGATTTCGTGGCAAAACGCCGATAAGATGACACCAGATGTGATGCTGGATTTTTGACGATGGGGGCTGCGCTGGTGTCGCTGTCTAAATGACATCGTGCGAAAGGCAAGAGGAGAGGAGCGTCTTTAATGCGAGTGCTAGGACAGAGATGCCCACCCCATTCATGCTTTGGAGCGCCCATGTCGGGAATTGTGTGCAGCAATCGAAGGTGTGTGTGTGTGTGTGTGCGTGTGTGTGTGTGTAAAACATCATGCCAGTGACACACGACGCACATCAGTGCAGTTATTCCCCTTATTAAACTAGAAGCGCCGGGTACCTTTCACCAACGTTAACCATCTACGCGTAAACGCGCACGGGGTAAACTGTTAGACAATTTAACTCGACACCAAGACAGCAAACGTGATGTTACAACTATGGCTGTTTTTCCCCAGCAAATTAATGTTTATACAGCCCTCACATGCTGTGTCGCCGCCGCGCAGCCTTGGAGACGCGCTCTCCTCATTCGGAACTGTTGTATCTGACATAGGTTGTATTTCTCATAGCTCGATTGCAAATTCTAACAATGATTTTAACTCTGCTTTTAAGTGTCTCGGCCCATATTTGTCTGACAGGGCGTCGTTGCGAGACAAAAGTTGTACTGTACCTGACTTATAAATAATTCTGGCGATCGGCCACTTTCGCTGGAAAGACTTCGCGATCGGATACATTTCACGGCAGCCTTGCAGCATGTGGAGATACATTCCGATTACAAGGCATCATACGATGCAATAACTAAGGAGTTAAAAGGACACGTTAACTCCTCCATTGCTATCATTCGTACGTTTTGTAATCCCCCCATCCTCCGTACACCGGGCTCTTTGACAGGCAAATCCCCAACATTAAATACCGGGCTCCGAGCTCATTCTGCGGTCCATCTTCCCAAATCGGGAGGAAATTAAAAAACAGTTTACTAACAGTTCATTTATGCTACTTACCTCTAGTTCTCTCCACAAAGAGTCCTGGTTACACCTGTCCCACGCCATCCACGCACTGAATGATGGCTTGGAAATAAAAAAAAATCAAGCAAAAAAAAAAAAGAAATCCAGCGGCTTTTTCACTTGCTCTCACTCAGGGAACTGCCCCCCTAACTGAGAATGAACTGAAGGCACCTGTCTTACAACTGCCTGCCATCACATGACAAAGCTATTAAAAGTAGGCAGGGGAGTGACTCCTTCCAGCGCCCCCACCTCCTCACTACTTGAGTGAGGCCAATGACGTCCCGTCAGGCAGGCGGGCTCTGGCACACGCATAGTAAATATTTTCCACGATTAAATCCCTCCCGATCGTCGGCAGCGCGCTGAGATCCATATGCTTTTGCCGGAGCGTCGGCCGGGACATTTAACTGCCGGCGTTTGACGTCAAAGCGGCGCACGTCGCACCGCGAATCGGACAACCGGGGACGGCGGCGCTCCGCAAGGCGCTCTGCGGGCGATCGGGGGGCTGAAATTATTAGGCAGCATTTGGGAAAAACGAAAAAAAAAAATCACAACAGCAGCTAGTTCCGTTTGCAAAGATTACATTGTATGCAAAGCATAAAAAAACCCGTTCCTAAATGACCGGCGAACTCCGGGATGCGTGCGCTTTCGCCTCGTCTGCTTTTACGCGAATGCGGCAATGGATGTTATATTATCGCAAAGCAAATACCGAGAATAAACAGAAAGCTGTGGTTATTTTTTTCCCTCGCTATCTCGGATACGTCGTTTAATTTGTGTAGGCAGTAAATCAGACGGCTTCCCTTTCGCCCCCCAACCCCCCGACACCCTGTAGTCTTTCATTCTCCGGGTAGGTGAAGAGTGTTTCCCTCGGTTGTCATCCGTAATGTGTTCCGGGAAGTGCTGACTTGTTTTAATAGAGCATGGGACTGCACTATTTATATGGAGACCAAAAGCAGAACAACCGCTTCTTGTCTTATCGTTTCTTTTTTGTTCTTTATGCTACTGTGCAAATTGAATTCAATGTCGGCACCGCCGAGGAACCTGCCGAGCCATTTCCCAATCCCTCATCAGCATCTCCACCTCCTCCCCCCCCACTTCCCACTATCTCGGATTTTTATTATTATTTTTTTGGTTATTTATTCTTGTTACGGAAATAAAGTTGACTTTCCTCCTATATGTAATTACATTGTCTTTGTGAACCAAAAGAACGAGCAAAAAAAAAAACAACAACCGTAAATACTCAAGTCTTGTCTGGATAAATTAAAACTGTACTGTCTATAAAACATCAGAAGGTTGCAAAGCGGGCAGTATCTGCACAAATCTGTGTACCAAACACAAACATCAAACAGTACCCAAAGATTAGTGTGGATGCCAAAAACATGTTCTGGTTCAGCTGACATGTAATCATCATGTGGTCGATGGGTCTACTGGTCATTAATAACCCATTGTTTTGCTGCTGGCCCCATAAAAACTGGCGAAAATATAATAGGCCTACAAAAAAAGATACACACGATTCAGTAATTAGAGAAAACATGCATGTGTTGTGTCCACTGTGCAACACTCAAAGAGGCACGCCTTCCAATTCATGGTATCTTTTCACAAAGCTGGATGAGAACCTCACTCCCGGAGAAGAAGCAGTGTAGAACCAACAAATGTTCGGTTCAGTGTCAGGCCCTCAAAATGCATGTGAAGGAAAAACACTGTAAAATCTGGGATTGTGGGTTAGCCAAAACTGCTAATGGAGGTGCCTGTGCATCTTTGCTCAAGATACAGTCACCAGAGCAGCATGTCTGTGTACCCTGGTGGCCTCTCTATGCATTTACAGTAAACACATAGTTAGTGGTGGTTTCTATAATTATTAGTTTTCATACTGTGTATATCAACTATCCTGATGCACGCAATCTGGCTCCTAGCCTTTGTCATGGCATGAACTGCTCACTTCTGGAGTTTTATTTTGATGTTGATGGCTCCCACACGCAACCAGATCCAAAGAGTAACAATCCAGACCAGGATTTTATTTCAACCAACTAGTTTTGCTCTCTGTGACTGAGACTCTTAATACTTAACTGGTTGGTTGAAACAATATCCTGGTCTGGATTATTACTCTTTGGACCTGAATTATCCACCTCTGCATGCAACATCACCCTTAACTATGGGCCTGTCTATGGAACTGTGTGTACTAGCATAGTCACTGTCTTTCCTCATCAAGGGTGCTCCTAAGTAAATGACAGCCACAAGAGCACTGCAGCAGACAGATGATCAAGATGAGCTGGAGGATAAGTAAATCAGGGGAACCACGGCAGTACGTAAGAGAAGCATCAGAGATCGCAGAAACGCAGTCAGAACAAAGAGGCAAACAACTGGATATGAAAGAGGCTGACGAGTCATGGAAAGGAGAAGGACAGCGCACGCATTATTGTCAATGCCAAGCTACAAGTAACCACAGCTGCCTCACTAACTCCAAAAACCAAGAGGATGACAATGAGCTTGTAGATGGACAACCATGATGACCCTGGATCTGTCTAGGAGCAGTCGCCCCCTGCTGGTTGGGGGATGACCGTAACAGATGCACATCATACTCGGACAGCAAGATTTCTATGCATGTTTGGCTTTTTCCATCACACAGACTTTCTCTGATGTTAATGTTTCTTCCAAGTAGCTGTTAGATCTGAATATCATGTCGGTGGACTGGGATCAACCTGATTTTTCTCTCTCAATAACGTCGACCAGGAAGAGCTAATTATATTGCCAGTTCCAACATAATTTCTTAAGGCATATTAAGACAGAACCCCACGTTAAACACGTCTGCTTTTATTGGTTTAAATAGACTATTGTGTGCTTGCCATGTATTGTAATGGCCCTGCTGGCACAACTAAACACAGCTGGCAGAAGAAATAAAGTTCGACACTCCATTATGTTATATCAACACCAAGTTAATGCAAAACCTCTTTGGAAAAAAATGACATTCTGTTTAAAGAACTTATCAAGTTAATGTTGTTGCCCCTCCGACATAATAATTAGCATAATAGCTCGAAGTCCACTAGCGGAGAGTAATTTCAGCGGGCAAACAGAAGGAGAGGCTTTTGAAATCGTGTGGCGTTATTTGATAATGTTATCCTGTCAACTGACAGAGAATGAAAAGTGCAGTCACTGCAGGAAGACCACAAACCTCTCTGTAGAGACAGAGGCCAGTCTGCGTCGGGTGTCCCCCCCCAATAAATAAATAAATAAAAGGGGTGGCCTGTATACAAACTTCAAAACATTTATTTTATGCTTAGTTTGAGAACTCAGATACCCAGTATGTGGGTAACACTCACTGTTAGCGTTTGTCTTGATATAATCATGGGTAGTGTAGTCAGGTCTGTCATCATTTAAGCTAAGAAAATTATGTTTGAATGATTTTCATGTCAGTGTATAACTATGATATTATGACTGTCAAAGTTAGCTATTTCCAAAGTTCTCCTTATGTCTCCCCACTATTTGCAGCAACCGTCCAATACAACTACTTTATTTGACTCAAGAAATATAGGACACTTTGGGTAATCAATGCCTCATTGAGTTATTTAAATAATTAGGCAAACTAGCTAAGTGAAATAGTGGTGACGTTTAATGAATACATGGAATGGCTGAGGTGCCCCTGAGGGTTCCTCAGTCATTCGAATATGCTCCTGGCCCCCCGAGACCCTGCATAGGTCAGTTTCTGAAAATGGATGGATGGATACTAATTTGCATATGGTCTAATGCTAAATTGTGTTTCTTCCTCAGCAGATACACACTTCTTTGCCTAAGACTATTGCATAGTACTTTACATCATGAAACAAGCATTCAGCCCTCCATACTGATGCCACACTTTTGCTTGAAGAATGGCATCCACTCGCTGGTGTTCTCAGAAAAGCTGACTTGAAGAACGCCAGACGCCCTCACGTGAGTTAAATCAAGAAGGACTTGATGTAGTGGTCAGAGCTAAAGTGCCATGCCCCGTCTGGACCTTGGATCAGCTCATGTCCAAGCTTGGGAGACCATTTACACTCTCTACATGCTTCTCCTACAGAAGCCAAATGTATGACATCAGGTCTCCAGATAGACAGCTACCATCTCGCCAGCACTGACTGTCCCCATAAAAAAAAAAAACAAAGCACGCGGTGAACCTTCCGGAACCTGTGAGCTGTCAGAAGCTGCCTGTCACTGTACGCTACTCCTTTTGAGTCTGATAAACCACTAACTTGATTTTGACATTCTTGACATCAACGGGTCGTAGCTGCGCCCGGTTTCCCCAGTAACAGCGCGGGGACATCACTGGTAGGCTAGACAGCGTTGGGGTGGGGAAAGAGCTGGGGGTGGATTTTTAAAAGTACAAAAGTGCAGAGTGCTTCACCGGCGCCCCAAACGAAAGCAGCATGCTCGCTGCTCGTCTCCAGCCGTCTAACCGGGCCACGGCGGACGATACCGCGGACGGCGGGTGTCATTCGAGGAGGAGGAGTGTGAAACCGACCAGACAATTAAGAGGAAGGAAGGGCAGCGATATCTCGGCAGGGAGGCGTGGAAATAAATAAATAAAGCAGAGCCGAGCTGCGTGCATCTAATTGTGGGCTTTTTTTAAGGAAAGTGACACTAAGTCTCTGTGAGCGAGCTACTGGTACAGCGTCAGTGGCATCCGCCAGGGAAGAATTAGGTCAATTGCAGTACACTGTGTGCCTCCAAAAGCTTCGTACCAACAAAACAACAGGCAACTACCACAGCAGCAATATCCCCCCCAAGAATGACGGCCGCACCCCCTTGTCCTAGACAGCTGTCCTATTATTTTGAAGAATTAAAGGAAAAAAAAAGCCTTAATTGCGGGTTCCTGTGTGTTTTTCTCCTGGCCTGCGTAAGACACGGCCGCAATGAAAAAGCGTCACGCTGGCGGAATCCTCTGCATCATCAATTTGTTTTTCTTTTTTTGTTTTGTTTTTTTTTTTTGTAGCTTGCAGAAAGAATTTCTTTTCATCACCCTAAAACAAGCATATACCACTGGGCAGAGTGGGGGGGGCGGGTTAGCAACGGCTGGAGCCACCAGCAAGAGCTGCTCGGGGAGAGGCATTGTAGCTATAACCCATTTTTTAGAGAGGTCTTCCACAGCCAGAGCAAATGTCCCGGCTCCAAGGGGTCGTGGCAGTGGGGGTGCGGGGCAGGACAAGCAGGTCCAGCCGGCGAGAAAGAGCCAGGCGGCCACAGAGCGGCGGCGGTTTAAAAATACTTTTTTTAGTCAATCAATGGATGACCTTCCATGACTGAGTATCATTGTCAAAAGGCACCAAAATAGGCCCAAAGTCACGCTCCGCGACATATAAATGGAAACTATTTCTAGGCATTACGGACTTCAGATCGATGCGCCACGCCGGTCCCGAAACTTGGAAAAACAACCTGTCCTGACTGCTTAGGTCAGGGCTGGCAAACTTCATTCCAGGATGCATATTTCCCCCCTTCCTAACCCCCCCCCCCCACATCACCTAATTTGCTCCATCATTTTGATACTCTTGCCATTAAAGGATTAAATTCCTCCCTGAGACTGTTGCTTTTTCATTGTGTATTTAGGCATGTAATTTTTAATGGAAATGTTTTCAGGAGAAATGCACATAAATGTACACACATAGTATATAGGTGCTTATGCAAACTGCAATAATAATGCAAATCGTAACTTGACTTGATTAAGATATGCACTGCAATAATAAACTATGCACACACATGGATTGCACGCACACACACAGATGCACACACATACATAGAAGAAGTGTATTTGATTCATATAGCTAGAATCCTTGCTTTCATGGTCATGAGAACCTCAGCCAGTTATGCACTCAGAGCAGGCTTGCATGTCCATCTCTGGCCTGCCCCTTTAAATATTTTCTGGGGGGCGGGGGGGGAATTATTGCTCGCTACTCTGCATTCCCCCTGAATAAACTGGAGATGACAGACTACCTTAATGACCCCATATAATGCTAGGTGACAGCAGGCTAGTCTACCACGGGACCAATTCTGCCCTTTGTCACCTTACAAGCACCCCAGCTGTGACTATCGCCACAAGGAAGGTAATTTAAGTACAAGGACCCAAGCCTGGCCCCTCCCTCACCCTCCCAGCTGCAGGTTCCACATCCCACATAACCTCGACTGGCATTCAAATGCCCATTTCAGGAGATATTTTATTAAATGGAGGATAGAGAGATATTAATCAGCAGGAAGCTGTATTTCGTTTCATTCCCACTGCTGCAGTAAATTCAGCTGAAGGATTACAGAATGGATGTTTACCTAATGTGATGTCGGTGGGTGAGGACTGCAAGACGGGACCCAGCCCTTCAGAATTTACCCCCGTTGGGGAACTTTATTTGGGGTACAGGCGAGTACAAGATGGGAGGTGGCCAACATGTACAAGGGGTAACGATCCGACTGGGTAACACTGGGATGGGGAGGCATTTATATACCCAACTAACGAGGGGGTAACGAGGGCCAGGCATGGGCAGTTAATATTGATGGCCAGGTAGGGAAGGAGGGTACAAAAGGAGCAGCAGCGCCACTTACAGGTCCTCACAGGAATAGGACAGGGCAGGCTGGAGCAGATTCCAACATCTAGTAATAATACTTCAATAATTATTTCCTTAACAGGTGTACATATAAGGACTATGAGTTTGCACAAATATTATGCATATCTGGATAAGATCTATAGCCATTAAAACTAAGTTCTGCTGCAAATGATTTATTAAGTGCCCCCCTCCCCCAACACATTGAAACCATTGGGATCCCACTTGTCCCAGCCATGGAATTACCCCCCCTGCCGGCCGTGGCTGTGCAACCCCCCCTCAGCCCATGCAAATGTGTGATACATTACTACTGGTCTGATATCCGCCGCACATCTGTAAATATGGACTGGATTTCATCATATAGGACACTCTTATACCAAGTACTGGAAATCACAATATAGTATTGTCTTTAGTGGAATGTTAACTAGAAAGAGTGACTAGCAGGATGGATGGATGGACATAGATGGATAAATGGATAAATGAATGGATGGATAGATAAACAGAGGGATGGATGGATGGATATTATCAGTGCTATACTGGGAAATCAGTCTGATCACTTCAGTGCGATAGAGGTTACCCAAAGTTCCCCTACTACTTATCCCTGAAAGACCACTGCCCCTATACAGAACCTATGATGTACTCCTGCCAGATGGACGCTAAAGCCACGGTGCAGTGCGGCCCAGAGTTTTCCCGAGAGCGACCTCTGACCCGTGGTAGCGGAAGAGGCTGGTACAGTGAGCAATGGCTCCTATAAAGCAGAGAGTATATTTCCCAAAAGCGGAGCAGGTTCAAGTTACCATTATACTGGCTGGGCCCCTTTGGGACATCAAGCCAGGCTCAGCTCTGCGGCTGCAGCAACGTCTACGGTGTGTTAATCAGAGGTGGAAAGTTCAGGTCCAGAAAGTACAAATCCAGGCCAAGACTTTGTTTCAACCAACTAGTAAAGCACTCTGTGACTGTGACTCTTTATACTCAATTGGTTGGTTGAAACAAAATCTCGGTCTGAATTTGTACTTTCTGAACCTGAACCACCTCTGATGTGAATAATAATAATAATAATAATAACAATAATAATAAGGGGAAGAAGAATATAATAATAATAATGAAAGGATGATGTGTAAATATGAGGCACCATGTACAGAGGCTCGTCCAGTGTTTCCTCCTAAAAGCTGTCATGTGGGGGGGTGACACAAACTGGGTCAACCAGGCTTTCAAACCACCTGCTGTGGGACTCACGCATTTGCCAGCATTATTCTCTCCTCTCTGCCCCCCCGCCCCCCCTCCCCCCCTTCATTTTATCAACTGACATGTGAGGGAAAAAAATCCTGCAAGAACCCACATGCAGCCTTTGTGGGTGTCAGGATGACTGACATGACGGTAACGTAACATTCTGGGTAAACAGAAATATTTATGTCAATTATTATGACGAAAGAAGTACTGATAATGAAGGCAGTTTAGGGGAAGTTTGCAATGTTTCCATGGACTTACAAAGAGTCACATTTTCCATAGACTTGATTGCAATACAGCGTCAGCTCCCTAACACGGTTTTGGCCTATAGGGCTTGTTTCTCAGTAACATGACACTTTCACACACGCATATTTTGAGGTGAGGTGTTTCTTGCTGAATTGTGTTATTTGGTTATCTTCCGGAATATCTTTCATGCTACTGCACGATTCTTTGAAATCAGCTCTTCTCCCAAATGAGTCCATGTGGCAGCCGCCCGTCCCCCGCAGATGGCCGTTCGCGGTGCTTTCTGTGAGTCCTGCACTTATCTGCCATCCACATCAGCACCAAAAACAAACATGTTTACGGAAAGGTTAGTGCCCTCGTCTGGATTCACGGGCTGATTTTAAAGCATGTCTGTGTGGATGGAAAACACCCACAGTGATCCAGTTTGTTCCATATCCAAACACTGAAGCATCTCAGATCCGATGGCCCCTACATACGCAGAACGCACCGTTAGTGAGACCCCGTCTGCGCACCCGGTGACTATTTCCCACAATTTATTCTAATTTCTTTTGAGTAAGATAACGGCTGCAGATCCACTCCTGATAAACGAGTGGAACGGAACTCGCTTAAATTTCCGCATATATGAGGGAAGGATGTTTGCACCACGCAAAACAATAAACGATCACAATATTTACCTTATGGACACAGATCGCCTATTCTTACATTTCTGAAAGACATTTTACGATAAGGAATGTACAATTGCGACACAGAGACAGAGTGAAAAATTATCTCACCTAATCACCCTCAAAGTTCCAGCTGCACTCACTGTTGCTTACGAAAATTATTAATTTTACATTTGTGTATGTACACAAATTATTTGCTGCTGTGTCTGTCCTGGTAGTCTACTCTAGAGTAAAGAGTAAAAAAATTATAACCAGTGAAGCTGCTTAGGTAAAAAATATGATCATATTTTTCTCGATATTATTTTATTGTTTGTATAATAATCTGTGTGTTAGGTCCCCTTATCGCTAAATTCTTCCAGACTACAACAGCCGAGGGGATTTCTGAAAATTTGATAATTGCTTTAAAACACACACTGCCAATGGAGATGATGCCATGAAACAGTGGAGAGGGGAAAAATGTCTAAAAAGAAGAATGTGAGGAAGGTGCTTACAAGGTCAAAGGTCATATGCATAATCTGAGAGCATTAGGAAGCTGACAGGCCTTCCTCTGGCCAGTCTGTATCTGCTAAGGACCTGGCAATAAACGTACGGAGGATAGAAAGGGACTGAGAGGTGTTTATGACGTGTTCCCCGATCATCCAGGGTTCAAGCCCATCCCCGCCAGGGCCCGAGCCCCCAGCAGCAGCGGGTATGCCCCCTACAGCCACAAAAGGGCGTCGCAGGATCTACTCAGAAACACAAATCCGGCGCACATCTGGGCCTGGCCAGGGGCCCACTGTTTATTTTCATGGACCCTGGCGGTTTGCGATCGCATAATTTTTCCTGCACGGGATGCAAGATCTCTCAGCACAGTGAGGGACGACGCACCTGTGTGGCATTGAGACCAAGTGAGTGTCCATGCTCTTCTCACCCATGGTGTGTGTGAGTGGGGGGGGGGGATGGGTAGGGTATTGAATTGAGTACAACGTTTGATTTGGCGCTCTGTGCCCCTCTCGGCCGCCAGCTGGCTGGCACGCTGGCTGACTCGGTCCGTGCCGGGGTCAAAAGTGAAACGCGAGCTCCATCACCTATAAAAGTGCATCAAAGCGGGTGTATTTTTATCGTTATGTTAGTATCCACAGCAGGAATCCGGGATATAAATAGTATTCTGGCAGCAGCAGAGGCGGGTCTTGTGCGTTTATACAGTGCATGTGTCCGGGTGCAATTTCTGGCTGAAACGTGTGAGTTTATAATGCAGTTTGGCAGAATGTTCTGGAGGGAGGCACATTAACAACCCGCCACGCATGAATGAGGAGTATGGTGGTGCATTTTAGACACCTGCTGTGTAAAACACGCATCTTAATGTGCCACTCGTTTTGATGCTTAAACCGCCGGACAAACAGGAGACCTGTACAGAATGGCATTTGGGTTTGTGCATCTACTGCGACTGCACTTGCAGTGTCAGGAGGGTGGGCACAGCGTTCTGTCATCTTGGTATGGTCCAGAAGCACACCTGTTAGCAGATTTAGGCAGTGCTAAGAGGAGATAGTGGAAGCTTGGCTGAAGCTTCTGTTCTGATGCGGAATCCCGAACTTGCAAGCATTCACCTCTGAGGTATCCGGGCTTCCAAAGAGCATGTGTGCCTGTTTCTCACTGTAAATAAACACGGCGGGCGCACCCTGCCAGGAGAGGCTGGATGAAACCCACATTCTCCCCATGTGTTCTCGGCTTTAGCGTTAGCGTTAGCCATCTCGACACCAGAGCTCCCGACTCGCGTACGACGACGTGAGATTGGGGTGAGTGTGGAGAAGCCCGAGAGGCTGGCTGCCATCTTGGGAGCGTGTGACTGTTCTCGCAAAAGTGGAGTCACTGCGCTAACAGGGCTTCTGAGCTGCAGAGAAGCAGGCAGCCACCTGAGGGAGCAGGCTGTGGCAGCAGCAGGTGCCGATGGAGAACAGGGAAATGGCAGAGTTAACCCGGACACCTCCGGATCAAACTGAACGCCCGGGTCTCCCGTGAGGCATGATGAACTGCACGTCTGCCTTTCTCTAATCTTAAAAGGACCCCTGACCCTAGGATTTAAAGGTGTAGTAGGTTGTGCAATAAAGAGAGGGGTTTGGAAATTGGGTCTTAATAGGCCAAGTGTCTTTCTAAAGAATCTGACAGACAGGTGACGGGTGTGGGGCCATTGCTGAGAAGGCAGGCAGTTTTTGGCCTAAGCCCCACCTACTGGAACTGGTGTGACCTTTGACCTCTTTATCTGTCCACTCAGCAGCCCCAATGCTACCATATGGGATAGGAGCTATATTGGACCTTATTCTTATCCAGGCTATATAAGTAAAGTTAAATTTAATATAATATAATAATAAAATATATTTATTATCAGAAAAAATACCAATTCAGAGGTTAACCACAATATTGAAAGAACCGTGATGTTTGTTTCTGCATGTGAGAATTAATTCTGAAGAAAACGTAACCAACAGAAGTGAACAATTAGCAGTTTCTCAAAAAAAAAATAACTGAAACAATATTCAAGAACAGAGAGAATAAAACTCACCATCTGGGCTTTCCTTGCTTTTTTGGAGACTTTCCATAAAAAATGGAATTGTGTCTGGCTTCCCATACCTTTCTGTAACGAGGTTAATTACTGGCAGGCCACAAGGAGATTACATTCTCAAAATGAAGTAATATGATTAGCTGTTTATCGACTATTTTAAGTTATGACGGTTTTCACATTAGATTTCCAGGGAAAGATTTGTCCACTATTAAATAACTTAATTTTAGAGCCATATTAAAATGACATTCTGGCATGTTCTGAATGTTTTTACATATCACAATTACACTGCATAGTATGGAGTAGAGTAAGAACTAAAACTGATATATGCATAAAACATAAATAAGGAATTACCTCCTGAAAGGCTTGATAATTCGGGCACCTTGTTTCCTCAAGATCATAATGATATAAATTCATCCATTGGCCCCTAAAATAAGCCTTAAATGAACCACTAATTAAGCTAAATATATTTACCATAAGGCTGCCATTTCGTCATCAGTATGGTTACATTATAACTACCATTTGCATTCAACATTCTAAGACTGTAGTCCCACCCGACGTCACATGGTCAGAGGGACTCAGGACTGTTACTCAGGACTCATAAGAGAGAGTCCCCCTAATGCATCAGGTCCACACTAGGCTCATACACATTAATTTCACTCAGTTCATACATTTGAACGCAAAAGCACGATTCTATTTGTGACCTGTCACCTGTGACAGGCTTTAATTATTTGTGCCGTTACTTATTTGCCAAGGCTTGTGCCGAAGCCACGTACACAACTAGGAACTTACCAGAAAAAAATAACTAAGGAAGGTGACCCAGTCAACCAGAGAAACTAAACACATTTTTTTAAGAATAACTAAGCTATATCATCTCCACCGCAACAAGCATCAGAGAGACAGATTCCCAAGCCGAAGGCTATTTCAGAACTGGAAGAGAACCCAAAGTAGATTTCTTTAAAACTTGCCAATCAGTCACTTGAGTAGGAGGCATAGGCCTGATAAGGTCTTCTGGAGGACTTTTCGCACAAGAGCATTAGAGGCTTAAACTAGCTGATTGGATGCATTTGAATTCTCCGTCTTCTGCTAGCTGATTCACTGCAGGGGCAAAAGGAAATGTTCCCAGGAAAAAGCAAAGGGACGGCTTGGCAGAGATGAACAAGCAGCTCGCAGAAGAGCAAGTCGGGAGAACAGCCTGCCTTATCAAAAATCCAGCGACTCTCCTGGCAGGAAGTCGGGGCCACTCCAATAGATAGGAACCTCGCTGGGATATCCAGCAAACAAAGCTCCTTTTCGGGTGGGCAAACCCCCTCCTGCAAGCCAGCTCCACTTTCATTTCCTCACATGTGGCAGCCTTTCATTATTTCTGACATGACTCATTCGCCACGATTAGTCAGGTACACCACCAGTCTCACCTGCGGAGATCTCTGATCTCGGTTCCCGGAAAAGTACAGTCCTAACACTTTCGGTTAAGTATTCCCAAGCTGTGCGTGTAAGCTTTAGACAAAACGTGCTAAGAAACATTCAGAAACTTGGTGTCGGGGAAAAAAAAATCAATTCCAAGCACGATGAAGACTTTTGCAAATCGACTATGGACACATGTGAATATTGGATACAAACCAGAGAATGTGGCTTAATCACAATGGATGATTCTTTCCTATTGGCTCTGACAGTTGAATTGCCTCCAGTTTTACCTCTCAGGGTGGTAATCATCCCTTCTAGAGGAAAAAAAGAGCAGCAGATTGTTAAAAATCTGCCTCTGGGCCAGCCATGGAAGCATATGGATAGCTTGTCCTGAAGAATAACACCTATCGTAAAAGTGCACAGGGGAGGGCTCGCCGTCTCTCCGGCCTGCTTTATTAGCCAAATGAGCGTATGATGCAAAAAAGCACAACCGTAAAGACCTTGCTGGCTTCGCACCTCTCGTGTCCGCCCGAGCGAAATGCTCCGCCATCGGCCGCTGAATTCTCATCACGCCCAAGGTGAAGCACCCCTTACTTTTCACAGGCACAGTCTAGCATTACAGTCCTTCATACTTCCTTTCGACATAAGTGGCATTAATATGACATTTCCTGACTCTCACTATAGGCGGCTATTATTCAGGGCCTGTCAATGTACAACACTGGGGCAACTAATTAGGTTTAATAGCTTGAGAAGGAGCCACAGGTGCAAAATAAAAAAAGAGAGGAGAGATGAACTCCGAGTATCTCCACGGATCTGTGGGCGAATGGAGCTGGAGGGAAGCTTTGGGAACATTACGGCTGACCGCCACGAGGTTCCAGCGGCAAGGACGTGGCATCGGGGCAACAGAGACGTAAGGTCGATCTTGGACGAAAGAAAGCAATCATGTTCCTCATTAATATAGACCTGTGTGAGGGACTCTGCTAACACCTCCATAGAAAATCAGACTCCAAGGGGGGGCCCTCGTAACGTGTGCCTGGCAAGCTGTTACCTTGGTCTCTTATGACCGATTTAAATATGCAAAATCTTAAAATTCTCCTCCGAATAAACCGGTAAGGAAGGTGCACTGAAATTACCCTGCCCAGTTCACTAAATAAGCTTTACTTCAATACAAATTTCCATTATTTTGTCCCGAGCGCTTGAATGACACCCGAACTAGCTGAAATGAGCCGTGTAGGTCACATGACTCTGCGGGTGCGATGTGGGATGTTGTAAGGGGCTCGCGGCAGCCAGGACAGAGCTGTTGGTCAGGGGACCTTTTGTCCCTGATCTAATCGGGCCTGTGACCCCTCAGGCCCCTTGGTCTGTTCCTGAGACCACCCAGCCCAGTTTGACACAATCGTCACCCTGCCCTGATTTACAGTCACCTCCGCGTCTCTCTAAAATGGTCAGGATTCTTCTTTCATTTATAGATGCACCCCAAGACATCATTTCCTTTTTAAGAAAAATAGACGAGCTGTCCTGGGTTATTCCCTGCCTTGTGGCCATAGTTTCAGGGATTATTTTCCTTGACTATTACCAAAGAGTACAAAAAAACATTGTGTATAGATCGAGTTCAGATTTATGGATCATATGCTAAATTTTGAGATTGAGACGGAGATTCTTTCCACATTTTGCACCTAGGTTTTCCTGTATCTGGCTGTTTATGTAGCGATGAGGCCTTCCCGAGGCTCCTGAGATGGTCATGTGACTCGGCCATGTGACCATGCCCTCTGCGGTGGAAAGGCATGCGGTCACCGTGGATGCACCGCTCCAACGTGCTGCCCCCCACCATGTGAGCAGGGCCGCGCCTCGTCAGCTGACTAACCGACAGCTGCCCGAGCCTCGTCCGCCTACCCCCCGCCAATCCCCTAGCTCACAACCTTGAATGTTACCTTGCTATTAATGGACGCCGCTTGCAGAGAGGCCGTCCCAGAGCCCAGGTCTCACCTCCTCGGGCGAATCGCAGCCGTGCTCACAGCAGGTGCCCAGTGTAGGCCCATCTCCAATTTATGTTCGCGGTCACTGTCCCTCACATTCATCAAGCATAAACTTTGCGGGACCCTCCAAGTCTAACAGCACTGTTACGCCTTACACGCATGTAGAGGAACACCGGCCTTCCAGCACCACAGCAGCATATATATACATATTCAGTCATTCACTCAGTCAAAACATATCATTGACTAATGCAAAATTTGGCCCCATTGATGGTCATAGACTCTATTTTTCGGCTCAGCCCCTCTAAAAATATTTTTTCCTAAAACAATTTAGCGATTTGTCCAGTATTTTTGCATACATTTCATGGCCCCCCTTCAGCAAATCTTATCGTGGGGCCCCAGGGAGATGGAGGGTTGGCCATCTCATAATTCTTCATAATTCTTCCGCTAAGGGTCAAATCGTAGAATCGCCCCTGGCTGGCCCCTATGTATGAATTATGCTCCTCGACACCTTAAAAAAAATCCAAGCAGCCAGCTGGGTACAATAATGCAGCAATAAAAACAGCATGTTACCAGGACGAGTATTTAACCCCGAATCGGCGCTAACATGTGCGGCT
>JAODKN010000050.1:2157457-2172819 GCA_026774425.1 Petrocephalus zakoni | reverse complement strand
GTGGGTATTCGGATCGGCGCTAACATGTGCGGCTGTGGGTATTCGGATCGGCGTTAACATGTGCGGCTGTGGGTATTCGGATCGGCGCTAACATGTGCGGCTGTGGGTATTCGGATCGGCGTTAACATGTGCGGCTGTGGGTATTTGAACAGCTAATGTTTAAACTTGTGCGTATCCAGTGATTTCTCTTTGCTTAAAACGCGACCCTTCCAGCCCACTCTGGTCAACATTTACAATTAAATCACACTAAGGACTGAGATTCCCCTCGCAATATTTCCAGAGGGCTTAAGTAATCTATTGAGTGAGCCAATCTAGAGGTAAAATCAATTAGCAGGAAGACTGATTTTTTTCCCCCCGTCCGTGATATAGAGGGAGAGAAGTGATACCTTCAGGCAGGACTGTGGCAGCGAGACCGGTCCCCCTGGACTCACAGCCAGGCTGTCCTGGGGACCGTGGGTGTAGCCCCTGCCAGAGAGAGCGCGGGAGGGGGGGGACCCGCAGCCATCTGGAGCCCTGTTGGCCACCCCGTGACCCAGCTTGACGCTGACGCCACCCCCAGTCCACAGGTGTGTGAAGCAAACACGCTGTGGCCAAATCATGCTGCCTGGCTCTCAGAGAGCCGTCAGTACAGCACCCCCTTCAGGTGAAAAAAAAAAAACTCTGTCTCTGTCGAACACTACATCCACTCAACCAGGCTCATCTATTAATAAGCAAGGGTGTACGTGAGGGCGGGGCCACAGGAGCACTGGCCCCACTTGAAAGCTGATTGGCCCTGGAGTGCTTCCTCCCCTGTCACTCACTAAATCAAAACATATCATTGGCTAATGATAAGGTCAGTCACTCTGCATGAACAATGGCACCCACCCTAGAATCGGCCCATTTAATATGCAGAAGTAGGGCTTTGTTCGGGGGCCAGTTCTCAGTAATTCCCTTCAGGAAATCGTCTGTCTATTTGAGAGCGATGCACACCCGGCTCATTTGACGTAAGTGCTTTCCTTACTATTCTTAGTGGCGGGCCTTATGGGGGCACTATACCTATTGCCCTGATTGACGAAGTTGCGGTGATGCTGTCTGGCTGTCATGCGGCTTTGGCTCTGTAAGACTGCCAGAGGGCATCACACCTCGGTTGCGCGTGGAAGCCCATCCTCCCTTTGTCACGTGACAAAGCAGATCATACAGAAAAACAATAATAAAAATGGCCTTGCAGGCAAAAATTGGCCCACCTGTCTGACAAGGAAGAGCTGAATATCAGCCCTGCCTACCTTCCATGCTGCTTATAAACAATGCAATTATGCACCATGATTCACAATTCCTTATATGTATATTCCTTATGTGTAGTGATGCTGTCCCTCAGTAATGACATGTGCTCATCTCATTGGTCAGTGTGCATCGGGGGCCTTAAAGGTCTATATGAGCCACTGTTTCCTTCAGCATAGGTGGGCCCGTGCCCTCCTGTCCGGCCTCTCCCGCTCGTTTGGCTGTGAGCTGCTTCCACTAGAAACTTCCTGCACAATGCAAATCAGTCGGCTGTAAAACTCCTTCCGTCTCCTAATTGATCCGAGCGTAATTAAATTTAGGAAATGGAAGGTGGATTACCAGACTTCACACAATTGTGTTATTTAAGTCCCCCCCACTCCAACTAAATCGATGTACAAGCTGCACAGAAACATACAAGGACATTTTGAGAGTTTTTAATTATGTTCAATGCAGTGTAAACCTAGCCTGCTGTCCTCACACCACAAAAGGCAGCCCGGCTGACATTGTCCCGGTCGGGCCCTGGGGCAGACAGAACGGGTTAGCCACAAAAACACAGGGCGTCCTGCCAGGCCTTCCTGCTCCTCATTATTCATATATCCCCTTTCAAGAAACGCCTCAAGGACCCACCTGTTCCAGACCTCCACTAGCCCGACAACGCCCCATGTTCCCTCAGTGTTCTTAAGTTGCACTTTCTCTCATTGAATAGTTGTCTTACTGGGTTTTTGCTTTGTTTGGAAGTTGTTGCCTGGCTCCTGCCCTAATGATGCTTACACCTGTAGCTGGGCATTCATTGGATGCTCGGCTTAGCTGCGCTCAGGCCTCGTTAGCTTTTCCGTCTGTTGTGGTACTCACCAGGCTCGCACAGACGCGACGTAGAACCCTGTTCTGAGGTGGGGGGGTTATCGATAGCGGAATGATCCCCTTTGATAGCAAGTTTCTACATTCTAGCAAAGAAAAGAAAACAATAAAAAGCACATTTTTTTAAACCGAGATTAAGGGTGCACGCGTCTTGCGGGGAAGGCCGGCTTTGAAATCTGACACCCCACTGTGACGGCCTGCCATGCTTGGTCAAGAGGCCTGAACAAAAGATACCGTAGTATCTTAATTCTGCAGCTCTACAGCTGTTTTTGTGATATCTCACTCATGAAACGCTCAGGTCATGCTGTCGATTTGATACCGACCATGCGGGCCTCGGCATTCCGCCACCGTTAGCTAATTGTTGGTTACTTGCTATGAATTTCAAATGAATTGGTTTTGCAAAAGCAAAAAAAGAAGGGAAAATATTGTTTAGTTTCTTAGTAGTAATAATAATAATAATAATAATAATAGAGGAAACAATATATTGAGTTTACAGTATTTTTATAAATGCCCCCCCCCCCCAACCTGGGGGATGGGCACGACCATGTACCCCCAATATTTAATTTGGATTCATTCATCTTCCTCCAATAAATAGACCTTTAGTTTAAATCAAGTTGTGCCCCCCCCACACACACCAATATCACACTCCAAAGCTATTGAGTGGAGCTTAATTTGCTTGAATTTGAGATTTATAGGTGAAACCAAATCATTCACCCTAGAGTTCAAGAGCAAGACCCATCCTGGGGACTTGGGTCATTAAAGAGCCTTTTTTCAACCCCTGGGAGGATGGGTGGCGACATGTACCCCCAATATTTAATTTGGATTTACTGCTGACTGAGAGCTGGGCTATGCCGCAGGACAGGAAGAGGTCAGCTGGAGATGGCATCTCCGTTCTTCCTCTCAGGTTCAGCCTATTAAGATCTGGTTGCGAAACCAGTTTGAAACCGATTTCACTCTAAATGAACCCTTTGTTGACAACACTAGAGGGGACATATCACCTGGAGCTGCCACCTCGCCCCAAAACAAAAAAAAAACAGGCAGACTTCACCTGTTTAAGTAAAATAGCCTCCCCTAGTAATTAAGATAGATCCTTCTTAATCGCCTGCCTCCCGTCACCATGAGACAGGAAACCATCCACAGCTGAAAGGAGACAGATTCCAGCTGTTAAAAGCATAGAGAGCGAGGGGGGGGGCTTTCCTGGTGCCAGCGTTAAACTGCAGTAAATGATGAACTACTGGCTGTCACCCCAAGACCCAAAATAGAATTTTTCATGTCGGAAATGGATTGAAAAGCCCCCTCCGGCGGGCGCAAGGCAGTCCCCGGGGTGCTGTCCCAGAGCCAAGAGAGACACGCATCTTCATCAGGAAGCATGTCCAGCCACACACCGCCACCCAGCCCCCGCCCGCCCGCCCGGGGTCACGCCCTGATGTTCCGGCTGAAGAATGGGCATGTGGGACTTTAAACACCTTATTTTAGATGCGTGTTTGGCAGACACGGGCACGCTTATCCTGGTGAGCCTTGACCCTTTATCTTACGTGGGTCCCCCTGAGTGATTAATTACGATTAGCATTAAGGTGCCTGGGGGTCAACATTAGGGACCTCATAATTCTCCTATACTATGGCGCACAAGTCTGGGAGATCGATAGGGCGGCTTTTGTTGAAATGCCTCTGAAAAGGTGTTTAGTCTGAATGACATAGATTTTAACTGGTGAGGGGGGTAGTGGTATAGGTCTGACCTATATATTCTAAGGTCTGATTTTCAGCCTGGAACATGGCAGATTCAGTCTTGTGTTGGATCAAGCCAGCCGGGACTGGGCGATAATGAAATTGGTATTTTAAAGTGGAGGTGTTTATTAAAGGGTCCGAACAGTGGGTGGAGGAGAGTGTCCCCCTGTCATGCCCGGGGCTGACATACGGGCGCTTGGGGTCCACCCCACGCATGTGTATCCCTCTGTGATTTACAGTGTCACACCTGCTCCTGTCCCTCCACACCCACAAAGCCGTCACTCTTCCTAACGATAATAATAGGTGCTAAAGCAGCTCCCCACCTGGCTCACTGCTTACACCACATTTTAGATTTTGCTGTCGTATCTGTTGCTTGCTCAAGCCTTCACTTTCTTGTGACTATTATATTATTGTAAATTGGATATCTATGGAGATTGTAATCTGAATTCAATTTCAATTCAATCCAATCAATTCAACTCATTTTTATATAGCGCCTTTCACATCAGAGCTGCCCCAATGTGCTTTACATGTGTGTGTTGTGCTGTGGTCTGTATACATCTGAACAGATGTATATATTGCTTATTTATTCTAAATATTTTTTGTTAGTATGTTGGATGTATGACTTAGCCAAAGGTGTGAATAATACGCATATGCTTTTTCTATTTTGTACTTTTTAAACTTATCTTTACTTCATCACCATTGCATGGTGGCCTTGGAGAAACAGTACTTTACGGTAGCCATGTGAGGCCTGGTGCACAAAAGTTTGTGCACATGTGTCCTTATATGGTGAGATTACGATAAAGACTTTAGAACCTCGAGTCTCCTTGTGCCACATCATTACCCGTGGAGAGAATGACGCGTGCTTCGCCAACGTTGACCCACAGGCCAGTAAATCCACACAAACGCAGCTGTTTTGCTAAGATCTAAATCTGGCGCTGGGTTTGTGCCGTTACAGGCGTGTTTATGCGTCTAAAGCGTGTTGGAAATGCTGAGAGCACAGGTGCATGTGCCCACCGTTATCCGACACACAGGTGAGCGCAGAAGCCGGGCCGTCCTTGTTATCGCATCAGCTGGAACCTTTCTAGAACCTTCCATTAAAAAGGGAAGTTCCAAGGCCTGCGTTGCCCTAGCAACATGGCCCCTCCTTGTTATTACCGCACACTAATGCCTCGTAGGGTAACCGATCTAAGCGTAATGGACATGAGAGGGCCTGAACGCATAATATATTACAACATGGAATTTATTCACAGTAAAGTGATTAATTGCACCACGCTTCTGAAATACTACGGCAAGCTCGCCGGCTGATTAGCGCACGTAGCAAGGCGGCGTCAGGATTTCCTTTGAATTAAACGTGTATTTACTTAAAATTGCCCACTTTTCTATCAAGGCAGAAAACTAGTTTGGCTCTTTTATTTTCTTAAATGCTTTGCATGAAAATAGCCTCTGTTAATGAACAGCACACTTATCTGCGTGAAACCTTATTGGTGTTTTTCAAACCTTTTTGTCAAGATAACGCCCGCTAACACTGCAAGTTTAATGGCGCGCGGCTTCTGTTAAATTTTACTTGTTTTAGTATCATTTCCAAATACCTGCAATTCCATTCTGGATCCTGATTGGTTTGCCAGTAGCGGGCATCCTACTGTACTCACAAGGTAACCAATTAGTCCGCCATTGTTTTACACAGTTTTTGTCATGAATGTGAAAGAGATATCATGGGTTTTTATCTATTTCAAAGGCAGGAAAGGCCTGGCGTTTTGCAATTAATTCGAGATAGAATAAGAGCTGCGAGTTATTGGCACGTCACTCATGAGTGAGTCATAAATCACAGGCAGGGCCTCCAACACCCCAGTGAGAAAACATAAGCTCGATTCTGATGATGCAAATACTCTTCCAAATTCTCAGGCGAGATTAACAATGATGTATATTTAATCTGCCTGGGACAGAGCTGACAGCAGCCAGAATATTGTGCTTTAAGTATCACAGTGGGAAAGGGGGCATTTAAATGTAGCGTGTGCGTGGTTGGTTATGTATATATTACACTGTGGGGACCAAATGTCCAGTTATTTTGGCACTGCAGGGACCCTTTTTATATAAATCTGTGAATGCAATTAGAAAAGTAAAAAAGCCAAATGTCTTGTATTTTGTCTAGTTACTTATGGCTGGGGTTAGGGCTGTGTAGGGGTTAGGGTGTCGTGACGGGGATTAGGGTTTTTCCCTGACTAAGGTAAGTAAACACACAGGTGTGTGTGCTGGGAGGCTTGGCCTTCTGTAGCTTCAGAGCATATGATCTCTGAGTTTCAGGCTTTTCTTTCTCCCCCAACTACAGACCTGCAGATATTTGTTTTGTTTGATTGTGGTTTTTGCTGCACACCAAGGCTGGGGGGGAGGTTTGGGGCATCACGCCATGGAGATGACTGCCTTTGTTTCCCTTTTATACACCGGGAAAGTAATCACAAGCTTTTTATTTTGGTATAAATAAGGGACACTGGGAATGCGGGCGGGCAGCCTATTCCCCGTGATGGGCAAACGAGCGCGTCCGTCTGGCAGCCGAAGCCGGGGCCCTCATCGCTCCCGGGGCTGTCAGCACCGGAGTTGTCGCACCGGGGGCAGATAAGAGGCAGCTCCAAGCCAAGCTCCCGCCCGCCTCCGAGACACATGGCTGCCTCCGCAAGCCAAAGTATACCCTTCAGCTCGAAGCCGCCTCACTTAGCCACGCTGCCGGGGGACGGCCACACCTGGCTCACATTCCTGGCCCAAAAATACACCCCATTGTCCTGGCCAGACACACAAACGCCTACACCTGTCTCAGAAGGTGGGCTTCTTCCTGGCAGAGAAAAGGGTGCCTTGGACAAGACCATCTTCTCACCCCCCCCCCCCCTTCAGAGGTCGGCACTTGGTACGGCCCAATCCGTCCACGTGTCTGTCTCCATCAGGTCAAATCTGTGCATGTTTACAGCCCCGTGTATGCATATAAAACAGACTAATCATACAGCTACGTTTCATCCCGGAGATACCATTGCAGGAAATTCAGATCTGCGCGTATATATCCCTTCAGCTGTCAGCTTATTTCACCGCCCTTTAAATGACAAACTATTCCTTCATACATTTCTTAAATCTGCCATTAAATCTGCACCTGATATTACCGAAAAAACTTCGATAAAGGTCCGCAAGGCTTTCATAAGCCACACATCACACCTTCCTAAATACTACATCCACATTTGCTCAGTAAAGGGTTATGTAGACAATCTCTGGAGCTCTAGAAGAAGCCAAATATGGACCCATAGTGTCACATCCTTATATGATCATTACTAGCACTTATTTAAATAATGCAAAGCTTCATAAGTGCTACCAAAACACCTAAATGATCACTGATAATAAATGTGGTTCTGTGAAAAACATTATCTTGGGTGGGTTCATGATGTATGACTGCAAGTCTCTTTCTCCACACATTGCCCCACAGGACTGGTCCCACAGCTCTTAAGGGGGATAAAACAGTACTGGGTACAGAGGACGAGGTCATCGTCCACATTAGGAATGCCTGACCAGCGCTACCATGAAAGACTTAATGCTTAAGGATTCGCCCATAAGCCAAAACAGTCCAAAACAACACCTCGATTTATGAGGATGGCTAAAAATAAACGAGGACATAAACACGATCTTTAAGCATCTGTGCCTTGGCGACACGATGGGTACTACTCCGGACATACAGTTCAGAGCGAGCTGGCGGACTAGCAGAGGGAGATTTAGTGCACGACGATTGCGAGACAGCCCCGGATGAAAGCCCCGATGCAGTGGGCCAGCTGTGCCAGAGTAAGGGGGGCATAGACGGCTCGGGTTTCTCTGCGGGCGACCCTCTCTGGCCAGCTCGCAGAGGTCACGGCGGACGCTGCCCGGGTGCCAGCATTTCTTTGGAGCACAGGAGAACACGGAGTCCGCAGATACAGACCCCTTTCAAGAGGCCTGCCAAGGGCACGTCCACAGATGAAAGAAGGGACTGGCAGCGTCTGACCTGGGGGCATCCGAGACGCTTGGGCTGCATGGCCCAGAGGCCCACGTGCAGCAAAGCCAAACAGCCTAAGGCCAGGCTTCGGATAATGTGCGGCTATTACTGCAACAAGAGAAGGAAGCTCTCTACAGGAAATCATTTGTCACCCACTAAGAATGACCCGAAATTACAGGTACAACTTGTATCAGTTCTTAATAAGGACAGGAATGCTCGTGTTTGGTCAGCAAACGCGGAATGGTAAAATCCATCGGCTGCATGAATATTTACCCGGCTGAGACTTTTTGGAAGCTCATCTAGGGGTGATTTGAGTACGGCAGACTTAATATGATCGCTCTTCTGACCTCTAGGAGACCAGGCCTGACGAAGCAAGGCTGGTCAATGCGAAACCGAGCTCGAGGTGGGATAGTGTCACGTGCAACAATGAGCAATCCTTCCCGGGAAGTGCACACGGGTCTTCAGGCGTGACACGTCTGTATGCATCAGGATGTCCAGATTGCACTGCATGCTATGCTATGTTCTGCAGATTAATCATCGCCTCGCTGAATTAAAGGATCCACACCTTGCACTCTACAGTCCGATAAACACATCGATTAACTGAGTCCTGCAGACACCCTTCCCATTCTGAGCCCCAGTATCCGGTCCTATAGAGTGTGCAGATTCAACGCACCCCAGCCCAGAAGAGGGACTTCAAACCAGCTACATTTTAATCCACAGCTAAGAGCTGCAATCTGCCTCCTGATTTGTGCTTTGGACCAAAACAGGGGGGGGGGAGGCAGAATTCCTCTGGCTGAATAAACGCCATACGTTACACTAGGCGTTTCCATATCGGTATCTGATTAGCAAAACGAACCACCAGTGGTTGCAGTGAATGACAAAGACATCAGAGACATTACAAGCACCGTTTGACATGTGAGTCTTCAAAGCAGAGGATTGTTTAAGAATAAACCCATTGATTCATGGGAGGAGTATTTTTCATGATGTCAATAAGGAAAATTTCCTATAATTTTCTTATCACTGCATGTCCAGGCATTTTTCTAATCTGTATGACACAGACGCCTAAGAAAATTGCATTGATCCATACTACTAAAATAGTTGTTAAAGTAAATATTCATTTATTCATTCACTCACTTCCAAATGATCACATATTGTGTCCCAGTGGGATTCGTATTGTAAAGAGAACAGTACAGTCCTCATATGGATGGAGATTACAGCATATGACACCAGGAAATGTATCCAATATTTTAAGATCTATTTATGGCTGGATTGTTTCCAGTTTAAAGGACACATAAAAAAAAACACCAGAGAGCATGCTCAGTGGGCGACCAATGTGCTGCTGCGGCCCTGGGCAGCTGAGCCAATGGGTGATGTTTTGAAGAGGTCCACAATGCAAAGGCCTGATTATTTTCAGACATACCAGTGGGCCTGTTAGCCAGCAGACCATGAGGCAACAGATGTAGAAGCACAACAATATCCCGTGATGTAAGGGAGGTCACAGCACCCTGCTGGCAAGCAGGCTGGACCATCTAGTCTTTTAAGTGGATACAGTGATTAATGGGGAGGAATCCCCTGATCACTCCTCAGATCTATGCCTCTTGCACAAACACGAGAGCTTTCAACTGCGGTGAGGTTTCCACACCAATGGAAGGATCGACATGCAAGCTGCTGGTCCATATAGTAGCAGAAAGGGAAAATAGTGTTTGTGAACTGTTAGTGGATTTCTGCTCCAAAACGGGATCTGATCTCAGGCACAATAAACTTACAGAGAGCTCCATTTAACAAACGTGAACAATGCTGTATATTTCTATATGTTTATTGAAGAAATCATTTAAACAATCAAGGTGACTGGTGTTAATAAATGTGAACATCTAAGACCACGTTTTTGCTCCCTCCCAGCTCCCAGCCAATCAAGAACACCGAATACCTGGTGCAGTTGCTTTGAGAAATGTGAACTGTCTCCAAGGGTCTCCAAGGACATAGCTGGGAAACACTGGCCTAAAAAAGTGGGTAACGCAACGTCAAATCATATGTGGCTTTGCCCTGTTTTGGTGCATGTATATATTACTTATCTATATATTTCGGTTACCCGCGCTTCACAAAAGAATTTGACTGAAGGACAGTAGGAATCGGATCACATTTTATGGGCAATTCACACAGAAATCCAGATAAATCCACAGGGTTCACAAATTTCTTATGCCAGTACATCATAAATGGTATATAAATATGAGTGGCGCATTAAAGCGCTCTTATCACTTAGACCCCCCCCCCCCCCCCGAGCTTCCCTTTCACTTCACCTTCGTGGCCAAGAAAATGGCCTGAATTTGATAAAAAAAAGGGGGGCTAATCTGCAGCAGAGATGGTAGCTAGCGGGCCGGTGGCGATACGTCGCCACTCAAACCCAGAGCCAAATACCTACTGCAGGCCAATTCCTAAACGACCCTGATCTCACAGCCAATAAGGCACCCCGAGCGGGGCTTCATCAATCCTGCCTGCTTCATGTTTTATCTCAGATTGATTTATCTGTGAATTGAATGCACTGCTGTACATTACACATATTCTATATTCGCCAATATGTGAAGTAACCTAAAAGAGGCAGGACTGCATTACCGTTGGATCAAAGAACCAAGGTAGCGTCCTTCAGTTTCTCCATTATCCAGTCGTCTGTCAGGAGGTGCTTTATTATTGCTGTGGGACTTTCAGACTCATTGCAAACCACCTGTAGAGATGAGAGAGCAGGTCTGACCAGAAAGATGCTGAGATTTACTTTTAAGCTAGCTCCAGAGGACATCTTTACCTTCATAGATACTTGTGTCTTTGTACAGAATAGAATGTCACTTTATTGATCACTGAGAAGAAATTCTCTTGTGGCCAACCGCCTCCTGCCCTCTATGAGGCACACAGACAAGCGCTAGCTTGGGGGTTACAGTGAAGAGCACAGCATTTACTGCAAGCAGGTTCCATGATCCTGACTTATGGCTCACATTCACATAGCATGATCTACAGCTACATCATTCTTCTGTTCTGGCATCAAAAGAAGTTGCTGAAAAGGCCTCGGTACTGTACCAGTGTTGGGGAAGTTACACATGAAAGTAATCCATTACTGGCAAGATCAGGTCCAGAAAGTATAAATCCAGACTAAGGTTTTGTTTCAACCAACCAGTTGAGTACTCTGTGACTGTGACTCTTTATAGTCAACTGATTGGTTGAAACAAAACCATGGTCTGGATTTGTAATTTCTGGGAGGTAAACAAGTGGCTGCATCAACACAGCAACAGTATCCTGTCTGCCTACTGGCTCACGACGCTAATATTTCTGGTTCACTCCGCTTCCTTGGCATGAAAAGTGGTTGCAGAGAGCTTTAGACATCACACCTTCCAACAGCCAGCGTGCCTTCGGGTGATAAGTGACACACTAAATGCACAAAGATTTCTTAATGAGATCGCTCCTGTCCTCCTCTCTCACAGCTTGCTGTTGGGGTTGGGCAGGCTGCTTCGCTCGAGGGTCCACCGGCTGATCGCGTCCGCAGACAATCTGCCCGAGAGCGTCCATCGAGAGACCGGACTACACAATGAACAAAAAAAAAGTGCCATTTTCCAGGCTCGCGCTAAAGCATTTCCTGCCTCGTGAGTTTGTCTGGGAGGGAGATGTATTCTGTCGCTCACACGCCGTGGCGTATCTGTGAATCTGAGCGGCGAGGCAACGCCATCAGCCACTGGACATGTGGGAAACGACAGATATGAGAGATAGGGAGGCACGGACGAGAGCGTGGCCAGGACGAGGCTGTGGAAAACGGAACGTGGGCGTCGTTAGCCCGCCAGAGCTGAAAGACGAGGCCAATCCCTGCCGCACATCTGCATCGGCATCCGTATTAATAGCCAGGCTGCTGTCAGAAAGGGAAACCCGGCTAATAACACGTCACAAATCACACAAATACAAAGACGGCCGACAACAGGCGGCCGGCAGGCGACACAAAGCGCGTCAGGTGATGCCTCACTTTATATAGCTTCATTCACTCCGTGCCTCTTAATACAGACTGCAGAGACACATACACACGGCTCTACGGTCACTGGATAGGGAATTAAATTTTCAACAGAGGGACATGCATAATTTCTCTGCAGAAGAGACTCCCAAACAGCCAGTCTAGGAATAAACTGGAGCAGGAAGCGAATCCGGTGGAGAGAGCTGAGGAAACCCAAGGGGGGAAATTAGCAGGGAAAAAGCCAGGAAGGAATGAATAAGGAAACGGCTCAAGACCGAGTGTGTCCTTCACCTGAGATGTTCTCTCATGGTTGTGTTTGCCCGTTACGACCATCTTCTCATTCTGAAGCACCCCATCCATCATCTAACATCTTACGACCCTAAAAATCGAGTGGAAATGCCTAAATACAGGAAAGACTGAATTAACAGATGACACGACCCGTTACTAGTTTAACCCCAAGTCGGGTTGCCACATTTAATCTGAAGAAATATGGGACACCCCCATCCTAATGGCCTTGACCCCCAGTCACCAGCCTTTGCATAGCTATGGGTCCCCTCCCCAATAAATTTTACGGAGCAGGTCCCCCACAATTAAATTTGCCGACCTGTAGGGGGGTGGTATTTACATAACATGGAACAGCATCCAATAAAATACAGGAGGGGTGGCAACTCTACTCTCAAGAAAGCCACACAGCTACACACAGAGGTCAAATCATTGGTGGAAATATGTCTGGAAATGACAGGTTTCACATAAACACTCTCAGCTTTAAACCAACATTATTGGCTTTCCACTACACTGATTCCAACTCAAAGCAAACCATTTAAATGTGACGTATTTACCTTTGCCGTTTAATGTAACACTTAATGTAACAGCTCACTACGCTTGGTGTTTGGCGAAGAAAATTATTGCTATATAAAAATGCCTGCACATCTATTTTTTATTGCATAATATAAAGCTGAACATATTTTATGTAATGAGCATTTACTGGAAATATATATGGCAGCCGAGTTGTAAATATTTCATTACGGGCGTTATTTTTATGATGGTCCCCAGGCCTGTTTTCAAGGAAACAAGGTAATAGAAGATGACCAGATAATAATTATAGCTGGAAGTTTAACATTTTCCTGCTCACAATGCATATATATATTTCTGTAGTTTTGAGCGGGTCTACCTATGCCTAGGTGATGCCAGCATGCCAAGCGAAGAGTTTTATGTCCACTGATCTGCAGTAGATGCACGGGATGGTAGATCACTCTGCAAGTCCAAGTGCCATATATATAAAGCATGGAATGTTGCTTAGCAAGTAGATAATTGTGCTATGATGGTAGAGGTTCTGGGCTCAAATCCAAGAGAGTGCATTTAAATTGTAACCTTGAACTATAAGTTGAGATGGATAAAAACACCGTATAGAGGTAACACTTATGATCTTTGGGTGCATCATGGCTCTGCTGTTGATCCTCTCACTTTCTGCCACACCCAGAAATTAAGAGAGGCGAGAAGGAGATCAATGACTTGGGATGAGGTCCATCGTGGAGGACTGTGGGGTCCTTCAGAGTTCTGTGCAATGAATCTTCGGATACGTTGTACTCTGCATGTTCCTTCATGACTCAGCCAAAGAGGGACACATTCACAGGCCACATTTGAAGGAGCCTTCAAGAATGGGACAGCCTTGTTGCGCTGCTATGACGCATTCGGTCTTCAAATGCAGCCTCAGCAGCTCAGGTCAGGGCTCTCCATATTGACTACCAGATAATAGACTTAATGAAATTAAGTTGCCATTTGCGCAAGTATGAGTACATGAGTACATCTTGCTCAGTTATGATGAGTACATGAGTACATTATGCTCAGGTATGATGAGTACATGAGTACATCATGCTCAGGTATGATGAGTACATCTTGCCATAAAAAAATGTCTATACACAGCTGATAGTAAAGCTTGAGGTCCAAACACAGGCTCAGGCCATTTATTCTGAGCCGTGGGACACGGTGGGGGGGCAGTTTAAGGGCCTTGCTCAGGGGCCCAAAGGACATGTGCCTATTCCGCCAAGGATGGGATTTGAACACACAACGGCAGAGAGATGGAGTTAGCCAAATACAGGAATTACATAATCAATGCTAATAGAATAATGGACGTCGTGAAACTCATTAATGTACTCCAAATGATATTTTGGTCACATTCAGAAGGAGGTGTCATGGTAGCTAGGGGGTACCGCAGTAGCAAAGGGCTGGGTCTGGGTGAGCTCCCGTGTTTCCATGGCGATTGATGATCAGTGTCCACAGATGCCACACTTAATGAAACTCAGCTGGCCCTGATTGGACTAATTGACTTGTTAGGGTTTTAAATAGGGTCAGCGGGGAGAATTCCGGGGGAGCGCAGTAGGAGTGAGAGCGCGTACTGCGAGGGATAATGACAGGGTGCCATTTGCAGCCTGCTGCCCAGGGGGTTGCTTCAGTCGGCACTTTAGTTCATTTTTGGACACTGTTTTGATCGTAGTCCTTAAAGGGCAAGTGGCCCTAATTTTGTGTTTTACTGAAAATAAAACCGTTTGATTTAATGTTCTGTCCCATTTATCTCACCTACAATAAAATTACGCATTATTTACCGTTTAGACAAATACGAGTACAGGTACACTGGAATACATGAACTGTCATGCCCTCCTTTCAGATGTACACGCACTTACATACAGCTAATAGTGAAGCCTGGGGACTGAGCACAGGGTGACCTGTCCCCCCAGCACCGCTGGAACATGATTCCCTGCCCACCTTCTGGTCTTGCACAAGGGCCCAAAAGAGATGTGACTATTCTCCCGAAAATAGGATTTGAACTGGCAACCTTCTGATCATACATCCAGGGACATAGCCTGCTCCCCTGCACTGGTCAGCGACGAAAAACTTAACGAGTTCGATCTCGGATCGACATTTGAAAAAACAAATGGCATAATACCTCATCAGAACTCATAAAAGAAATGATGAATAGGATACATATCTGTGTTTCTCGATTTAAAGGGCACTGGGCTACTATATTAAGTCCACTGATCATAAGTCAACATTGTTTGCTTGGGTACAGGCCACAGGTGATCAGGCGCGGAGAGCTCGATTAATCAATCACTGGCCGGCTTTGCTCCAGCATTCCGCTGGCCGCTACTGACGGACACGCCCACTGGATGCTATGCGAGCCGTTTCTGTGGCTCGAGTTCAGCCAGCCGCACCAGTGATATATCTCATGTATTTTTATGCTCCTGTGCGATTGTACCAGGGTCAAAAAGCAGAAAATCCAGCTCCTAATCTCTCCAGCGAGAAGACCGTGAATAAAATCGAGGCATAAGCCTGGCCTGAGCTCCCATTGGCTGCAGCTTTGCAGATCCGTTTAGATTTTAGCCAATCCCCAGCGACAAAGTTGGCATTCCCCGGGGAGGACGTCTATCTCACCTGACTGTTGAGTAACTGACCATTGGAGTCATTTTCCCAACATCTGTGGTTAAACCCGCAGGGGGGGGGGGGGGGGGGGGGGGGGGGGGGGGGGGGGGGGGGGGGGGGGGG
>JAODKN010000050.1:2145575-2157357 GCA_026774425.1 Petrocephalus zakoni | reverse complement strand
TTCCCAACCTCGGGTGTTAAACCCACATGCCCCCCCCCCCCCCCCCCCCCGAAGAAAGGGTATTATCACTGTGAGGCTCGGATCAAATTGAGGCCTTATCCGGACAGCTTCGCAGTGACATTCAGAGGGACCCGTGTGACAGTGGAGTTAAAGATTTCCATTAACCTTTAGAAAATATGGGTGTTGGAAAACATCTTAGTCTTACCAGTATTGGCATTTATCGTGGGGGGGAGATGGGAAATGAAACTCGCCAAACGTATCTACCTGCGTGGTGCCAAAACTCCCGTAAATTAACATACAGGCTAAGCACTCCTAGCCGGACACAATGCGAGGAAAAGGAAGTAATCTAATCTCTCGGAAAAGCCGGGCGCTGGAGACGAAGAACAAAACGCAGCCGAGAGAAAACAGGCGCATCATCAGAGTGTAGAGTGCGCAGGCACCCCCCAAAGCGGCCCCCGCCTCATTCTCATCTTCCTCACATAGCTTCAGTCACGTGTACGGTCCAGGAAGTCTTTGCCATTTTCATTTTGATGGAATTCCGAGGACGTGTGAGGAATCTGATTGACATTCACGGACTGAATTAGTAATACCAGACATCAATTATTTACCGCTGCGGTGTTTTAAAGGAATGCCAAGCGCGTGTGAAAAGCTAGCGGGCGTTACAGGCAAGGCTAGCGAGATTAGATCGGCGCTTCTTGATTCTGTTCAGCTGAAAAACATACTCGGATTCCCCTGTCTGGGCGCGGGGCATAATTGTTTGGACATGTAATTGCACGAGCCCATCTGTCTTGGATGCCTTATCAATAAAACATGTCTAGAGGAGAAGCTGGGGAAAGGCTTGCGATAACCGAGACACACGCCAGCCTTTGTGGCTCGGGGATTATCACCTTCCTCAGATGGGTCTTCCTCGGCAATGCCCATGCACAGTTAATGATTAAATGTTAACGACCGCAGAGGTGTATAAAATGAGGTTCTGGGAGAGCCCGGGGAAGACCGGTTTATCTCCCTGTCCACCGGTGTGCAAGTGTTATTAACGGCGTTAGCCCACACCCCCCCCCCATGCCCCCCCAGCCGCCACCCACAGCTCCACTCGGGCTGACGGGTTGATCAACATGAGCGGACTCTCAGAACAGTATCATAATTAAAAACCCGGAGAGATGGAACGACCGTCGTTTAGAGAGGGATAATCCTTAACCAGCAGCATGGGGGGGAGGGGGGGGGTTTCTCCGCCTGTCATGAATCACTTTCATTCCCAGTCTTCTCGAGCGTGGAGCGGCAGGTAATCTTCTGCCACAACTGAGCCGAATCTACATTCTCAAACAATGGGGGCAAAGAAGGAACCACAGCAACTGAGGAGAAACCCACCGGGGGGCAGGGAGGTGCAGGAAAATATTGCCTTTCAACCCAGGGGGGGCGATTTCACAGTAGGTGGTCTTGGGGAAGACACCACAATGCTGGTGGCCTAAATGACAGCTCCCATGGTACAAAGGTACTTCTCCTTTGTGAAAATCGGGGACATGACGTGAATGAGGCCCCGCCCATCCCTGGTGCTGAAGCTCTCTGGCACCCCATGTGGCCACATCAGGATAATGCTCTCAATGAATTGTCATCTACCATCTCCATTAGTGTTTGGGGTTTACATGGGGCAGTTTGTGACACTGTGCCTCTGATGGGAAGGTTGCTGGTTCGAATCCCAGGGCTTACATGTTGCTTTACATGAATGTATCTGCTAAATAAGCTGAATTTTAAAAACGTTAGTCCAGAGTTAATTTTAGGGGAGTGGCGACTGCGAGGACGATAGCTCTGGTGAGAGATGGAAAGTCATTCTGATGAGTAACACAGCGTGAGCGACTAATGTCCCATCCCAGGATGGGAGCTACTGCTGTATCCTTCAGGAAGGGGATTAGCCCAAAGGTAAAAACACTTAAAACCTACAAGCTTTATTAAAAAAATATGGGGAATTATGTAATATTATGTTCTAACAGAAAAGGGCATGATATTAACAAAAGGCTTAGAGGGCCTTCCCATGTAAATTAAGACAATGTAGGTTAATGATGAAGTCCTGATTAATAGCTTTCAGTTTTCAAGGATGCCATCTCACTATGCTCTCTGCAGTTCTGTGGTATTGCTAAAAAAACACCAGGAGAGAAAGGTGAGAGTCCTATCGCATTCTCATCGCCTTCTAGCTGTCCTCAGTATACTGACCGGTGGTGGCACTGGCACAAACTGTGAAATCCTTGTGAAATCTCTAGGCCATGAAAATAGAAGGATCTGAACCCAAAACTACAGGGATTATCTCATTTAGGACCATAGGATCTGTGCTCTATCAGATAATCCTGGATGACCCAACACTACTCAGGACCTATTCTTTACTCTTAAAGAAAATTCTAGGATGGAAGAACCCGCATGACTTTATGGAGATATTGCAATTCAACAATATTCAACAAATCTGCTTCACAAGAAGAATCTCAGATGGCTTCTAATTAAAGCTTCCTCAAGTCATTTGTGAGTGTCCCGTGCTTGTGTGCCGTTTCCAAATGGCAAGAACGGAACCCTCTCTTTTAGTGATTACTTTTGCAAATTCACTTTTATCCTGAGAATAAAGGGAGAGATCGATATTCTCCCCAGGAGACCGAAGGAAAAGAAAGGGAATCACGATGGTGTTGTGATATTCATTTTTGGGTCTGTGCTGTTTAAATTGGTGAGTGTAGACACCGCTCACTTTATAGAGGCCAAACCGATTTTCAAAGCATGCTAAAATTAAGGCACCATTAACAATGTAACGCAGATGGGGCTGGTGTGTGGCTTTGCGGGAAAGGGCTGCGTCCATGTCAAGAAGGTTATTGGTTTAAATCTCATATCATTATCATCATCTTCATGTGGCTCCAGTGTATGATTGTGTGTAAGTGTCCTGTGATGGGCTGGCATGCCATCCAGGGTGTAGACCAACTATCCAATTCAGGCTGGCATAGGTTCCAGGCCCCATGATCAGATGATGGATGGGTGAAGACACAAATTTAATGAAGCCCAAAAGAACTGAAAAACGCTAGCTACAAGAAACTAACTGCATTCTTCCGATATGTATAAGTTATGCAAATTGTTTTCATCAGAGTCCAGCATTGTTTGCTAACTTTCCTGACAGGTCATGGTCCAATTCGAGCTGGATCTCGACGCAGCCTGTTCCTCACTGGTTTGTATAATTGCATTACACGATCAGCTTGTAAAAACCAGCAGCCGTTTCTGTCGTTTGTCCCGAACTGTGGAAAATACAGACAAGCTGTTGTTTCATTCCGCATCCGTGCCAGTCTGACTGCCGGAAACCCCACTTTTTGGTACCAGTCAGAAGCCCAGCCTGTGCCTTAGAGGCATGTTACTTTATCAAGTAAATAAGGCAGTAATCTCAATCATGTAGTGAAACACACAGTGAAACAAAATAACACTCCTCCTGAGCTCACAGTGCAACATTCAACACAGGACAAACATTTCATTGCTGAATATTTCTGAATAATTTTAGTGCAATTGTACAATTATTAAATTATTGATAATTTAAGGGGACAGAGGAGAGACTACTGCCTATATCTACAATATTTCATAACAGAACAGAACAACATTACATTAATGCAACATGAACACAACATTAGCACAACATTAACATAACATAACAAAAATGCAACATTAACATAACATAACATAACATAACATAACATAATGAAATTAGTACATGGAAGTACTATCCAAGCATAATGTGGCAGTGCAGCAGATACAAACATTATACAAATGTAAATAGTATTTTCAGCAGACGTGGGCATTGGGGCAAATCTATGTACAAGATGTGCAACTCTATCCTGCTGCTAGTTGCAATCTGGATCGTCCTCATTTCTATTCAACGACGTGTTTCGTGTTTCTACCCGCTTGTCGGTAAATGGCAGCTCAGGTCACTACAGAAACACACATAACTACGGCATAACTGTATAAATAAGCAACAGTCAGTTCCACAGACTGATCGGTATGCTGTGAATCGCGGGCCAGACGCGCGCTTACAGGAAGCAGAAAGCTGTCCCGCCCAAGAAGAATGCCGCCAAGAAGCAGCAGGTATGCGAGATCCCTTTTTCCAACAACAGGGTTGCAGCTGCTCGTGGGAGTTTTACTTACACGAAAATGTTCTGAGGGCAGAACCAAAAGTGATTGGTTCAGAGTGATAACCAATTATATTGTAGAGGAGGTGAGTCCAAGCAACTAGAGTAGGTGGGACCAAGACATCTGATTGGAAGATCCAATTGGTCTCTCTGAACTAATCATTTTTCCTTATGCCCTCAGACCATTTTTGTGTAAGTAAAACTCCCACGAGCGGTGGCAACTGCATGTTTTTCGTGACAGTGTGCGACTCAGGGGGTTAAGCTTTGGCGCTTGCGATCGGAAGGTCACCTTTTCGAACCCTGGCCCAGACAGAAGAGTCACATCTCTGTTGGACCCTTCAAAAAGGTCTTTAACCCCCTGAAATGCTCCAAGGGTGCCAGATAAATGACTTGACCCTGTGCTTGGACCCAAAGCTTCATTCTCAGCTTGTGTGTGTCTCACAAAAGAGCAGGATGGGATATGCAGCAGAAGCATTCTAAAGAATCATCTCACTTGAGCCATAGTTTGTGTCAGCCAAGAGGTCACAGTCCAGAGAGGAAATGGAGAGCGCTCTCAGGTTGGCTTGCTGTCTCTGATGTAGGTTACAGGATGTGTGTGTGGGGGGGTGTTACAGGCTCTAGTGGCTAACTGTGCTCACTGACAGCTCTGAGCCCCATGGGGAGTTGAGCTGAGATGTTTTGAGTGCTGAGCGTGATGTGTGTAGTGTCTTTGACTCGCTCACATTTCAAATTCTCCTCGCTTTTGGCTCCTGTATATTTTACCAGCATCTCACGACTCTTATTTTGAAAACGCCGTTTCTCCAGACACAAATCTGAAATTGTTATTCACTCGGCACTCTGGCCGAAATCTGCTGTTCGTCATCCACAGGAAACAGTTAACAATATCCCATTTGGCGTCGGATCACCTCTGCTAATCTACCTGTCGTGGTAAAAGGGTCGCCCCCGTGTCCCTCCTGCCCACCTGTGCCCTCTTTCACCCTCTGCCACACCCATTTGCGCACCCCTGCTGTCTTCACCACCCATCGTCCATCTGCTCGGATCACATCCGCCTCCGAGCAGAGGTGACGCATCAGAGGGTCCATTCACACAGATGAGATCATCAAATCCCTCCCCAATGTCTCCAAAGTTAATAATGCCCGTTTCTCGGCCGATTAATCCACCAAATCCTGATAATTGTAGAAGGACCCAGTGAACTAAACACCTACGGTCCGACGTCCTGCCCGCTCTCTATAAATAGACCCTGATTAGTATTTGTGGAGGCCGGCAGCCGGGGGTGTTCTCCGTCAGGAATAAACCAGACGTGTCTCTTGCCAAGGTGTCACAGAGGTTAAGTTTGGGGTATGAGAAGCCACACGCGAGCTAGCCACCTACCTATGGCCCACAGTCGCAGGAAAAGGGGTTTTAATTGGCATATTCTAAGGCAGTGTTTCCCAATCCGATCCTCAAGGACCATCAGACAGTCCACATTTTGGCTCAAAGGGAGCTCGGAGAGAGCAAAAACATGGACCGACTGAGGGTCCCCGATGACTGAACTGGGAAACACTCTTCTAAGGCAATGGAACAAAGGAGATTAGACCTTTGTAGGGTGGCTGGCTCTAAGGAGCAGCTATATCTGCCCAGAGAGCAGTGACCTGTGACAGGGACAAGTAAAACCACTGAGGAAAGGATGCTTTCAGCCAATAGGATGCCTGCATTTCCTCCTGGCACGACAGTGCTGGTGGGATTGCTTAGATATCGGAGAGCATAGTGCCTCCGTGACACCGGCGGCAAACCAGGACAGACCCGCATGATGTAAATTTAACAAGCTGTTCATTTCCCACCCACAGGGAGCAGCTGCTCTTACAGACAGGGCATGATTCTTCAGAGGAACCATTCTTAATCTGACAATTTTTTTGTTTTTTTTTTCCTCCCCCACAAAACATAAACGTGATCAAATGCACAATTTTTCCTCGTTCAAACATTAAACCACTTCATGAATGGGTTGTAGCTACTACATTGGGTCCACAAGGTTCACAAATAAAATACTCTAGCATGTTTTGAATGTTCTGCATGAGCCCCTGTCTTCAGAAGTCCACAATCCTGTACCAGAAAAGTGGTCGGAGGATGGATGAATTAATGGTTGAATAGATGCATGCATGGATGGATGGATGGATGGATGGAGCAGTGTTGTAATTGGCTTTAAGTCCGATGAGGGAATTTCAACCATATTCTGCGGATCAACATTAAAAGACACACACATCTATATAAATAAACGCTTGATAGAGATGAATGACCAAAAAATGTTTTTTGACCCCTGAGCATAGGAGCACCAACCAGTGCCTGTAAGGGAGGTCACCAAGATGTTGGCGTTGCAGGGGGGTAGGCACTGATTCGCCCTTAACAGCTGGAAGTACACATCACAGCAACACAGCTAAAGACACATGACCAGCTGTATGAAGGCACTTCAGTAGCTTAAAAAGGAAGCATGATCAGCACTCAATAAAGGGTCGTCGCTAGCGCCATTAGGCTGCTCCCCCCCCGCCCACTCCATCCCCTTCTTGCCTGAGGGAGAAGGTTACCACATGTCACCCCGGCAGGATTAGGATTTCCAGCTCAGCAGAAAGCACCTGCTCATCACACCCAGCTCCCACATCGATCAGGACACGGGATAGACAGTGATGCATCAGCTACCCATAATTCCCTGGCACCTACGTCACAAGCCTAGGTCTAGTTACTGGTGATAACCAGCTTGAGTCGCTAAGGTCACAGAGGATTTGTATTTCCAAACAGTGCCGACGAGCAGCTTGGCAGCGCCGTTAAAAAGCAAACGCGTTAAAAGCAAGCCCTTTGAAGGCTAAAAAGAGCAAGCATATTGTGCCGTCGTCTGGCACCAGTGTTCATGCCTGCCAGAAGGTGGCACTGTGCTCGCTCCCCACCTAGAAACCTCAGTGTCAGACTGCACATGTGACCTAAGCATATATAGGGGCAGGGCCACAGGCACTGGCCCAAGCTGAAAGCTGACTGGTCCCCAGAGTGCGCCCTCTGCTGTCACTCACTGATTCAAAACATATCACTGGCTAATGATGAAGTTGACCCCTCTGTCTTGCAATATTATGAAATGTGAAATATTATGAAATATTATGCACCCTCTTCCCTCCATAACGTTAGACAAGCTAATTCATTGCGCTAATAGATAAACTTAATTAATAGGGAAAACAACACTAACTGCAATGCTAATAATGGTAGCTATAACTCAGAAGTCCTAGAAGTCACAGACGGCCAGTAGCTATTCGGTAGACGTCCGAAGACAAGGGCCGTGCCTATGCTCCCTGGGGTTACACAGGCAAACGGCAGTAGAGCCGCTAGATTCCCGACATCTGAGGGAGATTTTTTAAACACTGATTCATCGCAGGGTTAATTAAATATTACAGGGGTAATTCGCATAATCCATCAAACAGAGCATAGATCAAAAATGTGCGGAAATATTTCCAGCTGACATTTAAGAATGATGATTGTTTTAATACGGCATTTGCGGCGCCGTAATCGCCGCTATTTGCAGTGGATTTAAAGGAGATACAAAGTCGGTAAATCATACGAGAAATACCGAGCGAAGGATCAAACCAGCCGCGGTTAGAATAACACGCCTTATTCCTACTACAAAGCCTTGAGAAGTGAATTACAAAGACTTTCTCCCCCTGACAGCATAAGAGAGATTAAAAGAAAAAGACATGCATACGATCGTCTCATTTCCAAATCTGGATGAAAATACCGCATTTGTTTTTCAACTAAAGTCGGTGTTGTTTGACCGATCCGGAAATTTCCTCAAGATATACAGAGAGACAGGAACAGGCCTCGAGACGAGCGTACTGGCCCGCTCGCCCAGTCCTTCCCCGAGCGCCAGGCTGAGTGGCCGTCTCCCTGCATCGCCTCCTACATCAGATTTTATTTGCCTGGCTGAAATCTCCAGAATCATCACTTTTCTGTACCATTTGTCTGGTTGTTGCTATTACCACAGGGGAAAAAAAAACCTAACAGAGAAGCAACGTTTATTTAAATCAGACGAACGGGGGATTCTAATAAGAAGGGGCATGTAAATAATCCCAGAATAGCAGCGATGAAATAGTGTATCACACACGCCACTTCATCCTGCCTTTATCTGAAGTGGCGATGGAGAAGGGAGGGGTGTTACTGATGTGCGGGTAGGCTCAGATAAGGCCCGATCCCCGCACGACTCCCCCAGGTGGCCGTCCTGCGCCGTCCACGGGCGAGGATTCACGCAGAGGCTCGGGGTTCGCTGAGCCGGCCCGTCAAGCCTCCCGGGGAGGTAACAGAGCCAGGGCATCGCTGGCAGAGTATGATTACCATCGATCCATCTCCCGTCACGCTTTCAAAACTAATGCCGGTGCGGAAAAAAATGCACATCCGAGGCGAAATCGATAGCCCTGTGCCGAAAATGACGGCCTGGGAAATTCGAGGTGGCACGCAGGGCCCCGGTGAGGCGGATTCCTCGCGGGTCACCCCGCGAGCGGCCTGCTTCCAGAGCAGACACTGAGGCTGGGCGCATCCTTGTGCGCGTTGTGGGGGCCACTAGGTAAGCTGGCACAAATGCGTGCAGCACCCCTAACAGGACAGAGATTTCATTACACCGTTAAACAAAAATGCCGGCAATTAACCTGCAGTTTAAGTGGAGCACTTCTTCGAATTCGGAGGCAGGTAAATAACTCCTGAATTCTCAAAGGTGGCCACCTCTCACTAGTAAAGACTCCCAGCTATGGGAAAAAGGCTTTCGGGGAAATGGAGGAAAATTAATGTAAGCAGTTTCTGTGAACCTGGGGCAGGGCCAAGTCACGCCAACGGGCTTGTCAATGTTCGGCGTCCCGGATCAAGCGTCAGAGCATCACGGTATTCCGTGGGAACTCTCCCAGTCCAAAACATTTCCGGCTGCACTCATGCGTGGCTCCGTTCCACTCTTTAATCCGGCACGGTATGCTATGCTCAGCAGTGCTGGTGTCTTTGGTGACGGTAACCCCCTGCCGCATCACTGATGGCTGTGGCTGGACGGCCCAAAGAGGTCCAGACCGCAAACAACCGGACCTCCCACGTCTTTGTAGCACCAGTGGCGGGGCCACAGGGAGGGTCATAGTTACGCCCCTTCCAACTCCGAGCTCGGGGACCATAATAAAAGTCTCGGATTACGCTCGACCATTCTCAAGGGGAAATTGTCATTCCTCTCCTAAGGCGACCACGTTCCTTCCAATCTTAATAACCGCTGATTAGATTTTGAAGCGATTCTGGCACGGTGTGTGCGTTTATGTGCAGTTAATATTTAAACACATCCATTATATATCGAGAGGGACAGAGCGAAGGCAGCTTCTCACTGCATCTATCTGCTGAGAGAGCTGCTTGCGGAGAATCGGATCCGACTGGGGCAGCTTTTTGAGTCATGATAAACATAAAAAAAAAAAGAAACAGAACACCTGCATGGGGGATGGGGGGCGGTGGTGGGAAATAAGGAGGCCAAAGTTCAGGCATAACAGCAGGGGTCAGGCGCGGGCGAGCTGTGAGCCACTTGGATCCGGTGGCAGCCCGCCAGCTGGTCATGGGACTGAAACTCCATCCGGTGGAAACGGGCGGACCCTGACTGCAACCGGCGTGCTGTGGAACGGCGTGTGACTCACGCTCACATTCTGTCCCTGCCGCCGGCACGGCCGGACCCGGTGCCACTAAGCCGTCATGGCACGTGCTCGTTTTAGCTGACGAGCGAGCACGCGTGCAAATAAACGCAAAGGTCTCCATTACGCCAGTTTGAACCGAAAAACACACACCTGCTATCTTTAAACAGAACAGTAACTCTTTAGAATCACTTATGTTTTGGATTCTCACTTCCACAGTTAAACAATCTACAATACTACTGAAAAATACTTCAATACTACTAAAACAATACTATAGTATAACAATACTGATAAAACAATATTACAATAATACTAAAACAATACTACAAAACCACAACAACAATACTACAACACACTCATCTTATTGTCTTCTTTATATTGCCACGGTTACGGATCCTCGGGTACGCCACGTTGCCGTGGCAGTGAAACAAGCTCATTTGCAGGCTGACTCACTTGGAGGCTTAGCTGAAGCATGACATAACTGCATCCTTTCTAAAGGGGGCAGCTGCCTGGCTTCCGAGACGGTGGCCTACCTCTTCCTGGACAGCTGTCGGGACCGCCCATCAGGGGAAGTAATTAAAAGGGCCTGCCGACCCCCCTGGGACAAGCTGTCAGGCAGGGACACCAGACAGAGATGGAAAGAGCCAGAGAGCCGGACTAAATCCCCAACCCGCCCCCTCTCCGGCGGGACACAGGTCAGACACGACAGTCCTCGATGAGGCAGGATGCTACTACACTCACGGCCGAAAAAGTACAGCCGTGTCCAGCAGACAGCCTGCACCTGGACCACACCTGTCGTGAGTAATCATCGTCTCCAACACTGATGAAGGCCCGAGCCCCACACTCCGTCCCCGTTCGGATCGGCCATTTCCAGAGTTCTTCCATGCCTGCCATCAACAGTGAGTCATCGCTAATGGACCCGAGACTCAAGGCAGCTTCTGATTTGTAGGAGCTCTGACCCGGCTTGCCTCCGAGTCCTCACGCCTCCTCATATATCACGCGGGGAGATTCTGTTGAGGGCTTTTCACGCTCCTCCATACTGAGCATTGTTTTTATGTCTACGTGTAAGGATACAAGGAGCAGAAGCAGATGACAGGAGCTTTGCCGCAGAGCAGCGTTCTGGGTTCTCACTGGAATTCACCTGGACCGTGGTGGAGGCTTTTTGCTTGAGCTGGAGCCCATTTGGGGAACAGAGAATGTGTCTGTCATTTACACTCACCAAGGAGGGATGCAAGCAGGGGGAGACTGGAGCCAAGCCTAGCAAAAGGCAGGCCAGAGGGGGGCGCTGTGTGCCTTGGCAGGTTAGGCCTCCATGCCAGTACCCGGAAGGTCACGGGTTTGAATCTCTGTCAGGCCCTCAAAGATGCTCCAACCCCCCCATGAAAAAAGCCCCAGGGGTGCTAGATGGATGGCTGCTACCAAGCTTTACTCTCGCCTCTGTATGTGTGCGTGTATAACGAATGAAGGAGAAAGAAAACCACATTCTAACATACTTGTGCAAATGGTAAATAACACTTCCTTTAATTTAAGAGGCTAGGGCATCATGGGGGGGGGGGGTCACATTCTCAACGCCAGCCGCGAGCATTTTCTAGTACTTTTAGAGTAGTCCAGCAAAGTCCCTGGATTTGGACTGTCCTGGAAATTTAAACGCCTTGCACACCCCTATTTTTGCCACCCAAACATCTCTGCAAAATAAATAAGTAAACAGAAAGTTAGGAACGAAAAACACAAAGTAGAAACCGTTCCTGTGGAACAGAGAGAGAGAGAATGTGTGTATGTGAGAGAGAGAGAGAGAGAGAGAGAGAGAGAATGTATGTGTGAGAGAGAGAGAATGTGTGTATGTGTGAGAGAGAGAATGTGTGTATGTGAGAGAGAGAGAGAGAATGTGTGTATGTGAGAGAGAGAGAATGTGTGTATGTGTGAGAGAGAGAGAATGTGTGTTTGTGAGAGAGAGAGAATGTGTGTATGTGAGAGAGAGAGAATGTGTGTATGTGA
>JAODKN010000050.1:2131521-2145475 GCA_026774425.1 Petrocephalus zakoni | reverse complement strand
GAGAGAGAGAGAGAGAGAGAGAGAGAATGTGTGTATGTGAGAGAGAGAGAGAATGTGTGTATGTGTGAGAGAGAGAGAATGTGTGTATGTGAGAGAGAGAATGTGTGTATGTGTGAGAGAGAGAGAGAGAATGCGTGTATGTGAGAGAGAGAGAGAGAATGTGTGTATGTGTGAGAGAGAGAATGTGTGTATGTGTGAGAGAGAATGTGTGTATGTGTGAGAGAGAGAGAGAGAATGTGTGTATGTGTGAGAGAGAGAGAGAGAGAGAGAGAGAGAGAAGAAAAGTCCTGAGCCCAGGAAAGTGTTGTGTGACTCTGAGGCCGGGGCCCCTACAGCGGAGCTGATCTTCAGAGGATTAGAGAGAAATCACTCGGCACAGATTGCAGACGCCCAGAGTGTGGCCGGCTCAAGATTGATACACCCTCCACTCCACCTCTGCAGCAGCACACAGCCTATCCCCAAAGAGCGGTGTGTGTGTGTGCTGTGCGTTTGCCACCGCGGTATATAGGTGTACCTGGCTGACTGCGCTATAAAAATATAATGACATTAACATCAATGCCTGAGCATATTCATCTCAAATCAAAGGTGTTTCTCTCTGGGTGGCATGAGCTTTAAAAGGAGCTGTTTGGGACAATATAGCGGCTTTAATACCAACCTTAATGACCTGACAGAATATCATTCATTTGTCCCATATTTCATATCTCGTTCGCCATTGCCACATAAATCACCGCGCCGGTTGTCTCTCTCCGTCAGAGAGGTCAAAGTCAGCGTAAGGTCACCCCTCTGGTGTTTCGTGAGCGTCATGGCAACGGTGGAAGGGGGTCTCACTCCAAACCGGTTAACCCTTCAACTTCATGCTCACTGTGGAATTTTGGCACACACACACACGTTTGGGTCCCTATCTTAGTGAAAATCCTAATCTCAGCCACGACACCCTTAAACCTCTACCCAGCCCTAACCTTAACCATAAGTAACCAAACAAAAGACTTTTCGCATTTCTACTCTTTTGATTGCACTCATAGATTTTTATAAAATGAAGTCTAAAGTACCGAGGACCGAAAAAATGACTAGTCATGTTTTTTGAGGATTTGCTATCCCGGTGAGGCCCTTGAGGGGGCAGAGTGTGGTTCAGTGGGTTAAGCCTCGGTGCTTGTCATCAGAAGGCCGCCAGTTTGAGCCCAGCCTCAGCACGTTTGTGGGCCCTTGAGCAAGGCCCTTAATCCCCAGAGAGTAAGGTTGGGGGAGGTGAGAAGAGAATTTCAATAAATAAGTATCAATTAAAACCTGTACACACACACAGAGGTGTGGTCTGACTGCCCTGCCATCCCCTGTTGGCTGTAATACATTACTCCTGGCCTCACGCCCGACACCTCAAACCCAGAACACTCCTAGTCTTTGTTCATCAGAGTCATTTCTACACACCAGAGGCACTCAGGTCACAATAAATCAGGCTTTCAGTGACACTCGCTAAACTCACTTTTATCAGTATGGCAGCTATAATCATATTTTGTAAATAAGCATTATGTTTATGAATGTACACTTCTTGCTTTCCAATTTATAATACTGCGCTTCTAGCCATAAACAAACGTAAAGTGTTTCTAGAATGTTCTAAATCACAGGCAGTTTGAGCCCAGTGTATTTTTTCGATTAGGTGTGATTTAGCGTGCGGGTTTTCAGCTCCGTGTTCCCCAACGCGAGCAGCTGTCAGCTGCGGAAGCCGCAGGTGAGCAGTGGCCATGGGACTAATCTCCCTTAACAATGCCGATCTTCTGCTGTCAGCCGGCATTTCCCCCAGCCTGGCGCTGTTTTTAAGGCTCCCTCTCTTGCCAGGAAGTGCAGGCGCGTCATTCGACGGGGACTGGACAACCTCACCAAGAAATGTCACTTCCTCTCTGGCGTCGTCCCAGAAATATGATAATGAAGCATGTCACCGGGGCCCGCGGAGCACTCACATCTCGCTGTTAGCGAGTTAATTTACAAATGGAAATGTCATTGGGAAATGCGCTGATGTGCGATGCCTGTTTTTCACCAGACTTCAAATAAAGGAGTATTTTGAAGCATCCGTCTAATTTGGGTGCGGGTGGAAAACAGCATGCATTTATAAATGGGGGAAATATCAGGATTTGAATATTAAACCACATTCCTATTATACCTCACACCTATTATAGAGACAAGTTATATGGCAGCATGGTGGCTCAGCGGATTGCACAGGTTGTTGGTTTGAATCCCAGCACTGCTTTATGTATAGGTATGTGTGGCCTGTGATAGACACAGGGTGTATCCCAGCCCAGGGTGTATCCCAGCCCAGGGTGTACCCCCCCCCCCCCACATGACCTGGCCCAGATCAGTTTAAGGTGGCTTTGCTCTTTTATTTGATGTTAGAGTACAGGAAACAGTTTCAGGTCCTAACAGGCAAATGAAACAGGCAGCTGTATGGAGAAGGGGAACGAGGTGGGAGAAAAGGCTGTACAGAGAATGAAGGGGGGGCAGCTGCCCTGGTGGAGGGGCGTAGCAAATTTTTACATTCAGGTCCATGCCCAACCCTGCCTCCCCGTAGCCGACTAGGAGGCTAGAGGCCGGCAGCAGGTTCCTGCCTGCTCAGCACCAGAAAAGCACTGAACAAGGAGGGCTTCAAAGCTTGCCAGTGGAGGGGAGAGAGGGGGACCTGAAACCCCCCCCCCCCCCCCTCCAAAATTCACTGCACCCCTGGTCAGTGGAGCGGAGAGGTGGTCAGGATAGGAGAGAAGTGAGTCAAAGGGAGAGGAGATAGGAGGAGAGGAGAGGAGGGAAGGAGCCACCTTCCAGTATTATACTCATAAAAAAAAAAAACTATTTGCCAACAGAGTTTTTAGACGGCTGGTATTCTTATGCCGGGTTCAGAAGGTATTCACAGCTGGACTTCTGAGCATTTAAGTCGCTCTGGCTAAAGGCGTCTGCCAAATGCTGTAAATGTAAATGCCATCGCCTCAATGCACCTGAACATCCAGCTCCTCCCAACTGCGTCTGTGGCGTGACATCACGAGGTGCGACGTCACCCCCTCCCCCCTCGTCTCCGCGGGGTTTCGGCAGCTTCCCTATCCTCTCATTTCACGGCTCGCTGCCTGGGTGCTTCCCTGTGTGCCCCCCACCCATCTCTAGGACATATTAACAGCGATGCTTTGGGGGGGACTCCAGTTCTGGAGCCCGAGAGCACCTAACAGGAAACGCTTGCTTAGAAGCAGGCCTTTAAACACGAAGGTCACGCCACATGTTAGTGAGACAGACACACAGAAAAGTGTCTGAAGCGAGGACCAGCGTCAAGGAGCATCCGCAATTATAACGGCAATTCGCCGATCTGGTAAGTCGCTCAGTCCAAAGAGCATTACAAGTTAGCCACGGCGTCCGTCATTTACGTCAGAGCCGGCCATCCGAGGGGTGAAAGAGAAAAGGTCACGGGAGACGGGAAAATCAAAGGCGACTAGGTCAGAGTGAGTATTTAGCTGGGAGTCGTGTATAGTCACATGACTTAGAACATCCAACCAAATGACAGATATCCCACTAACGGCAGATCAGCATATAAGAGAAGCCGCATAAGTTTCAGGTTCTGCCATTATTTTATCAAACTACAGAACAATAACGTTTTCGAATGGCTCTCTGGGGTCAGGGTGGTGACCTCCAACCTGACAATTCGGGGTTATCGCACTCAGTGAATAATTAACCAAATTATATTCAGCACTGAGATCTTTAATTAGACAAGTGTGTAATTACTGCCACACTAATGAATTTAGTTCATTACAAAGCATCGCGTTGTGGCAGCTAATGAATTGTTCGTCACTTGAAAGTATATTATTTAGGACAACTGCAGAGCTTCAGACAAACATGAAACAGTTATCGGGGAGGAGGACCAACAAGGTCTCCCTTGTCCAAATCCTCATTCTTGATACCATTCAATACTTGTAGAAGTTATATTGCTGAATGTACCTATCCTGGTCATACAATTATGTTAAATAAATTAGAATGAGTAGATATTTTCCATTATTGGGTCATCAACATAAAATAAAAAACTTACAATCAACCAACAGGAAGTGAGTATGACATGCAGGAAACACAGTTTACAGAACATATTGCAGGTCTCTGTTATATAGGTCTGTCTTCACCTAACCTCTCTGCCAGGATTAATAAATGGTTTAGGCTATAAACAAAAACAAAAAAAAAAACAGTATTGATCAAATTTTCCAGACAAAACATTTTCGTTTATTTTTCGTTTTGCCTCTAATATAATTCCAGAGTAAAGCTGTCTGAAAGTAACTGCGCTGCTATCATTTTGATTGATAATAATAATTTGTGTGACTGAACACAATCGTGTTTATTTGACAGCTAGGGCCTCAGCAAGTGACGTTATGTTAATATAGCTAAAAACTACTAGTAAGCGATGTCTGGGTCTCATGAGTCGGTCACATGATCTGGCGAGGGCCAATGACAGGGTGGGAGGTTGCGTTGCTAGTTCTAAACTGTTATTGGTCAGGCAGTGTTTAGAGATATATGCTATGGGCCATGTGGGGGCAGACGCCATGCTAACGGGCCTGAAATCAGTATCAAAGCCTTTGGGTTTGAACGGCGTGCAGCCTGGATGAATCAAACGATTGATTTAATGCTCCTGCATGCCCATAAAATCACTCCCGTTCATTTAGGCATTTGTTCCCTTTCCTAATAAAAACAAAGACATCAGTGGCAGAAAAACAACGGTCCGGATTAATATAGGTAACTGGGGCAAAGCCGGCATTACGACCACCGTGCTATGACGTTAAGTGCGTGACGCTCGGGGCACCACTGGCCCAAAAACAGGAACGTTGATAAGTAACCTTTGCACTGATCTCATTGATTTGCACTGACCTTTTCATTCTCCATTGAGCTACACACTCATAGTGTTAAAAAAAAGAAACGTTTTACTGTATGTTAAAAAAAGCACTCCACTCATATTTTATTGTATCTGTCTTCCACCGCATCCGATCAAACGCGTGGCTTCAAACGGATCAGAGATCCAGGCCAAAAGGAAACGTTCCGGAAACGTCTCATTAACAGAACAAAGCAGTCAGTGGGAACGTGCTTCTCCACAGCCTTTCTGCTCTGCTTTGGTGCCCCCTTTCTGTCTGGGCAATTACTGCGGTTGTCAGGCAGCAGGGGTGAATTCTTTTAAGGCTGGGGGGGCATAAGAGGGACGAAAATTCATACAAAGGAGTTGACCTTATCATTAGCCAATGATATGTTCTGAATCAGTGAGTGACAGGGGAAGGGAGGCACTCTGGGAGCCAATCAGCTTTCAGCTGGGGCCAGTTCCCCTGTGGCCCTGCCCCTACAAGACAGACCAAGTCACTATAAGATGAAGTAACCACTCTGGGACAGCTCTCTGCTTCTATACTCCACAAATGAAACTCTGAACATGCCAGTCTGTTGTTTTTAATCGCTTTTTCCTTTCATAAATGCCATCTCACTTCCAGCATGAACAGCTTACATATACCCGAATTTCTAGCTATGCTGCTGGCCAGAAGTGGGATCCAACCCTAACCACACAAAAGCAGGATCAGAGGCATGAGGATCAGCCATATCAGTCGCGCTCCCGCTGGTGTTTCACTTAGGGCTCCCAGAATGCCCTGCATCGCTGACTTTAATCAGATATATCATTTGCTGTTTACTGCATTATCTGGTTTCTGTTCATAACTTTTCCCAGCGTTAATGATCTTCAAATGACTGGAATAAAAATTTAATAAGAAAAACACGGTCCAGGTTCACAACGTCCCTCGACATGACGCCGCCATTCATCACCAGATCCACCTCTCCCGGCCCGCCGAATCCAAAGCCAGGGTGGCGATGGATGGCCCGCAACAACGGGAGATATGATAACGGCCGGTTACTATGGGAGGGGCGGTGTCATTGCCACGGAAACAGAGAGGGAATCGGCAGAGGTCACATTTGTGCTGAAGGTGGCCAAGAGTGCACCATACCCGCCACTGTAACCATAGCGGCAAGGGTTGGTCGCAGAGATCCTGGCACAGCACTAGCTCAGCGCTGATCGACGGGAGCTGACATACCAGGAAGGACATCCGAGCGCCTTTACCAGGCGGCCCCTGCAGCCCAGTCTCATGGGGTGTCAGCTCCCATAATGCTGGGTACCGTGAAGGGGCATTGTGAGCCACTTGCCAGTGTTTTCCCAAGGGTAAAGGAAGGCTAGTGGATGGGGGCGAACTCGACGACAGGCGCTCCTCTCCTGACTCTCACTCGTGACTTTTACAGCCCCAAAAATCAAACACTGAAGCTTAAATGTTTGGGTCTGCCAAGCAGATTATCCGAAGGCCCGCTCTCTCGGGGCGGGGGGGCTTCCCAGGAAACAGGCCAGTCTGGAAAAATAGGAAAGTTATTGCCCACAGAAACAAAACCACGATTCAGGAGGGAAAAAAAATTAAATAATGACACAAGAGTGTCAGAGGGCTGACTCACCCATGCTGGTGGGGAGTGGCGTGACACGGGGCTTAAAGAGGAGCTCGGGGAGGCCTATGACAGCCACTGCCGCAACCCCCACCTCCGGCCGGATAACAAAACGACATGGAGTTCACTAGCTAATTAGCGATCGCTGGCTGTTTAAGGTGACACCAACAGAACAAAAGCACCACAGCACTCAGAAACAGCCAGCTAACACCAGAGAGGCCGGCAGACATTTCAGCCGATAACAGAGCCTGTTTGTTTATTAGCTGAGCCATCGATGCTCGTTCCCGGTAAGCTCTCAGGGGGGGCGGGCAGGGTGTCCCCCAAATGACTTTAAAGCCCCCGTTTCCGCTTCGTGCCACAGCGTGCGAAATCGATACGTCCCCCCCCTCCGGGACAGAGATGACCCGTGTGAGCATCCCGCCGCTGATCAATAGGTGCGCACAGGTGGCCCCCTTCCCTCCACCCACCCCGGGCTGACTCATCAGCAGACGTTAATTCACAGGAGTCACAGGGACACTCGCCCAGTGAGTACCTGCGCTGTCCAGAGTCCTGATCCGGGGGCGATGCTCCTGAAATGTGACATACCTCCCCTGCTGACCGCATATCAGCCCTAAAACCCCTGACAACAGTGTGCACGACACCACGTCGCCATAAATTTACATTCATTTGGTGGACACTTTTATCCAACGTGATGTACGTTTTGTGTTTTTGAGAAGGCGGGGTTAGACAGTCAGAGGAAGAACTAGGGGGTTACGGGCCTTCCCGAGGTGCCCGACAATGACATCACTCTGCTGACCCCGGGATTCGAACCAGCAAGCTGCTGATTACAGGCACAGCACACTAACCCACGTCACACCACCCCCATGCAACTATTATTAGACGATCATCATTCAAACGTTAGTTTCACAAAAACAAACAAAAGAAAAAACAAAAATCCCAGCTAAAGGACAAACATGATAAAAAAAACGCCACGACCGTCATTGAGATGCTACAAACAGAACCTTTTTTTCCTCTCACATTATAGAATATTATGCCTTAAAAAACCTATTAAAGTTACATTGCACAAATAAAATCCTGCATGACTGTATACCTAAGGAGGAGCAGTAATCCCCCATTGAAATTAAACTTATGTTTTAGTTCAGTAAACATCTCATTAAAAACTCAGCAATATAACATTTTTTTCCTCATACAAGTAAAATCAATATTTCCTTTTCCTTATTATAGCACTTTCCGGAAAAAAACAAACTCTAGGCACTAGGTTTACCCACAATATAAAAACATTACATTTAGGCCTAATTTGTTTAGCGGATGGTTTTACCTAAAGCAACATAGATTTTTTTTTCCAAAAGGACGGTCCACACAGTCCAGGAGAAATTGGGAAACCAGTGGCCTTCTGATCCCAGGTAGAGCATCCTAACCCAGTTAGCCACATGGCAACCTCTTATTGGCTGAAACACATTACAAATTTTGTACATATGTAACAATAGTCACATAGACTAGTATTTTTTGACTGATGCATGGCTATTTGTGGCAATTCCAGACTTTAACGACATTTTTATCTGTCACTGTCTGCCAGTTCCACGTTGATGATGCACCCTGTACATTCTTAAGTAACCACTGGAGGAGATCTTAGCTAAAGAAGCAGGAAACTGGGCCTGTTGTCTTCCTGTGGAGTGTAGTGTGTGGAGCACAGAGGGTGTGTTGGGGGGGGGTATGTACTGTTTATGAAATGTGATATTGATTTTCGTTGTCAGGTAATCTGATTTTATAAATATTTTATTTATGGTGTATTCTCTTCCCGAATCGAGATAACAGCACGCTTGCTGCTTTTGTGAATCATAGTATAACTGCGTTACATACAAAAAGTCACACTGGCGTTTCTTTTTACATCTCCTAAAAAGTCTCCCGATTTACTTTTTTCCCCCCCATTTCTTACTTAAGTAGCTCCAAGTATTAACTGTCAGCACATCATGCAGATTCTAGGTAAAAGGTCATTTGCAGAGGATTCACTGTACCTGCTGTGTAGGCGTGTTGATTTGAATATACATAGAACACTCCCGTCGGTCTGTTCACTAGATAAATTCATGGCACATACAGAACAAAAGAATGCAATAAAATTAAGTGCTTTCCCTTTGTTCCCTGGCCTATAATAATAATTTAATTGTTTATCAATGTTTCATACATTTTCTAAAAAGGTTATTTGTCAAATAATCCAAAGCCATCCTCACAACAGAGGATGGGCACAGCTTGGCGGAGATCTGAAGAGGTTTTCTGATGAGAGAGATCTGAGGACCCATCCGATAATATTGCTGTCTGAATTTTTACCATAGAAGGTCATTACATTGCAGGATCACTGTAAATCACCCCTCTACTCCATGAATAGGTACTTGATAAAGGCAATAATCACAAATAACAAAAAATGTAACTAGGCTTTTACGTTAATGTGGTGCATTCTGGGAGTTAAAGTCCACTAGGCCAAGGGGAATCCTGTGTGCACTCACTGACTACTAAGTGGTATATTTAAGGTATCCCTGAGGCATGCTGAAGTTGCCTGGATATGGCATTATAGTGTCCCGTTAACTGTAATTTCCAGTGCGGGGTTACTGTAATTAAGTGAGGTGTTACGAGCTTGTAGCATATCTGCCCTGGGCAAAAGGTTGGCCTTAGAGATGAGTGCACTGGTATGCAGAACTGCTGAATGCTAGCTGATGACTGCTTTTAGTATCACTGCAAGGTACCTCTTTAATAAACACTCCAGACCATTTTTAGCCATTTCTCCTCAATCCTTTAACAACATATCACTGAGAACAGGGTGGAGTCAATCTCAGCCGGCAGACATTCGATTGAGCACGTGCAGAGTGTGTTAAATTGCATCCTATCAATTTGGCAGAGAGACTGTGTTGCTATTTTAAGGCATATCAGCTGCTACAGTAGCTTAGCGACCCAGAGTCTTTGTTGACAGCCTGATCAGGGTTGTCCCCACCTCCTGCTTTCCACTGAAGGTGCATTACGCCTTTATGGGGTCTGACACAGGGTATTAATGTCAGCTAAATGGCGACTATATAGCCAGCACGCACTAGACAGTCAGTATTACTTGATGGATCATAAAAAAACTATTATTCTTTTTATTAGTAGTAGTAATAATAGTGATAATAGTAATGATAATGATCACTAGAAGGTCTACAGTTCAAATCCGGCAAGACGATATGGTTTAGCTGTTGGGTCCTTGGGCAAGGCCCTTAACCCCCTTGTCCTGCCTTCTTAAAAAAATGTACATTACTTCAAATAAAAGCATGTCTAAAACATTACCCTTATATCATAAAATGCAAATATACAAACTATATAACGCAAATGAAAGACAAGCAGTAAAGGATGGCTGAGGAAAGTGAAGAGCAGACACCCGCTGGGGTGGGTGAGCGTCTTTCTGGGTGTGCCCGGCCACTCGTCACCGTGGGCTTGACAGTAAAAGCCCCCTCACATCCTCCTCTGTCACATTCACATTTAAAATAAGGGACAGGAGGAGAGACCAGGGGCTTGTGGGCAGAAGCAGCCCCCAGCGCCTCCCAACCCCGGCAGCGTACACCGAGAGCTCTCCATGAGGGAGATTTATACCCCGTATCGGCTAAATTTATGAGCGACAGCTCCAAAGCGGGGCAGGCAGCCTAAGAAATGGCTTGAGAAGAAAAAAAAAAAACAATCTGATTTGAAAGATTTATTTCAATATACAACGAAGGGGCCACGGCGCGCTCAATCTGTTTATTTGAGCGAGACAATCATTTCAGGCCCAGGAAAGCCCATCGGTAGATAAGGCTGAATCACATTTAAGGGCCGCCCACATTAGAAGTGACTGCTTCTGCTTGTTCCAATTCACTTCTGCCTTCGCGAGAAGACAATGCATCACGTCTTCCTTTGTGCGTCTCGGCGACGGGGCCCCGATCGCTCAGCCGCTCAGTGGCGGCGTAATAACCTAGCCGAGGCGCGATGCACTAGCGTTCACAGCGAGCGTGTTTTACTGCAAGGCAACGTCGTGTTCTCCAACACTCTGGCCTGGGAAGCTTGCAGACAAGAGGGCTTGCGAGGGGCGTAAGCTATCCCCGTGCAATTTTTTTTTTCAAACAAATCTGTGTGATTAAAAAAGAACTGCAAGGCAGCACGAATCATGAGACGGGGTACAGTGACGGTCACTGTGGAATGACCACACGCGAGGCCGGGGTCCGCGGGCTGGAGTAGATGGTTGCCCCTCTTTCTGAAAACAGCTAAGGAAGAGCCCATTTCACTGTCACCCCAATATGTGAACCGGTGACCCGGTTCTGAAAACCCCTTTCAGACAGACGTGTTATTCCTCACAGCGTTATACGATCCACAGAACCCCAGGTTTAGATTTACGGGTATTTTGACCACCCTTATGACTGACCTTATTAAATGGGATAAATCCATTAGAGAGAGGGAAAAAAATTAGATTCAGAGGCACTATCTCAATTGAGCCGACCTATCGGGCCGCTCGCTGCCAGGAAGGGGAGCAGGACCTGTATACGAGATAAAGCTCGCTCATTAATCCTGTGGGAATTAGGGCTCTCCTGCCTCAGACTCAATAGGTAATGCGGGAACCATGCGGCAGGATCAGCTGGGCTGGCTGTGGAACGGACCGGCACCGAACCCCCCACTGAGGCAAGAGAAACGTGCAGGTTGAGCAAACGCCTGCACGCAGCATGGAGGATGGAGGTGGCCACGCCCACTCTCTGAAAAATGCGCAAACACGTGAGACAGATGACTGCAAGTAGCCAATACCGGAGGACGCAAACGCACAGGGGCGCCCCCGGCCGGGGGAGGAAGGCTGGCCGCATATGTATGATGTGGTTGTCAGGATTCTGTAGCAGAACGTGATTTAAAGTGAAACCGGCACCGGAACTGGGCCGATGCAATTTAAAAGGCAAGCAAGAGCTGGAGGAGTCCCTGGGCCAGGCCCGCAGGCTCAGGATCCATTTATCATGCAGCACCCTGTGAATCCCGTCACCGCTCATTGGCTCCTAACCTAAGCCACGTCCCTGATCCCGCCCAATCATCAAATTACGCAAGCGACAGAGCCACCCCAAATGTTTCATGGATACTCAAGGATGGGAACCACTAATTACAAACAGAGGATTACGTAAGGAAGGGTGACAAGGACGGCAACAGGCTCGCATATTCTAGAACTTTCCACAGAGTGAATACATGTGGCCAGCAGCAGCACCATAGTATCTGCCTGAAAGATTAATTGCAGACGCAATAAACACAATCAGAAGAGAAGTGTAATCAAGCACGGCAAGGTATTGCCTTCAAGTTGTCTTACAGCGTCTCCGCACGCCCTCGTCAGTGAGATGGATTGCCCGGGACGTAGAAATGAAACTCGTGTTTCCTTAATTGAATTATCATAATGCGAAGGGGCAGGAAACACTCAAGTGATGCATTTCCCGGGCAACCGTGCAGCACTAGGGCTGGAGGCCCCATCCTGGAGGAGGGACAGCGCAGACCCAGACCGCCAAGGGAGTGTCACGCTTTTTTGGGAGACGATGCTTGCCAGAAAACCCCGCCAGCCTCTGGATAAACAAGGCTAGCCAGCGAACGAGAGGCTTTAACCCATTCGCTGACAGTCTAGAACATGGTGCAATTAAAGCATCAGCCTAAAATCGTTACCAGTATGATTATTTAACTCGATACTGCGGAGATCTCACCAGGTCGAATCGAATTGTCTGCCAGGCTCGGCGGACAGAGCCACAGTGGCAGTGGAAACACAGGGGGATGCCATTCGGCCTGCGATGAGCGCCCCGACCCAGACGGGGGCGCTACACTCCCCCCACCAATCCAGGCAGTGCCAGTATGCCAAAAATAGAAGCCATCTGGGGGGAAAATAAATAAATAACTGGGAACGCAAAGCACGGCACAGCGACCACAGGAAGAAAGCCGACGCAGGCCAAGCTCGTGCTGATCGATGAACGCCGCACTGTGTTTAAACAGCAGCGAGCTCGGGCGGTCAGGCTAACATGGGCCTGGCCCGGTACACACTGCCGAGACTAACGGGCCACTCCATCACTCGATCGGCACCCAGATATCAGCCTTGGGGCTCTAGTTTGATGGAAACCAGTCTGTAAGGCTCGCCAAGGCAGTCTCAGTGAGTGACGAGGGGGGCAGTGTGTGGCTCAGCTGGTTAGAGGGTGGTGATCGGAAGCTTCAAATCCTAGGATGGACAGAGAAATTTCACTGCTGTTCCTTTGAGCAAAGCCTTTAACCCCCAATTGTTTCAGGGACTGCCTGACCCTGCTTTCTTCCAAGAAGAAAAAGTATCCACTAAATAAAATGTAAAAACGACTCACCCGCGGTGTGGTTATTCACGTAAATGTAAGGCATCCCAGTCCAGATAAGTGGTGCATCCTCATGCGTGCAAACAGGACCCACCAGGGGCCACGCAGTCTGATGGAAAACAGCGCAAGAAAAGCTTGTCGTTTCCGCGGTCGTCGCAATTCTGCCAAAGATGACTGCTACAAAGGAATCACGACTCCTCAAGATCGGAGCAGTTTATTTTCCCCGGGGAGCCTCGTCCGTGTGAGTAACTGAGCCCATTCATTTTTCATTAGTTGTTTTTTTCCCCCTTTCTCCTGAGTTCCTGGCACTTTCGAGACCATTTTCAGGTGAAACATCAGGGCAAGATTTTGGTAGGCCCACTCCCAACCTCTCAAGAGATGGGGAAGGCATATTGGCTGGGGGAGGGGGGGCAGCAGGGATTTGGGGTTTCGTCGTGGGGGCCCCCCCCCCCCCCCAGCCCCATCTTCCGCACGCTGCACCCAGGTGGCTACCGCGTCTTAGTCTCCCCGTCCAGACAGCAGGACCAGCCCATGTCTGCCCAGTTCCCTGCTGACACCTACCTCCTGGAGGTTTCAATCTGAAGGCCCAATGCCAGACTGAGAGAGAAAGAGGGAGAGAGTGGCTGACAGGCCATTAAGAAGAAAAAGTCAAACTGGGTAGCAAGAGACCTGGACACAGAGCATCCCCACACTAGTGGGGGGTGTGGGGGGTATGTACCTGGTCTGGTTAGCACAAGATTTTTAACCAATTACATTTCAGACTCACTCGGGGGACAGGCAGCGAGAGGAAATCCAATGATAAACGGAGGTGCAAATGCATCGGGGAGTTGCCCCCATAACCCTTGAGTAACCTTTGAGTACAGCAAAGGTATTTACACTTTTACTGGAAAATAACAAAAAAAAACAATACAACCCACCCACCCATCCATCCATCTTCCATAATCACTTATCAAGCACTGGAACAGCGCATTCCAGAAAAATTATATTTATACCATACACCATTTTCAGTGCATGAGCTGAGCTGAAACAGTCCCTTGTGACGTGGGCCGGACGTATGCTTTCACAGAGTGCGTGCAATATTTTAGGGTATTTGTGCAGATGCGTCCATATAGGAACAGAAAACCAGCGCGGGGGGGGGGGGGGGGGCGCCGGCC
>JAODKN010000050.1:2119202-2131510 GCA_026774425.1 Petrocephalus zakoni | reverse complement strand
CCCCCCCCCCCCCCCCCCCCCCCCCCCCCCCCCCCCCCCCCCCCCCCCCCCCCCCCCCCCCCCCCCCCCAGGCCAGCATATGCAAGACAAGCTCTCTACGATAGCAGAGGCAGTGGGTGGAGCTTGTTGTGACCATTTGGATGGGGCAGGGTCTGAATGTAGAACGAACATACGTGCATACAGACGGAGTCGAAAAGCAAAGGTTTTCCCCGCAGAGGAGCAGCCGCCTGGCAGAGCGAAGGGCCAATGAGCTTTCGGAGGACGTCGCCTGAGCCTCACTTATAGAGCTGTCAAAGGCATTAAGGCGTCCGGCTGTCCGACCGGACATAACAGAGCCAGTGTCTGGAGATGGCCCAAAGCAGCTGTAAAGGTGAGACAGATAAGAAACGGCCAGGAATAGTCTGTGTTTCCGTGTGTGTGTGGGTGGGGGGCAGGGTTGGGGGGCTGGCACTCCCGTCTCCGCAGGAACACTAACGGCAATAAAATTGGAATTTCATCCCGCTATATTGACATTTCCTAATCGGGTGGCTTACAGCATTTAAGGCATGGTTTTAAAAAGAGAAGCTAACGTGCGTCCTTGACAGCTACAGGAAGAAGGCGGAGCTATGTGTCACGCTAATCTTAACGTGTTTGCATGCCGATGGGTAAAATGAAGCAAACGGACCTTCGGGGGCGCAGTCATGAAAGGTCTGATTAAGCATTTAGCATCACACATGGCTTACACTGCTTCAGATTGGCTCCCTGACAGCCCCGAAAAGCCCGTAAGCTTGAGGCGTCAGAAAGGCTTCAGACAGCTATGAAAAGGCCCATGTTCCTGTGTGTGTAAAACTCAATGGATCACGAACAGGTCATACCGTATTTCTGAGTGATGGCATTGGGGGGGGCACCAGGGTAACTAGCATCTGGGTGTTTCACGTCTCCCTGTCTGTGATTTAACGAAGGACCGGCATTGACGTACCCCCGCTCACATGCGGGTCTCCTGCTTCATCTGGGCTTTCCCTTGGCCGTTTCAGAACTGCTCGAGGAGGAAGATCCGGTGCCCTTTGATGGGCGGCACTTTGATCGCCGCTCTCCCGCTATAAATAGCAGATGGACACCCTCACGGGGCAAGACCGGAGACAGATCCTTAGGGAAATAGAATGCAGGTATTCAGCTATGGCTTTGTTACCCCCCCCCCCACACACACACCCAGAAAGCGGGCTCGAACCCGAGGCCATCATCACGTGGACTATTGATTAAGGAGCCCATTTGAGGCTCCATACGTGAACTAGACAGATGCCAAAGAAATCCTCAGCAAAACTGCTTCCCGTTCCTGTTTTCATGATTATCCATTACGTGAAATCGTTAGCCCTGTCCAGCTCCCCCTCCCCCGACACGGGGCATCGATTTCCAAAAGCGGGGGCCCTTCTGGCCTTCTCCCCTCACTCAGAAAACACTAATAATGTCCCCACATCAAACTTCGAAAAGGCTGAACCTCAGTCTTCATCTCACGGGGAAAGAAATGGTCCGCAGGCGGCTGCCCTGCTCCTGGTGGCCGCCGGAGGTGTAAATCGCTGTCTTACCTAAGCGGTGACACCCGGGACGGTCCAGGCGGGACTAAAAGTTACTGATGAATTTGTGAAACTGACAGACAACGACGGAGTATCGATCCAACGCGAGTCGATTATGCGAGCCGTGAGCTCCCTATAATACCACCTGGATAGCGGGAGAAATCGATGGCCGCTCCTAATATTGATACAAAGAGCATTTTGCCCATAACAGAGCAATTAGAAATATGACAGATTATTCCAGCGGACACAGTTTATGCTGCCAGATGCCTCGTTACAGGTGAATCATTCCCTTTTCCTGATGTTTACTTCTGACAGCGACAGGCCATGTACAGCTTAAGCTATTTCCTGCCGACGTGTCTTTAATCTAGAAGCCGTTTTCGCTCAGGTCCACATCCAATTCTTCCATTTTCCGGCTCGGATTTATATACCTGGGTCGGGATGAAGAATCGAAGTTGGAGACGTTTCTCGTGTCGCCCTGGAGCGTCTGACCAAACTGTCAGATAGGAACGGCCAAACTTCCCCCGCTGAGCAATGTACCACAACAAGGGGATTATCAGACCCTTTATACCTCACACCCACACTCAGGGACGAAACAAAGACGAACATCTGAGAGTGATTATCCCACAAAGGAGGCCATACACAGTGTACCCCTCACACTGAGATCGCAGCTAATCCGATGTTCAGCGGAGCTCGTGGCCCGACCTGCCACCTGCCCTCTCTGATTTCCGGACATGTTGGCGGCGGGCCTCGGATTCGAGGGCCCCCATGGCACAGTGAAGGTGACGCTTCGCAGGGAGGTCAGCGCCTCGACCTGTCGGGACAGCGACGAACGGAATTTGTCAGACAGCCCTTCGTTACAGCACGCTTTTCCCTAAATATATGTGGAGATACAGTACCAGTCAAAAGTTTAGACACACTTACCCATAGAAAGGTGTATTTGTAATATTCTCTACGTTTTAGAATATATATTATACATTCATATAATATATAATTATATATATATATAGCTCTGTGGGTTGGGACTCCAAAGGTCGTCGATTCAAATCCCATATTTGGCAGAGGGATCCCACCACTGGACCCTTGAGCAAGGCCATTAACCCCATTTGCTCCAGGGACTGGCTGATCCTACTGTCTCCTCCATACCAGTTTCATGAGGCGGCCGCCTGAGATGCTTTTCCAGCTGTCCTGAAGGAGGTCCCACATAAATGCTGAGCTCTCATTGGCCGCTTTTCCAGCTGTCCTGAAGGAGGTCCCACATAAATGCTGAGCTCTCATTGGCCACTTTTCCTTCATTCTCTAGGAGCATTTACGACAGACACTAAAGTTGGAACAAATCTTTATAAATGCTTATGACAAGTTATGTTGACTGTCATGAAGGGCTTATGTTGGTGTCATGTGGCCGTCATAGAGCAACCTTAAGTAAAGTGTTACAAGTGTTACAAGTGGTCCCAGAGAAATGACAATTCCACCCGAGTTTCAACTAACTAAATCTGTGCTTCCTGGTTCTAGAATTACAGCATATTGTCTCGCTTTTTTATTTTTTTACCATGCCTTAATGGTTGAGGCCGACAACAAAAATAAATTTTAAAACGTTTGTCAATAATGAAATAAATTAATAATGTATAAAAGTAATTAAACTAAAACTCAAATTAGATGACAAAACATGTCCTTCTCTGACTCTTGACTGTTTTACATTTGACTTTCTAATTATTGTTGGGATTTAATGTGTTGTTCAATCTGTCAATAGTCATTATTTCGGTTTTGGTCTCTGAATGCTTGTTTCATGCTAATATCCTTCTTTGCGTGTGTTTCTTTTTTCCCAGTGCCAGAGTAAAAAAAAATTTGCCAGCTAGCACTGGCTCCCTGTTGACTGTATGCTATTTTAAACATGCATCAGTGGAAACACATTACACATGCACCATGTGCCAAATAAGATTATTATCCATAAGTTTAAAATTGAAATAGTTGTGGGCTCACTAGTCAGGACAGGTGGTTTGTCACATAGAATGGATCCCATCCGGCAGTTCTGGGGAGCTGTGTAGACGAAAGATTCCAGAATTTTCAGGGGTAGATGTGGCAAGGGCAGGATCCCGGTATCATACCTGTGAGGTTACCAATAGATAGCTATGGGGTCACATGACGAGTGAGGTCACATGACGAGTGAGGTCACATGACGAGTGAGGCCACATGACGAAGGCGAAGAAGAGTGTCACGATGTTGCTAGGCCGCCAAGGATTGGGACTGTGTAGATTGACACTAAACTGAGCAAATATTAAAACATAATGCAAAAGAGATTATTCAGTGGGGGGGAGGGGCGGTGGCGTGCTGACAGAAACGAGACAATAAAACATCAAAATTGGTCAAATTCAAGTAAATTGCACTGTCCGCCCCACAGTAATGGTGAAAAAACGGCAAAGACCCGCAGCTTCGTCATCATCAGCATCATGCACCCCCAGTGATCAAACGCTGACAGCCAATCAATACCGGCCTACTTTATTAGCTCGCCTTCTGACTCCTCTATTAAGGTAAATGTTTTAAAGATGGCAGATGATTGGCTCCTGAAATTAATCAGGGAGCTACAAAAAAATCCCATTAGCTCGGATAAAAGCAGCCGTGAAATGCAAAGAGAGCCATCTGGGGAGGGAAAGGGGAAATGGTCGTCTGATGGGCGTAAAGATAAAGAGAGACTAAATCTCATGACTGGGACACACAGGCCGAGCAAAGGCAGAGGAACTTCAGATTAACCGATGGTTAAGACGTTCTGGGAGGAGCCGAAGCCCTTCGCCGCGTGCTTAAAACCATGAAGGATGAGCATGACCCTACAAAGAGCCATACATCAAATGACGAAAAACCAGTGTAGTGATTCTGACCCTCAGAGGCTCGCAGCCAATGAGTAATTCCATTCACTGCCTAGCCCGTTGAAGGTAACAAAGCAATTGGCTGAATTAAGGCCATAGCTATGCAGAAAAACAGCTTCTGAAATGTTATTATAGTTCAGCACATCACATCAGGTTGACTGACATAAACCCACGAAAAGAGCTTGTTACCAATGAGTGTCTGCACACACTAAGTACTTGCAAAGAATATGAATGAATGTTACAGTGTTTTAGCCGCGACGCTTAATACCATCTATAATTAGCATAACGGTTTCTGCTATGTCTCCAGGTTGTATTTTTGTAAATGTGCTCCTTAACTGCTCTGTGTGTGTTTTTTTTAACTAGCTTCTCTGCATTCTGTGCAGTTTCTTTAAGCACAAAGGTCTTCTTGTTCTCCGAACAAACGTCACTCCATTCTCCCGCAGAAACCTGCCAATTCAGCACGTAGCACGTACACAATGATAGCCGTTTAAATTCTAGCCTGCTAAAGGCTCGCTCTGCCATTTTAAATCTTGTAGACTTCTGTGGGACACAGAAAGGTCACATCCCACATGTTTGCTGACGGCCAGGTCCCATCAAACCCAAACCTGGGGGCATGTACAGGGGCGGGGCACTGGCACAAGCAGAAAGCTGATTGGCCTTCTGAGTGCCCCCTCCCCTGTCACTTACCGATTCCAAACATATCATTGGCTAATGATATAGTTGGCCCATTCATATGAATTTTGGCCCCTCGTATGCCCCCCCCCCGCACCTTAAAAAATCCTAGAATCGCCCCTGTCCAGTCAAACAGCACGTATTTAGCCAGGCTTCTCTGCGCTCCTCTGACAGAGGCACCGGATCCACAGATTAAATTACCTCAGCCCGTCCACCATCTTCCCCAAGTTGCACGCTCTCCAAACAGGAGCCACGGCTCCCCGACCCCCTCCTGAGAGCTGGTGGGAGTCCAGTGAAATTGAATAAGTGGAAGAGGGGGCTGGGAAGCGGCAGGCTTTGGCTACTGACATTCTCCTTCCTGCAAAGCACCTAATGAGACTGTGATGACAGAAGGTCCAGGAGGAAGGGATGCAAAGCGGGAGGCAGCACGTTTAACTTCAGTGTCTGAACTAAATGAGCAGAAATCATTATTCCCTTCTTTAATCATCCCAGTTTACTTAAGTGCAGAAACCATGTTGTAGAACCTCTTAAAGATATGTTGACTCCTGGTCCAACCCAGCTGGGCCACGATGATCTAGATCTCAGCTCAGGTGGCATAAGACACAAACAGGAAATGGCCCAATTCAAGCAACAGTCCATTGCTGGAGAGACGGATCATTTCGCAAAAGTGGCGGGCGGCCCGCTACCCCATAATCTGCAGCGAGGCTCCTCAGGAAGGGGGACGGATTCCGCTCTCCACCCAGGCCCAGGCGATGCTGGCACCTCAGAGCGAAGGTGCTTAAAGCTTAAGGCTGCCTGATCCCTCCACATATAACCGAGCACTTTACTTAGAGACGATTTCAATCTGACTCACGGCGGCTTTTCTGATCGATCTACACCAACCTGTTAACCAGTAGCTGTGTTTATCGCCACATAAAGCAACCGGTTAACCAGTAGCTGTGTTTATCGCCACATAAAGCAACTTGTTAACCGGTAGCTGTGTTTATCGCCACATAAAGCAACCTGTTAACCAGTAGCTGTGCTTATCGCCACATAAAGCACAAGTCTGCTTGGGGCTCCCGATGACCACAAGGAGGAGTCACTACATCTCCTTACTGGGGAGACGGTGTAGCAGCAAAATTGTCTGACTCTGCTCGCTAGATGTTTATTTAATTATAGAAACATCTGGGGTGTAGTGGGTGTGGATGTTAGACGTTTTCAGTCGGGGTTTGAAGCCTGCCCCCCCCCCCCCTTTTACCCACCAGATCCTTTCCATCCTTAATACCACAATTATAAATGCATTCGTTTTTAGGTCCCGGATATTTACATTCTGTCCTTCTGCATAATACCTACCAAATACGCTCCACTTTCAGTTCTTGATAACATCCGAAGAGTCACATGACCACCGTGACCCCAGGAGGGGAATGAGCTGGGAAGTTATAGTTATCTGCGCTCAATCTGGGGTGAAATGTAACTGTGTACACTCCTCCTATCTAGCTCTCCCGATCCTCCAAGGTGAAATTAAGGGTTTCAGTTTTTAAAATTGGATTCAGTGCTACAATTAAAAGATAATATATAGATAGCATAGATGGGTGGGGAGAAGAAATCAATACGAAGGGGACGAATGGAGCAAAACAGATTGTGCAGCAGTGTATAAATGTGCCGCATGATATGCATTTTGGACATTTCGCGCCGCATGATATGCATTTTGGCCATCTCGTGCCGCATGATATGCATTTTGGACATCTCGTGCCGCATGATATGCATTTTGGACATCTCGTGCCACATGATATGCATTTTGGACATCTCCAAATCTATCTGCAGATGCAGGAGAAATTAAACATTAATAAAGTGGGAGGTGAGTAACACACTTGGCCGTTTGGTGTCCAGTGAAGTTGCCCGGTCAAAGTTGGGGCACGACCAAAGCACGCAGGGCACGAGGTGAGGTACGAGAGTGATGGTGAGTCCGTCGGACGGCATTGCACGTCATACGTTAAAAATGAAGAGCAGGGAAGGAGATATTCTACCCTGCAACCTGGGAGCTTAGCGGTGTAAACACTGCTCTGGTTCACTGCAGCATCACGGCGCATTCAGGATTTACACATTCAGCAGACTGCGGTCTTTTACACCAAGGTGACAGCTGCAGTTTTGGCCATAAGCGAATGGGGACATCATGGCTGTGAGACGGACATGAGGTGGGACATCTCGAGCAGCTGACGCGGGACCGCCCAGGGCTCTACGAGCGCGTCTGACAATCCGGAAACTTTCCCCGCTGCTGAAAACTTAATTTATTGGAAGCGGTGCTAAACACGAGTGCGGCGGATGACATCCACACCCGCGGAGAGCTCAACAGAGGCCACGGTATTTCTGCAAGTGCGCTGCAAAGTGGAAACGTCAGCTTTAACCTTTAGCCGGCGGCAGTCCCACCCAGGGGTGCCCAGCCCCAAGAAGCCGGCGTACACGGGACATGCCGCATATATTATAAAATCACACCAATAGAAAGTGGCTCTGTAGATTTCTGCAGTGCAGGGGATGTATTCAAAATGGACCAGAGGCATAACCTTCCGGTGACGTCTTTAAGAGCAATCAGTAAGGGCGGATTACAGATGGTGGTTGGAGCAGAAGATGACCCCCCGTGGCTACACACACATTTCCCAGCCCTTTTTCAAATAAAGTTGTAGTCCATCAGATCTCTTGCCATGACCCAGACTTGATAATCAATTCCGAATCAATGATGGGGTCATGAAGGCTTCTGGTTACAAGCGATGTGTGTGCTCGCTGACGTTCCTCAAATTTACTTCGTAACACAGAGGTCATATAGATCAGCTGCTCCAAAACATACACACCCTCAATTATTAAGATCTCATTCTGCTGAAAACTGATGGAACGGTACTTTACTTATATCAGGCTAGCCTAATACTAAAAAATTATATAGTATAGTATAGTATAATATTATGTAGTATTATATAGTATATAGTATATAGCTTTTTCATTGCCTTGGGAAAATTTCACTATGATTATCAATCCTTAATTTTTACTCAGAAACAAAGTGCTGTTTTCATGCACCTTATTAAATGAGTCAACCAACAGTCACCGCCATGCCACATGAACCTTACGCTCAGTATGAACTCTTTTAATAAGCAGGTGTGCCAGTGAGTAAAGTCCAGCATTTTGTTGCCCGGAGATTCCACCTGTGTGTACGAATGCATGATCGCATCTCGCCTGAGATCAGAGTGAGATCTTAATCAAGCTTGGGTTTGTGTGACGGTTTTGAGCAAAAACGTTCCTCCCGGCCGTATCGATCCGGCTTTATTTTGATGGATCGCAGGCCGACCACGGACAGTCCAAAATCTTAATTTATTACGTGAATGCTAACTATAAAAAGACTGGAAAAAAGATTAAAGTGGGACCTTCAAAAACCACTCAAAGAAATCAAGGACATAAATATTTGCATTCAGCAAGCCTGAGGCACTGATCGCCGTCACGTGACCTATGGGGTCCTGGCTGCGAGGACCCCTCACACGTGCTGCCTTGTTTCCTGCCTGACTCTTCTCCACCTTATTTAGAAACTTTCAGACTTCAGCTTGCCATAAACGGGGGGAAAAGGAGGTCAGTGCAAACAGAAGCCTTATTCCCGTTCTCGTCTCAGAGATCCGGCTCGGTAGCTTAAAGTGCTGCCGCGTGACTTCCTTGGAAAAATCGCGTCCCGCCTGCTTGGGTACAGCTCATCAGAGACGCCGGCGAGGTCACGGATCGGGTATGTGTGCTCCCGTCAAAGCGAAACCTCCAAATTTCTTATCACGCCACCATTATCTCCAAGGCTTTTAAATGTCATTAATCACTCGCATATGCTAAAAAAGGGGTCTGCATCAGTTATAAATTTAGAAGCCTCTTCTCCATTGGCCCACTAAGTATGCCATATAGTGCCTCCACCTTTCCACCCCGGACTGGGGAGAACACACCCCCTAGCCTTGGCAACCTGTCCCATTTACCCTAACCCCCCTTTCCAGCAGGACTGGGAAGGGGGGCACACCTAATGAGGTGTTATTAACAGAGTACCAGCGACTAGGACAGGTACACGGGAAAGTCCCACTCTGAATAATACCCCGGGTGACATGCCATTGCCCAGTAGGCCCCTGGAGGGAGGCCACACCCAGAACTCCCCACTGTGAGGGGGCAGGGCAGAGCAGTATGGAGGTGGTGCTCATTAGACAGCCAGAGTCCAACCCCACGCCTGAGGGAAAAAACGGAGGGAAACACAAATCATACTATGCAGTTCGCTGTATTCTTGTCAGACTCTGTGACACTCCATGTGGGTCTGATAGGGCTGTCCAATGAAGCGGAGAGATACTTCCCAGCCCACACTCCCACCAATGCCCACTGCTTCAAGGCACGCAGAAACACACCTCCCGTTTGTTAGGCATCAACACAGCACGTTGATTCACTGAACCGCCACTAATACGCTTTCGCGGGTCCGTCCAAACCCTCCGGCAATAGTCGTACATGAACGCAAAGAATTAAACGTCGACAAACTTCCCTTCATGCCAATGCCAAGACGATCTTTATAAACACACTCCAAGTGTGCTGCACGTAGTTACAAGCAGCTTGTGATGCAGGCCGACACGCTGCCAAAATTGAACGCTCTCGATAATTCTCTGAACATTCCGGAAGGCTTTTTTTTTTTATTTTTTAAGGAAGAATGTGTAAAAAAAAAAAAAACACACATTTCTATAAATGGTCTCAACAACCTTTAGGATAAATGAATAACCTTCATCCCAATTCCTCCACACGCCGGGACAGTATCCCGATTAAGGACGCGATGTACCAGGCAGCCAAAGCGGGCCAGGCCGGACACCCCGGATCCGTCTTCCGGGTCCGTCTCAGGCGCTTATCTGGAATTACGGCAGTGACAGCAGGGCCTGGGTTTGGCAGGCATCCGTCACAGCGAGGCGGGAGAATGTCTCCTCGGCATATCGCGCCATCGCGTTATGTTAAGCACAGAAGCCAGAGGGAGGACTGGTGTAAAGGACACAGAAGAACACGCGCGCATCCCCTTAAGGGGGCGTGGACCCTCCCTACATCATTATGACACATTAATGGGTGGGGGACATCCGGTTTCCTTATCAGAGACGCATTCCGTAACACGCTGCCTAAAAGTAACATCACGGCAGCTGCGTCCTTAGAAAAAGCAAAAATAATCTCAAATGAAGCCCCGCGCAGCGTGAGGCCTGGATGACGCGGGTCCGGGCCCGCCGCGTTTGTTTGACGAGCCCCGTCGATTGGATTCGATTTTCCCCAAACTGCCTGCTGCAGTGAAGAGTGTCTTGTCGTTATCTTTGCACAAACATCCTGGGGAGCGCGCGGCGGAGCGGGACGCGCCCCCTGCTGGTGGACAGCACACAGACCACAGTGTGTGTTTAATGGCCCTACGGAGGCCCTCCCCCCAGGGACTTCAGCCTTGGCCCCACAGCCCATAATTTTACATCTATGAGTGGCTGCAAACACAAGACTGAGCGACACGCTGCGTTACGCAGTGGAGTGGAGTGTGGGGGGGGGGGGGTTTCTGCTTGAGTCTTGTAAACGGTTGGCCTTTCTGCGTATGCACTCACATGCTGGTGTCACTGCACAGTGATATCGAAGCCAGGCGTAGCCAGATTGCCGAGTAAAGCACTGGGGAGCATGTCGTGTGTAGTCAAAGTGCAGTGCATTTTGCAGTGTAGATAGCTAGCAGTGTGGATAGCTAGAGAGTAGTATGTTGAATAAAGAGCAGAGCATGTAGGTAGAATGTAGTGCACATGATTAAAGCACAGTGCCTGTGGTGATAGCGCAGTGCGTGTGGTTGAAGCGCAGTGTGTGTGGTTAGAGCACATGCATGTAGCTAGAGCGTAGTGTGAACCGATAAAGCATAGTGATTGTGGAAGTAGTGCAGTGCTTGTGGTTAAAGAGCACAGTGTATGTAGCTAGGGCATAGTGAGCGTGGTTAATGCACGATGTGCTTGAGCACAGTGCATGTGGTTAGAGTGCAGTGCGCATGGTCAAAGCACAGTGCATGTGGCAGTGCGCATGGTCAAAGCACAATGCATGTGGTTACAGTGCAGTGTGCATGATTAAAGCGCAGTGCGTGTGGTTAGAGTTGCCATACAGCTAAAGTAATCCCTAAGCCAGGAGGCCTTGCAGAGATTTGGTGAGCCGAGCCTGATAATACCATCCATAAATACGCCGGGCAGCCTCGCTGTTTTGTGTTTTATGTATCCGCTTTACGGCCCCCGTATCCATCACTGCCGCACTTTATGGATGCCGCTGTCTCGCACGAGGCAGCCTCTCCCCATTCCTGATGAAGAATGACAGAATCACTGCTTTTGAACTTCGACAAAGAGAAAGTTAGACGGGGCGCAGGGAGCCACGAGGCCGAGTGGATCGTAGAGGCACACCGTCGTGGAGCATGTCGTCTTGGAATAACGCGAGTGCTCGGACGCCCGCATCCTGGTCGGACTACATTAAATCTGAGTCGCCATGCCCACGGCTGACCTATAGTGCCATAAGGGGTTATAAAGCTGGCTGCATACACAGCTCTCTGCCAGATAAATATGGATTAAGAAGGTTGACTTGTAAAGCTGATGACTACACACAGTTGCGTCTGTTAAAAATCTTGATTGAGGTGGCCATCGGGGGCAGTTATATTTATGGAGGCAGCCAGGGGTAAAGACCTCCTACCTGGGGGCTGGAGATGGAAAAAGAAAAACTTACCAACCACCACTTAGATATGGCCCTGGGCCAGGATCACGGAGGAAAGCTTAAACCTCTTGAAGAAAGTTCCTGGTAGCCCATGTGTTTTCTGGGCTCTGCTAAGGGCGAGGGGCCGCATGAATCAGGAGGGCCAGAACCCGTGCCAGGGGGAGAAGGTGGCCACCTATCCCCTCGGGCGCCACATCTGTGTGACAGGACTCATTGAGGGCGTGAGCAGCAGTGCGCCACCTGTGCCCACGAGGCACCCGCGGGTGACGCCGGATGGAATAATCAGTGGCCCAACCCACAATCAAATCGGGGTGGTGGAAGGACGAGACAAACAAAGTAACAAACACGTACACAGCCACCCCTCGGGCAGCTGTCTGATCCGAGTGCTTCCTGCCTTACCTCACCGCCACGGCCCTTGAGGCTCTGACTCCTCCCACTCCCTGCCTTACCTCACCGCCACGGCCCTTAAGGCTGACTCCTCCCACTCTCTGCCTTACCTCACCGCCACGGCTCT
>JAODKN010000050.1:2070433-2084447 GCA_026774425.1 Petrocephalus zakoni | reverse complement strand
CTATTCCCACTCTTCCAAAGTTTTTCCCATTCTTCCCATTCTTCTCAAACTATTCCCACTTGTCCCAAACTCTTCCCAGTTTTCCTAAGCTCTTTCCACTCTTCCCAAACTCTTCCCACTCTTCGCAAACTCTTCACGCTTTTCCCAAACTATTCCCACTCTTCCAAAGCTTTTCCCACTTTTCCCATTCTTCTCAAACTATTCCCACTTGTCCCAAACTCTTCCCACTCTTCCTAAGCTGATCCCACTCTTCCCAAACTCTTCCCAATCTTCCCAAGCTATTCACACTATTCCAAAGCTTTTACCATTCTTCCCAAACTATTCTCACTCTCCCCAAGCTATTCCCACTTGTCCCAAGCTATTCCCACTTGTCCCAAGCTATTCCCACTCTTCCAAAGCTTTTCGAACTCTCCCCAGGCTCCAACTCTCCCCTCTTTCTTCTCTTCCCAGCCTCTATTCTACTCTTCCCCGATTATCCCCACTCTTCCCAGATTATTCCCACTCTCCCATAATTCTTCCCAGACTCTTCCAACTCATTACAGAATACACCAATTTTTCCCAATCTCTTCCACCAGTCCCTACTAGCCCTCAGGCCTTCATTTGCAGAGTAGCCAAACAGCACTATGCCCTGCTGGCCCGGGGCACAGGTGGTCTATGATGGGTGGGTCTCCAGTAGAAATGCCACCCCCCCATACACACTCTACACACATCATGTGATTCTTTTTCCTTAACCTTTGACCCCAGGACACAAACTGAAAAACCTGATACCCCCCCCCATATATATACACACACGCATATATATATATAGCATATTTACTGTGTGATGGGGCGGGGGGGTCTCTGCCTTTCTTTATGCTATAAAATGAGCTGAAAGTAAATAAAGTACCCAGTATTATCTTTTATTTTCTCTGAATTATATTTTATCTTTAGTGGGTCAGACAGGATCTGCAGATTGTAAAAGTAGGACACATTTGTTAGAAAGTGGGGAAAAGGCTGGGAGGGTGAGCCTCTCTTACGTAAAGAGCAGCTCCGGCAGGCCGGCCAGGCTCTGGGAGTTTCGGGAATTAAAAGCAGACTGCAGCGCTGTTTCTGGACGGGTATAAAACTGGGCGCTTACAGTCCGGCGCATGCCCCCTCCCCCCCATTCAAATAATCACCTCCACGTCCCCAAAGTTGACAGAATGTCCACAGAGACATCCTCCTGTATGCTCAGAATAATCTTCCAGACGGAGACAGGCCCACCGTATCAGCTGTCTGGATTATTCGCCATTAAAAAACAGCCAGAGTCCCTCAGCAGTCCTCTAAAGACCCTCTCTATTTTTTTCTGGCGAACCACAATAAACTGAAACCATTATCGAAGAACTATTTTAAATGCTGTGGTTCACCCACTCCTATTGATTGACTGAAAGGCTAATAGGTGTTTCATGTTGGGCTGATTTATTGTATCTCTTTTGTGATATTGGGGATGTAGATGCGGATCCATGGAGACCAAATCCCCCCAGAGAGGTCCATCTATACAAGTGAGATAAAAACATGTTTACGCCGTATCTGGATACCCCTGCACAATGCTGCCCCTACTGGTAGATTCACATTCACTTCACCTGAGATAAGGAAATTCGCACATTGGTTTGCACTACACCTCTACCAGGTTCAATCTACCTGATTCAACTAGCGGAGCCAGACTGATACTGATCTTATTGATACTCAAAGTTCTATATGTTTCTTACTCTGTACCAGGCACGATATCAAAGCTAGGAATCCCCCACAGTAAAGCCACATCTCACCCAGTGTTATAACAATAAAAAATATATTAAAAGGGGGGGAATTTACAACTCAAAGCCGTGAGGCACTCTGGAACGCGTTTTGGTGCTGAAGTGCCCGGCCTGCCTCTGTACGGATCCCGGTAAGTAAGTGACTGGAGCCATGGCTTCCTCTGAGAATGGAAATCCATCAAATGCCTCGGAGAACCATAAAGAAGTGCAGATGCATCCTAGAAAATAATAACAATAAAAAATCAAAAAAACTGTTGCAGTTGCAGATTGCCACCGAGTTTATTTTAAAGCTCAGCTTCTCGCCCAGCCCGCCTGTTTTCCAGCTTTTGTTATGGCGCAGGAACGTGACTTTGCTGTTCCATGCATCACAATGCCAGCTGCCAGGAGAAATTATACGCAGCATTGTTAAACCCCAAATACTGATATTAAACAATAAGTCATTAGCAAATACATGTCATTTTTAGAATTAGGGTAATTAAATTCTTTTGACTGTGAGATTCTTCTCCAGAAATATCTCCAGTTGATACATAATAACATTATTATTATTGCAATAATTATATAATTATTCCACTTGAAAATCTTAAGTCTAGTTCTGCTTTGAGTTGGTATTATTTATTGCAACCGAAAAACTGTTCTGGCTGCTTCAGAGCCATTTGCCATGGAGGTCCTACATGGCGATTTGAGGGTCTTTCATAGGCCCCACAATGTGGGGTCTGATCAGTGGGGGGCCGTTTGAAAACTGCAAGCAAAAGACTCCATCCTGCTTTTCTGCATCTTGATGGAGGCTGTCAGAAAGATCCCTCACCGCAGAGGGTGCCCTCTTTAGACCATCCGTCCACAAATGTTGGTCAGAAGTGCAGGCCCCAATTACTAGCTGTAGACCAGGGGGTGCCAAAAAATTTGCAGATTTGCGCGTTGTTCAATGCCGGATAATGCCATAAAATACAGGTGGCAACTGCAGGTTTAAAATTTAATTAAATAAGATTAGATGAGGCCCCATTTTAGCTGAGGCCCCTGGGCCTCTGCCTGGGTAAACCTGTACATTAGAGCACCCCAGATATGGAACGGGGTAGCAGTCTAACCAGCTCAATAAGTAGGTGAAAGACGGAGGAATATCAAGGCGGGCTTATCGATTAACTCATTTAGAGGATTTCTCTAAACGAGGAATGCAAAGATGATCAAACAATCATTACAACTTCATCAAGAGACACTCCAGCCAGGCTGTTGTTATTCTATCCGTCTGTCACAAATCCATTTTAGGGTGACTAAAATTATATTCTCTTCAGGGGTGCTTCACCCACCGTCGAGAAACGCAAACACACGCGCCGACAACTGTTATCTCATTCCAACGACGGAGTCGCTACGCAGGAGATGCGAAGGACGTAGGTGAAGCAGAACAGAGCCAATCGGGCGTCAGGGTGTCAGTCTCCACGGGGCCGCGTTCTCCCCAGTCGCCGTGCGTGTTCCATCTAACATAATTACCCATCAGCACCAGCATGACCCGGGCAGGAGTCGGCAATGGGCCGCTTCTGCATACTGATGCCGAAACGCCCGAAACACTTCATATCTACTTCCTGCCATCCCCAAGCCGAGTCGGGGTGGGCCGGGGCGGCTTGCGGCATCACGCCGTACATTTGCCGTCCTCTGTCTCTCTCTGTCCTCCTGCGGCGGGAGATGGAAAGAGACTGGAGGAGAAAGGCCTCGACCAGGGGAGGGCTGAAACATCTCCATAATAACCCACTTTCCTACACTGTAAAAAGCCTTTTTTCGTAACAACCCTGCCTTTTTCCCCCTTCCAGACGACATATGAAAAACTAAGGGCTGGATGGTTTAATGCAGAATTACTGGCATTTTCCCTCAGGATGAAACATATTCCTTGCGGGCTAATTTTGCCGCAAGGCTACTACAAAAAAAAAGACACACACACGACAACAATTATTTCCCCTGATTGGTTCCCTTATCAGCAGGGCCATTTTCCCCACAGAGTCTGCATTTTTGAAGTCCGCTTATTAGGGAGCGCGTGTGTCCACCTCGATAGCGGGGATGAATATCCTCGTGCCTGACGGCATGAAGTGCCCCCACGCCACAACCATCAGTCGAAACGTGGATAATCTTCCAAACACTCCCTGGGAAAAAGGGAGTTAACCTTTGATATCTACCGTAATTAGGCCAGATATTTGAATAAAAGAGAACACAAAACATGGACTCAAATATAATGCTTAGCAGCGGCTTGATCGCATTAATGTGGATCGGCATCAAAAGGATTCCACTCAGAGGGCCCCCGCTAGCTGACAGAGCTCAGGGAGACACTCAGGCTGCACTCAGCGGTGGAGCACTTGGGGACATATTACATATTCTCATCTATATGTGAGGGCACGTCATATCAGACACAAGTGTGCCGTAAAGCACTGGAAAAAGTTAGGCTTGGGCGGTATCTAATTTTTTCGTACCGTTACCCCGTCCAGACCTTAAACCGCGAAATACAAAATTTTGATGATTAACGACGCAGTTTCCATGTTTAGGTATCTTGTCGCTAAAATTCGCCTAGCGGGTAGGAGGGGGAATATTTCATAGGGGGACTGGATGAATTTCACCGCACAGACTTTAAAATACCATGGTGTAGCCAAAATAACGCAGTATACCGTATCACCAGAATACCACCCTAGCACAGATAAAGTAACATAATACTACTGAGTTCTGATCAGTTTTAAGTGGCCCGGGATCCTTAGGGCCATAAATGTGTAACGGCAACCCAGTACTTGGTATAAGGATCTTTACATTCTCTCTACTGTGATTGCATTACCATAATATAAATCAAGTTCCAGTTCCTTTGATAAAAGGAATGGCACACTGCTAAATATCTGCTAAATATCAATTACTTTCCCCCCAACGGCTTTGATGTCCCATGACATAAATAGGAAATCGATGGTGGGCGTTCTCAGCTGACCTGTCAGCGTCCCTGGGTGAAATCGGCCGGCCGGGACAGGATGCGAACACATTTCCTGCATCGCCTAGCAAGCCGCAGAGGCGAACAGTTTAAAGTAGCTTTGTGATTTTTTTTTTTTACAGTGCTGACTCCATGCACAGGATGGAATTTTATTATTATTTATGGGACAGCACAAAAATAAACAGAGTAATACGAAATCTGCTTCAGCCCCCAAACAAATTTCAGGATCAAAGCTGGACAGCATGTGCCAGCGCAAACATACGCAGGACAGCAGCAATGTCCATGCATTGCAATTAAAAATCAGGAACCGTTTGGATAAAGGATCATCGACTGTGTTCAGGAAGTTTATTTTCCCAAGAACCTGATCCACATTTTTGCTCACTCCGAGATCCCGGTCAGACAGTCCACATTTTCAGTCCCTCTGAGCTCCCTGTCAGACAGGCCACATTTTGACTCCCTCCGAGCTCCCTGTCAGACAGTCCATGTTTTTGCTCCCTCCACAGTCCTGTCAGACAGTCCATATTTTCGTCCCTCCGAGCTCCCTGTCAGACAGTCCACATTTTTGTTCCCTCCGAGCTCCGTCAGATAGTCCATATTTTCACTCCTCCGAGCTCCCTGTCAGACAGTCCACATTTTTGCTCCCTCTGAGCTGCCTGTTAGACAGTCCAAATTTTTGCTCCCTCTGAGCTCCCTGTCAGACAGTCCACATTTTTGCTCCCTCTGAGCAGCCTGTCAGACAGTCTAAATTTTTGCTCCCTCTGAGCTGCCTGTCAGACAGTCCAAATTTTTGCTCCCTCTGAGCTCCCTGTCAGACAGTCCACATTTTTGCTCCCTCTGAGCTGCCTGTCAGACAGTCCACATTTTTGCTCCCTCTGAGCTGCCTGTCAGACAGTCCAAATTTTTGCTCCCTCTGAGCTGCCTGTCAGACAGTCCACATTTTTGCTCCCTCTGATTTCCCTGTCAGACAGTCCATATTCTCGTCCCTCCGAGCTCCCTATCAGACAGTCCACATTTTTACTCCCTCCCACCTCCCGGTAGAGCAAAAATGTGGATTGTCAATGGGTCCCTGAGAACTGGATTGGGAAACACTGTTATAGATTCAGCGAACGTGAGAATCTACAGAGCACATTGTGCAGCAGTAAAACTTACTACGAAAAATCAAATAAGACAGCACACCACAGCAGGGAATAAAGATTAACGTCAATAGTAGCAGTGACTGAGCTGAGATGGGCGTCTAAACGATAAACAATTAGCAAACCTATAGGATCAGGACGAGGACTGTGGTTATGGCACTTCCTCTCCTCTGTCAGGAAGATCTCTAAATTATAATTTATTTAAATTCACTGAAATTGAGGTTGAAGGGATATTTCATCACTCCAGTGATGCTTCTCCATTTTACATGCTTGTTTTGCTGAATATTTAAATTTCAGTTGAAGCCGACACAGACAGAAATCCTGAGATGGGTTTTGAAAAGCGAAATAGGGGGAAAAAAAACACAGATTGTAAAACCAGCTATGCTACGTGTTATCGCACCTGCGAGCCTGATAAGTATTCAGGCCTCAGATCAGCAGTTACGTCGCATCTCTGCCTCGCTTCCGCTCGCCTGCCTCGCACCCTGGGCTTCAAATCCCTGGTTCCTCCTCATCAAATGTTAGTGTCTCATTCTGGAAAAGCGCATGGGCGCATTTTGGGGCCGCATCAGGCGCAGGATTCACTGGGAGACGGGTCTGAAACCTTCCCACACACACCTGTAAATACAAACCTACTGCCACTGATCGATCTGCAGCCACACTCACTCGCTTTTGCGCTTTACATTAATTACTTGCGGAATTATGCTAGAAAGATCTTGACACAGAAATGGTTCAACTACATCTTGAAGCCCAATCATAGTAAAGAGGCCTTAAACAATACTTAACAAGGGACCCGGACATGTATGCTTGTGCAGGGATGGGCAGTATTTCTGATACATGTATTTAAAATACATATTTTAAATACAAAATTGTATGTAGTAATTTCTATTAGATGAACTTTATAAAAATGATTTTGTAATTTGCATTACAAAAGTTTGATGTTCAGTATTTTTGTATTTTTAAAATACGAGCAATACTTTCCTCATAATATATGTGTGATGACATTGTGTGTAAAACGTTTCTGCACACATAAGGAGGAAGCTTAAGTTTTTCAGATACTTTAATGAAGGGTCATTGGAATCAATAGTTGATCACTTGTGCTGAACCAAGACTTACAAGCGCCATTCAGGCCTATTTGTGCTTTTAAGATGGATGTTTAAGATGCCTGAAATGCTTAAATTGCGCTTGTCATTTTTCATTTTAAATTTTGTTGTTTTGCGTTATGTGCATCTGCGATGTAAAAAGAAAGTGGTTTTGTCAATCAAATTGCAAATCTTTGAGTTTATTACTATAGCTTTTTCATTCAATTGACTTACCATTGTCTGAGTGTTCATGAGAATAGCTGGGATATATTTAAGACACTTTTGTTTGGCATCACATTTGCATTGTGTCCCGTTAAGCAGTGAAAAAACGTTGCTCTTATGCTTGGCCATTTGAGTCAGCGTGCTGTTGAAGGAGCTGGCTGATATACAAGTGTGTGAAATGAATTTTTGTATTTCTAAAATATAAAATACTGAAGTTTATTTTGATCCTTTGCTTGGTGTCTGTATTTTGCAGTTTATTTTCATACACTTACAAATAGTGTATTTGTACCAAAATACATTTTGATGTATTTTTGCTCATCTCTGCGCTTGCCTATGTGGATGAAGGGTTTTACCGCATGTGAATGCTACCTGCCAGATGGAGGAAAACACAGACGCAGACATCAATCAAGGGCGGTTAACTCTGGCCAGGGCTCACAGCTTAATGAGAGGCAGGAATCGGGCCGTTTTACGGTCATTTTACATAGTTTATTTATGAACCGGTTTGAGAGTCACACAAACACTCACATTAAGACCTTAAATACAGGAAATTCTTCAGCAGTCACTTAAAAATGGTAACATTCAAGTTATTCGTACAAGAAAATGTATTATTTAGCATAAAACAGCACCCGGACTACACATTGGCAGTGATAATGGGGTGGTATAATCTTCTGATTGAGTTTCCTTAAGCTGAGAACTGCATATAATTTCCGATCATTTAGAAAGACTCGCGAAAGCAGCCAAGAATGGATGTTAGAGACCCGCATTTCTGCATCCTCTCAGGAGCAGACTGCTAGCCATCGGCATCTGTTTGCACCGACTCCCCCGCTAATGTTGTTCTAGTTAATTGCTTTTATTTTATCAGACTTTTTCCAAGACCGATTTTGTTGTGCGCAAATAAACGGAAGGCAGTCTTGCAATTTATCAGTTAATATAACGGAGATCGTCTCTTCAACGCATCAATGTTTCGGTTAAGTGTTAGCCCTAAGTTAAAGCCGAACAGCTGTTCCTCTCACTGTATCACACATTTTTTGACTCTTCTATACGTTTGATCAGTCAAAGATGAAGATAAACACGTAAGTTCTACACTGTTATATAAGTTTAATTAAAATTCCCCATCAGAGAGATTTTAAAGGCGCCAAAATAACCTTGTAGAAGATGATATAAAAGCATCACTATAGCACTATTCTCAATCAAGACAGTAAACAACATAAACAATGTCTGTTTTTCCCAACCAGCTTCAGCACTGGTGGATTTAGGTACAGGTGGCATGGGCAGCTGCCCAGGGCTGCGTTTCCCAAAAGCATAGTTGCTACCTACGTTAGCAACTTACATAGTTTTAACCATTAGTCTTGACTCTTGGCTGACAGTGTTGGGGGATGGGCGATGTATTGATGCCCGAGTGCCAAATTAACACGAATGGATAACGAAGGTCTAAGCTGTCAGGTGGCCAGTGTACAAAAAAAAGAAGAAGAAGAGGAGAAACGTGCAAAAGATAAATGTATGCAGCTATTTAGTCTCTTTAGGAGTTTAATATTAGGCATGTAATGAAATATGCTAGAATAATATTACCATGTTTGTTAGCCAATTGGGTAATAGAGGTAGGTAATGAGGAGTCTCACCCAGGGAGCCATACAAGTTAGAACCGCCACTGAGCTTCAGCGTCTCCTTTCCACAAGACCTCTGAAGCTCTCAACGCTCACGGGAGCTGAGCCGCTAAATGGGATTTTCGATCACCCAGATGACCATGCAGCCATTGCAGCAAGCGACCTTGGTCCACAGACTGAAAATGGCCAAGACCCTCCTGCCAGGAGATATCACGGAAAGCGGTGATATCACCATCTGGATCTTATGCTGGTTGATAGAGCCACCAGGCAAATACAGTGGAAGTCAAATCAGCTGAGAGCTTATACAGTATAGTTAAAATGTACATTTCTGATAGCTGAGATGTATGTCAGAGGTAACAATGGTTGAAACGGTCGCTCATTACTCAGTCACAAGGCATACAGTTCTGGAATGTTTTCTCTGAGAAATATGCAAATGTATTTGAAAAATTAAAGCAGGCTTTATATCACAAGTGCCGATGAAATATTAGAGAGTTTCAACTAAAAAAAAGACGTGCCAACTTTGATATCAACTTCTTTTTGATAAATACTGAAAAGAAAAAGGCAGTGGGGCATGCGTGCGGGCAGTATCACACGGGAAAATCCGAAATCTCACTCTTTAACTGAGGGTCATTTTCATCAAGACAATTATCTGCCGAGCGAGTCTGAGGCCAGTTTGCAAATTGAGATGAGAATGATTTAACCCGAGTCTCATTCACGGGGCCTTGTACTCCAGAAATGCAATTAGCTAAGTCATGTAGCATGGGTGGTTAGCAGTATTTAGTCTTCTGGGAAGAGTAGACAGTGATTTGATGGTATGTGGCAACATCACAGGTAGGTACTGGTGTTTAGTTATCTGTGTATACCTGCCTCTTGCTTAGAAATCTCGACTTTGGGACCAGTAATTCAATGAGCATGTTGCCACACTCTAGATGTAGGCCTACAGCACTAAACAGGGAGGCCAACGCAGTCCCAGCGGTATTAACATTTAGAATATCTTTCCATTAGAAATCAAGGAATAATTTTGTAGATCTGAAATGCAATCAAGAGGCTTCTCAGATTGTGATTGCTTAGACCGCTGAGCCACATCAGGAAAAGAGAAGGCGTTAGCAGCCAGACGACGCACTTCAGCGACGTCTAAGGACGGGGGCCCTCGTAGGCCGCCTTCATGATTCAGCCACGCACGTCTTGGGTACGCGTCCTCAGGGGCGCTGGAGTATTCCAGCGAAAAGGCAGGCCTCCGCATATCATTAACGAGATGAGATCTGGGAGATAACCTTGCACACAGATCCCTTGCCAACTAATCAAAGCTTTTTTTGTTGCTCTGCAAAGTGAGGGAGAGTTCAGTGCAAATCCCAGAGGAATTCCCAGCAACCTAGACGCCATAACTCATATTTACACAATGTTACTTCATCGTCATGTTCATTGCCGTTAAATATTCATTGCAGACTAGACACATACATGCATCTTCCAGTGCACATGGCAGCATGTGGCTATGTGGGTTAGGCCTCAGTCACCGCTTCAACAGAATAGGTCACATGTCGGTTAGGCATGTCCCTCTCCCTTAAGCAAGGTACTCAACCCCCTGAAATGCTCCAGGGGTGCTGAATGGACAGTGAACCCTGTGCTCAGACTGCAAGCTTCACTCTTAATGTGAAGCTCTTAGCGTGTGTGTGTGTGTGTGTGTGTGTGTGTGTGTGTGTGCGTGTGCGTGTGTGTTTGTAGTGCTCACAGGAAGTCTTGGGACGCTCACTTAATTCAGTAAAAACAACACAAATTTATTGGTTTAACTTTATTAATTTATTTACAGTACTTTAGAAACAACTAGTAGTTCTAAGTAAAATGTTAATTTCAAGTATTTCAACCCAAATTGTAGTTCTTAAAGAGCTGTTCCAAGTTAAGAACTTCATTCACAAGCAGTCTGCTTTTTAATGCCCCTTTAATGCCCCTTTTAATGCCCCTTTAATTGCAATTAATACCAAAACAGCAAGAACACAACTGAATGAATCAGTCAAAAAACACTTAATAAAAAGAAAATGTCCGTACAGAAGCTATATGCAGATACGTTAAGCATTGCTTGTGAATGGACTTTTATCATGAAATTTGCAACATTTTTACAGAATTACCCATGCATCCTAAGACTTTCCGTGAGCACTGTATATACATGGGTGTGTGTTGCTCAAAGGAGTGCAACATGGCATATGGGAACAAAGCAGCATTTAATTTCACAGGAAGTAAAAATATGTGACTCTCTCTTAGGTGCTTCTGACACTTTAAAGATCATTAAGCTCCCCACCCCCCACCCCCCAATCATAACGTGGACCACATGAGGAAGAGGCCATCTGGAAAAATACGGAATGACAGGAGGGCCGTCCTCACCGCACGCCTCTGACCGAACCCGTGCCCTGCATCCCCCTCCTGGCCGCTCAGCTCGCACCTGTCCTCCCAAAACTCAGCATGCTGATTAGATCAACCGGGAGAGTTAGCCGCAGCATCGATTCAGGCAAACTCCTCCCGAGATCGAACGCGCTCCAACACATGGCCCTGTTGCGATTAGTGTTGATAACTGCTGCTAGCGGAGGGACCAGACACCCCATATTGCAGCCTTCTTTAAAAGAGGAAAAAGACAAAGCAAAACAAATCAGCAAACCTTCTTGTCGGTTTCCCAACAAAAGAGAATGGTGTCAGCCAGCATCCTGAACAGCCCTGCTCTCCTGATAGCCGATTGGCCGTCTTATGCAATGCAGCCAATCAGAACCTTTCTCATTAACATGAACCAATGTACAGTTTTCCTCTACTGACGAGAACATCACACGCAGGGAGGAGATTTATCCCTGTAGATCTACGGCTATATGAATTACGTTGCGTTCTTATCTGCCCAGTGGAAGAGAAATTAATGAGTTTGTACCAAGCCCAGCTGTAGGGTTTAAAGTTTGTTGCGCTGACTAAACACATTAAATATCAAAGTGCAACATACACAGCCTTTGTAATACGTCCGGGAGATTTATTTTCATGTTTTGCATTAATTATGATCCAGTCTGAGAGGCATGAAAAATAATTTTTAAAACACACAAAAAAGCACAATTCCAAATGTAAATGTGAAGGGTAACTTCCAAAGTGAAGGGGAGCAAACAGCTGTAAATATTCATGACACAGCCTCTGAACCACTGTTAGTCAGCAGGTCACTATACTGAGGGTATTAAGCACTGCAGGTCTCCTAGATACACATAAATGTTCCTTCAAAGCAAACGAGTCTCAGCTACAAATATGCAGGATAATCTAGTGTAATAAGGAGGAGACTCACAGGAATTTTACCTACCCAAAATATAGGATAAAACTTTGCTACCCGAAGCTGATACCTGAAAGACTAAGACAGGATACATTTCAATACTTTTCATCTTGAAAGTCGCTACAGAATGATCTGATAAATGAAAAGAAAGTATCTGTTTGTGTGAGAACCGTGTAACGGGCACAACTCACCTGAAAAGCTACAAGTTCACCATAAAGCACAGAGGTGCATCAACTGGTCTTCTGAGTCACCATCTGAGACTGAAGGTTTCCCCAACTGATAGCCAATTGACCGCCCGGTCTGGCACTTCCCGAAACACTTCTATATACACTTTCTGTACAGATACACTCAGAACATTTTTGGTTGCAATAAGAAACTAAATTGCAAGGTACAATCCAAAATCTTTAGGTCAAAGATACAATATAATTATTTAAATGTATTATATTTACACTGTCAAAGCACAATCTTTTCAGAGCAGAAGTGCCTTGTTTTTATCCCTGACCCGGAGTGACATTTGGTTCTAAGCAGGAGCAGAGCACAGATGGAGCCAACAGGGACACAGTCTAGCATGGAAAGAGCCAATGGGGAGAGAGCCAAGCACGCGACAGAGCCAATGGAGTCTAAGCCGAGCACAAAGCCAATAGAGACCGAGCCAAGCACGGGTGGAGCGAATAGGGATGAAGCAGAGCAAGCACGGAGCCAAGCATGGGTGGAGCCAATAAAACAGTGGCTGTTTACAAAACCCAAGAAAGAAGATGAACTGCATCAGAAGCTACCAGGGGAATCCCCACAGAAGGGACCCCCCCGCCCCCCAAAAGCAAAAGGACACAAAGGGAAAGGACTCAGGCTCCCTAGTGTCTCAAACGTAATTTGATCAAAGATGAATTACAGCTCACAAAACAGCGAAAAAGGCGCCATGGGTTATCCCAGCTGGGGTGATGATGTCACGGGGGTGGAGCCAATGGTGGCAGGTTACAAATCGTTCCTCTCAGGACCAGTCACATTGCCAAATCCTCTTTATTATCATTCACACCCCGACGGACACCCCGGGGACACATGTCATCGCTCGGGAACGCTCGGACGGCGGGCCGAGGTGACCGCCTCCGTCTCGCGCGCTCGTCTCTTTTGATTAAATGGCAGTCATTTAGTCACAGCTCACAGTGGAGCCCAAGGCGTGTGGCACGTGCGGGGAATGCGTAAATAAGGCAGGAAGCCATCAAGGTCATCCTACTGCTTCATTAGCCTCCGTGAGGAGGCCGGCACGGGCCCACGCCAGCCCTGGAGAAGATGCCCCAGAAGGAGACACAACAAGTTTCTTTGGGGGGGACACGGATGAGGAGTGAGACAGCGAGGGGCAGATCCTCAGGACCACTCCGGTGGGTCAAAGGGGCTCGCGAGGAAGCTCCCTCCAAACCACTGACGTTTTGACCAGATGAGCTGAAGACAACAGACCACGTCTGCCTTAAGAGGAGGCCCCCCTGGACGTTTTGAAATTATCCGGAACAGAGACGGCGCGAGAAAAACAAACACAGCACGATTTGAGAGAACAGAATGTTCCGGAAAGGAAAAAAAGCAATTACCCTATTAAATTAGCATCATTCTGAGAAGGGAATATTGTTATCATTCCAGTCCTATTAATTAAAACATCGCCTCTCTCACACACACGCGAAACAGGGGTCTCCTTAGCATCACACATTACAAACCAATTTAATTTTATCAGCTCAAATTCACATTCGATTCTGTCACATTGCTGATGGGAATTAAAACAAGGTCTTCGTACACAGAAATCTAAATAACATTATGTTGCCTGCCGCAAACCTAATTTATAATCTAATGCCTCAGCTGAATTCCGTTATTATTTCTTGCTTTTATATTAGAAGGGAAAAACCTTAGATAATGACACAAAATCAACATGCTCTTGCTAACCAGGATTGCCGGCAGATCCGGGAGTTCTGAGACACACACGACGGC
>JAODKN010000050.1:2044156-2062545 GCA_026774425.1 Petrocephalus zakoni | reverse complement strand
TGCAGAACAGAAAGATGTTTTTAGCAGTAAAAAAACAAGTTTCTCATTCGGAAATTCCACAGCTCCTCATGCCTCCCCACTCACCTCCCTGCATACCTCCCCACTCACCTCCCTGCATGCCTCCCCACTCACATCCCTGCACAGCTCTCTGCACCTCCCCATTCACATCTCTGCGTGCCTTCCCACTCACCTCCCTGCACGCCTCCCCACTCACATCCCTGCACAGCTCCCCGCACTTCCCCACTAACCTCCCCACTTACCTTCCTGCGCACCTCCCCACTCACCTCCCTGCGCATCTCCCCGCACCTCCCTACTCACCTCCCAGCGCACCTCCCTGTGCCCCAGCGTCCTCGGCCCATTGACGACGTCATTCAAGGATTCTGCACAACCCTCTCGGCCCATTGTTTTCGCTGTATTATCAGCAATAAAATTCCCAGTTAAGTAAACAACAACAACACCGAAGAAATACGCGAATCTTGTGGCACACCAGGGAGCCTGTGTTTATCTAGCACGAATCACAGGCTTGTTACATTTTTAGTCTGGCTGCACCCACGGTCTGTGGAGTGTTTCGTTTGATAACATCATGTGATGTTTCCTTTGCTACCACAGGCAGGAAGTGAGGCTGTTGCCACCATTGGGTCCCTGAGCAAAAGCCCCGAGCCCCCTATCGCTCCAGGGGCACTGCCTTGTGCTGTGACCCTCAAACTTGCTCCCACCTGTATAGGTGGTGGGGGAAAAGACTACTGATCCTATGGGGATCTATAAAGTATCAATATTCAATAACACTTTACTTAAAGCAGTCATTATACTGCATTACACATACCTTCATAATGCATTATAATGCTCAGCTCTAACTTTATAAAAAGGTATGATGCATTATAGTCATGTGTATTATGCATTATAATAATTGAAACATTATTGATCTCCATGGGAAAATTCTCTTTCATTTCTCCCAACCTTGCTTACCATGAGAACAAGCTTGGCGATGATCACAGGGACGAAGCTTAACCCACTGAGCCACACTCTGCCCACACTTGGCCACCTTCATAGAACATTATGAATGTTCTATGAAGGTGCCATCTATAATGCACTATAGATAAATTCTTAATGCAGTACAAAGCATCCTTAAGTCTTATACTGACGATTATAATGCATTATAGAGGTATCTATAGTGCATTATAAATGAGACCATCACAGAGCATTCATAATGAATGAGAAACATGGCTATAATGTGTTATGCCTTTTTATAATAGAGTATAATATAGTTATAGCCAGATTTATGATGCTTTATGAATGCATTATAATGCATTATGAAGGTATGTATAATGCAGTATAATGACTGCTTTAAGTAAAATGTTACTCAAAAATTGATACTATATTGATATAATATTTATAACTGTGTCTATAATAATTTATGTATGTGTTAGGATGAATTGCAAGAACAGTTATTAGGCTTTATGAATGTGGGCTTCGTAGAAAGTATTACCCAATATTCTATATTGTAATATTCAATTCCATTTATCCGACCCCTAAGAGTCCTCCATCACATGTAAATGTTGCCATGTGGTAAGCAGATGGTCCCATTTAAGGTGAGCCAGTCTCAGTGAGTTTGAGGTGGAGGAGCACACGTATGCTGGTGTAGGCCTGAGGGTAAATGCAAGCAGGCTCCAGTTTGAGGTAAACACCAAGGTGGACGTGATGAGTCCAGTGGGGTACTGATAAAGGCTGCACTAAGCAGGTGGTCAGTACCCCCAGGCTGATCGCAGAAGCAGGCGATGCTCACACGCCCCCTGGAGTAACACTCTGAACATTCATATAAACCCTCCCCAACACTACCACCTCCGGCTCCCTCTGCCAGGCCGGGCCGAGCCCAACGCTCGCGTTTGTCACCGTAATGAACGGCTTTACAAGCTCGCCACTTCATCTTGTTTAGCCCAAACTGCTATTTTTTGCCAAGATTCTGCTTTCGTCTCCTAGGATACAAAAGCACACGTTTATCGGCAGTGACACCGACTCTTAGGGGTGGCCTCTACACACACACACCAGTGCGGGGACTGCCAATACTCCCTCTTCTTACTGCACAGACATGGGATCCTGAATGTCCTGTAAGCTCCTCACCTTCTCCATTTATGACACCTCTGATACTGAACCTTCTCCATGAACTTTTCTGTAAATAAAGGACAGTTTCAGTGGAGGCATCACCTTGGGCCAGGGGTGGGCAATCTTATCCAGACTGGGCTTTTGCGTATGCTGGTTTTTGCAGTGACTAATTAGAGGACTGACTGGCTGAAGGGTCACGTCTAGGTTTGAACAGCTGACCTAAAGGTTATCCCAAGAAACCTGCGTGCACACCGGCCCTTTAAGATTGCCCACCCCTACCTTAGTCCAATGTGTCTCACCCCAGTCCTCAGGGACCCCCAGACAGTCCACATTTTTGCTCCCTCCCAGCAAACCTGTACTAGATATTCAGTGGCTCTGTCCAGTTTATCCCACAAGGCCCACACTTGCACATTGAGTGCAAGTATTCAACAGTGTCCAATTCCTGAAATAATCCAAGTTCAGCACGCTTGACATGTGTATCATTCAGACCTTGGCAAATACTGCATGGGAGCAGCCTTTGGCTATGTATATAGACTACAATGCACTGCATCAGTGATGATTAATGTTTACATCAAACATGAGGAAGTTTGCTGGCTTATCAGAGCCCAACATGCCTCCAACAAGGTTTCAACGAAAGTGTACAAAGCTGTGTAACGAATGTTTGTATAGCGTAGGTTACAGTGAAGGCCAACCGCAAGCACAACAATAACACAATGTCACGTTGTAGTATGACTCTTGTTTACCTCTTCAGACATCAAGAGTGTCCATTTACTTTCAAGAGATCCCTGCACACTTGGGCTCATCACATATACTTGCGCACTTTGTGTCGTACTTCAAAATACATCACCACGCTGTGCAGTATCTCAGCGCGCTTGGCCATAACAGTGCTGAATGGGACACAGTCAAAGTGTTCTTCGATAGTTTGTTTGTTTGGTTCAGGTGTACTGGGAGCTGGGAGGGAACAAAAACGTGGACTGTGTGAGGGTCCCTGCGGACTGTATTGAGAAACACTTCCTTAGACTTTCCTATACGATACATATGATATTCCCACTCACACAGAAGCTGCAATTCACCTCGGACACAGGCCTCAGCTAAAGAGCTAAAATAAAAACAATTTAATGCAAAACAAGCTATAATTCAGCAGGGTCTGCAAAATCAAGAACAAACATCCGACATTTGAATTTAAAAGGATATGCCTGTTTGACTCTATGGCATGTTTTGTTAGTCTTCAACCACATATTTTATGGGAGAAGATGGGTCTGCATTTTTCCACAGCGTTACATAATGAGTCAGAATAATGCTTAGAGTAGGAACAGTGCAATGTCCCAATTACATTTTAATTATCTAGACCATTGGTTCTGGGTTTCGGCTGTCGGAAGCTGGTTGACCAAGAGTAAGCCAAAAACAAACATGAATGGCAGAACGGAACAAAATGACACAGATTCTTTCAGGTGTAATGGGTTGTTTTGAACCTCTTCCGCAAGTGTAGGAGTTTGAGTACAAAGATGGGACTTTTTGCATATTGTGAGAGTGCGTGTAACTCTCTCTCAAAGTCAGATCTCTGCATCCCAAATGCAATTTTCTGAGTCCAGTCCAGTCCTTAGTCCTGATTCCAGTCCAGTCCCACAACCAGTCCATGTTTTTGCTCCTTCCCAACTCCCAGCACACCTGCACCAGGTATTCTGAGTTCTTGAGCTGGGAGCTCGGAGGGAGCAAAAATATGGACCGTTTGGGGTCCCCAAGGACTAGATTGAGAAACGCTGCCTTAGACATTCCTACACAACACATATGGCACTCCTACTCAAACACAGAAGTCACAATTCACCTTGGATACAGGTATCAGTTAAAGAATTACAATAAAAAATAACTATTCCCTTTATCCTAAATGTAATGTACATCACAAATATATCCTAAACCTTTTAGGCAGAATTCTCCATGCTAAATGCAATGAAAATTAACACAGAGATGCCATCCTTTCGGGTTCATTAATATTATAAAATGGTTACTTGTGCACAGCTTCCTTTAACACGTCTGATGTGTGTCCGTTTTCGCTGTTACTGAAGCCTTTCTCAGAGGAACCTCACCCCATTACATGCCCTCAATAGGTCTCATGGAAAAACGAGAAACCTCATCATAACTGCAAGTCCACCAGGACTTCTCCCTCTACCTGCAGGCCCACGACGACTTCGATTCACTTTCCAAAAGCCACACATCACCTATCAGCATGAAGCATTACGCGACGCAGTGTCCTCTACAATTCCCATTATGCCGCGCCATCAATTATGAAAAACCGATCTCCGCTAAATTTACGACGCTTAATCAAGTGAATGTGATGAAAACTGTCCAGGCCCCAGGATTACAGGCAACCTCGTGCTTTTGGGCAGCCTGAATCCAAGAATAAATAAAATGTTCCAGTGACATTGAAACTTTCGTAGCACCGCCGCTAATGCTAATGGGGCCCACCTGTGTTCCTATGACTGCAGCTCCGCAAAAGCAGACCTCCCCCGACGACAGGTGGCCGCAGTCCTTGCACATTCCGGAAGGCTCCGCACCGGCCGCCCCGTAATGTCCATCCATCATACTTCGGCCCCACAAGCGGTTCACCATGCACGGGGCAAGACGGTTTTAATAAGGGGGACGGTGGGGGCGTAACCCTAAACCCGATAACGCCAACTATGCCAACTCGTGAATGTATATATGCTGTCGTTTCCGAGCACACGACCAGCGGGTGACATCGACCTCAGCGGGGCGCCATACATATGACGGCGAGTCACGTGAAGTGGAAACAATCTTCAGACGTCCTGATTCACTGGCTGCAGGCCGTGATTAAATCTGGGCAGGAGGGGCATGATATCAGAAGCCTCGGGTACGGGGGCTTGGCGCGTCCCGCGGACGGATCTATTCCTGAGCGGATCACGGACACCTGCGTCCCCGCTCGGCCGTGACGTGCAGGAGTGAGACAGAGGCCGCGTTACTTCATGTCTGACTCACCACGCCTCGTTGGCAGCGCGCTGTGGTATTTGGAGGCGGTCACGCCAGTGCCATCACAAGACCCGTAGGGCCGAACCCAAAATAAACCTCACATTCTCCTAAACGGAGGAGGAGGCTCATCAGGACTCTCACCACCGTCTCTTCCTTTCAGTGCAGGCTGATGCAAGCTGGAGAGGGTTGGTGGAGAGTTCCAGAAAGCCCCGCCACGGGCCAAGAGCGTGCATGCTGGCGTCTGGCCCCCGTCTCTTCTGACGTGGGCACGGGGATGTATTTTTGGAGACGGGACAGCATTACGCCAGTTTCTGCTGAACACTCTGGGATAATTATAGCCGGATAGGCGAGATTCCACCCTACTCAGCACGGCATCGGAAAGTAGCTATGTCAGAGCCGTCTCTGAGCCGGGCCAGCTTACGAGGCAACGATCACGAAAATAAAATAATAAAAAAAATCAGGAAATGACATTTAAAAGTCATTGCTCTACTAATGTGATGGTGGGCTTGTCTGCTAAGATAAAATGGACTCAGCTGTCCTTTTGGGCCCCGATAAATAACATTCAGATTTTTGGCAAAGACGAGAGGCTATTTTCAGAGGCGTCCAGCTGACAGGAGACTTAAAAACGGCAGAGTCCTCAGCTGCGGCGTCCTGTGACTGACACACGTCCAATTAATTGCGACCTGCAGAAGAACTGCAATCGGGCCAGAACCAGAAATTAAACAGTTTAAAAACATGTGCAGCCTGGTACATCTCAAGGTTGGTAGAAAGGTTTTCAACAGTGTTAAATAAGGACACCTGGAATATGATGCAGAAATACAACAATGCAACAGTGCAATAATAACACAGTCCTGAGAGAAGCCTGACACTGGTGATGGCAAACATCAGCTGGGATTATAGGGGCAGCAAGCAGCAAGCATCTTCACAGAATGCTTAGCGGTAATAGTGTCATAACCCAGGTAGTGATGATAGGGCATTGGGTGCATGTAAATACGTGCCACCTTTATGTTTTAGCATTTAGCATTATGGTACAAATAATGCAGGTGGCACATTAGGTTAGTGAGGAGGTCTCTCCACATCAACGCACACAAAAAACAAATGTTTAACAAATGTAACAAAACCTGAACGTGACCCGGATATACCTGCAGCTCGGCTTCATTTCCACGTCTCACATCTAGCTGAGGGTTCTGAGCGGGAGGCGGAGCCAGAAGGGCACTGAAAGCTGATTGGCCTTCGGAGTGCCCCTCCCTGTCACTCTCTGGTTCAAAACAAATCATTGGCTAATATAAAATATGATCTTCCGCTCTACTCTCCAGATTTACCAGCTCATCCAGGGATCCCTCATCGTTCCCCAAGTTGTGTCATTTGAGTGTGGATAGAAAATCGAAGCGATCGACGGACCCAGAGGGGACGTGTACCTCCTCAAAGCCCTTCTTTTAAATCCTTTGACTGCTATATCGATCCTCATCGACATTTAAAAGAACTCAGCAATGCAGGTGGTAACATCGTACTGTCACCATCACCCTTCATGAGTCCACAAACACACTTCATCTTCCACAAAAAAACCCGAAGGGTGAGTAGCATCATGCAGCATTGCCCTATGAAATCTGATTATTCCTCACCCATGATGTACTGAGGATCTCATATACACAGGACTTCCATTGCATGCCCTTTCCTTCAGCTACTGTCTCCCTTCCAAGTAGAAATCAATGTCCCTCCCATTCTGAATATTAGGAGACCTATGGCTCAAAAGGATGCCAAAAAAATTGCCCTTGAAGTCCTTATCCCTAAATACTACACGGCCGGTCTTGTCCCATAAACATCCCATCTATGTGTGCTGGGTCCCTCTATGTCACCACCATTTGGAAAACAAAATATAAAATACAACAAAAACAGAACAACAGAGCTTCCCAGCTCAGTGAAGCCATAATGCAGATTTCCCATGATGCTCTTCCAGCTGAGAGGATTCCACCCCCCGGCTCACCGCGAGGTCCATGGCGCCCTCGCTCTCTACAAGCGCTTCCCACTTTACTGGTGCCAAACAGTGACTCACTGGCGATCCTCCACCGCAGTCTATTTACCATATTCTCTCTCGATGTTTACGTCCGTAAGCGGCCCGCGGTGTCTAAACACGTGACCCCACAGGTGATCATCATCAGCTCGAAACCTTAGCGATCATCTGATTGGCTTGCGGTGATGGTCTAAAAGCCAATGGCTGGCACTGCACGGCATGACACTTGGGGTTTGTCAGAAGCAGGGATCTGCCATTCAATCTGGACATGGCTTCAGGAACAGCCCCCCTCCCCACCGCGGCGACTCCGAACATGTGCTGGCTGATTAACTGCGAATGAAGCCAGGAGCCAGGAAGTAGGGCCAAAGAGGCCAGGAGACCGAGGAGAGTCACACTCAGGCATCCTATGAGGACATCCCCCCCAAAGTCTCCCTTTGACTAGCCGGGAAAATCTCCCTAAACAGTGCCGTCCTGAATTTTTGTCTAGGCTACCTGCATCAGTCCCGAGGCTTAATAAAGGGTAAAAAAAAAACACAGTTTAAAGCTAAAATTTAAGAAACACATCATATTTACTTTATGATGATCCCTTACAGGCCCCCCACGACCCAAGACGGGCATCCGAGGCAATGCAAAATGACCCCAGTCAGTAGTTCTCATCAAAAGACAGATGAATGCCTCTCAGGTCGGAAGAAACGCAGCCCACGACGCCTCGTGCACTTCGAGCATTAATTAGCTCCCCGGAGGCCTCATAACGAACCTGAAATGTTTAGCAGTATAAAAATGCAAGGCAGCATAACCATGAATCAGCCACGTTGGGGATCGCTGGCGGAGGCACAGTGACACCTTGGCGTCCCCCAATCAGACGAGAGGCGGGGGTGCCGGGAAGCACGGTAGGGGGGGAGGCACTGTCAGGCCCCGCCCACCGCCGCCACCCGACCGTGACGGCGACACACCATGAGTGGCGCTCAGCTCGCTCTCTAATTACCCAGAATGCCGCCCACTTACAGGAGCAATGAGGGGGGTAATGAGGAGCTAATTTTTACTAATTTCGCCCATTCTGTCTGATCGTCAGAGCCCTCCGCATCATTACGGCAACATCTGCACAAGCTCACGATGCGGGGGGGGGGGGGTCGTTAGAACGCCGCACACGATCTGACAACCACATGGCGTTCTCCCAGTCCATCAGCAGGAGGCGCTGCATCCTGAGGAACACGAGAGCCGCTTGTCATGTTTCTGAACTGGCCTGCACCTAACCCCAAAGACACGCTCTTTTTTTGGGAATGTTAAACCTGGCCTAGGAGAGGGCAGAAATGGGCATCATAGGGATTATGTACTGTGGGCCTGAATCACAAACCCCATACAGGCCACGCCAATGAGAACCGGGTCTGCAGTACCAAGTTCCTGGTGCTGGTGTTGTTATTCATGACCCGTTGGTAAAGCTCAGGTCCACGGTACAGGCAGCTGGGCCACATTGACCGGGCCACAGAACACAGTGTCCTCCTGTTTGGGCCGACGCAGCCTGGGAGAGGGGAGGGAGGACAGGAGGGCAGAACAGGTGGCTGATGGATGGCGGTCCCCTCCTCGGGAGGACTCGCTCCTAATCACCAGAGCGGTGCACTCCGTCACCCCATCCCGCCTCCTCTGTTTGCCTCATCATCCTCTCCATGACTCCGCATTAAAGCCACCTGGAAGCTCCCAGGGCCACATGACAGAGCTGAGCTCTGGGGGCACCCTCGCGGATCTCGACAGGTGCAAGGTCACACATGCCATACCAGACACCGCCAGCAGGGGCCGCCACCAGCAGATGAAATTTATTTACCCGGGTCCGACACACTCCAGATGTGGCTCGTCAAACGCGAACGGGGGAAAACGAGGGTCCGTGAAATTAAAGCTGACCTCGAGACAGGCCATAAAATGCATCGGCGCTGCAGCTGCCGGCACTTCCGGCAATTTCTGGCGCAAAAAAACAAGATGGACGTGAGCAGATGCCCGCTTTAACGACGTTGCCGGATGCACTCGTGGCCACGTGCCATTTCCTTTCATTTGCACCCGTAGAAAATAAGAAGCTTCTTCTTCTGGGTGATGAACTGTGCAGCACAGACCAGAAAATCCGTTGACCCAAACTTTCAGAACAAAAAAAAAACACACAATTCTACTATTATTGCAGGACAACATCTCACCCTTCACACCTCTTTGATATTCTCAGGAAATATAACAAAAGATCTGGCCTATCTCTGTGTCTCCGTTCCGGCTGCTTAAGAATATTAACGCATTCTCCCCTGCACAAGATTCCATTAAGATATACTTAAATTGGACTTAGATTTCATACGGCTTATTTGTTTAACTCCTCTGACAGAGAACCGTAAGAGTGTTACAAAGCCTTTCGGAGATAAAGGAGGAATTAGAGAAACAACCAATCAGACAGAGAAGTGCCTCTCGGTGTTGGTGGGAGACGTGTGTATCAGCAGCGCGGCCGCACATCAGCAGGGCTGTGGTGACAGGCCAGGAATAGGACTTAATAAGGAGATGGCAGCAAGGCCTTGGCTGCTTCTCCTCCCAAGGGTCCACTTCATTTTGGGTTATTTCAGGGAGGAGAATGTGACGCTGCCCTTTACATCCATGGAGATCAGGAGGCATAGGAGGGGCATAATTCATGCAGAGGGGTCACCCTTATCTTTTTCCAATGATATGTTTCAATTGGTGATTGACAAGGGAGGAGGCACGCCAGGGGCCAATCAGCTTTCAGCTCTGCCCAGTGTCCCTGTGGCCCCGCCCCCGTATACACCCCTGACAGAGACAGCCCACAATTGGCTTGGCCATCTCCGCACACTGACATTTCTCGTCCTCATCACTCAGTGCCTCCTGACAGAAGGCGGGTTGCCCAGAACTCTCCAGCAGCTCCGCCATTTGGAGCTTGGAGAAGTTCACCCCGCTTGGCTCACAAACAGGAGCCAGACATATGAGAAATTATCACTGGCTTCTCCACATCGCCACAAACGTCTGTGTTGGTGTCGAGGTCTCGGACCCAGAGGGGGATAAGGTCATGCTTTCTGTGTGCTCACACACTCCTCTGTAATATGTCAGAAGCCTGTAATAAATATTATGCCGGAGCTCGAGAAAATTCCTTGTCAAAACCTGCATTCTGACTGCAGGTCACTCTCAAAACCCTTGAATTTGGGGCATATACAGGGGCGGAGCCACAGGAGCACCAGCCCCATCTGAAAGCTGATTGGCCTGCATAGTGCCCCTTCCTCTGTCACTCAACCATTCCAAACATATCATTGGTTAATAATAAGGTAATCCCTTCCCTATAAATTATGACCCCTCTTAAGCTCCACCCCCCACCTGTAAAAATCCAGAATCGCCCTTGCCTTCAATATAATGATGTAACACAAGCATGAAGTCTCCATTTACCATGGTGCATCAAGATTCGGCGGTCACAGTGATGGAAGCTGGGCCTCAGAGGAGGTCAGTGAGCCAGGGCACTGGGACTTGATGGCTCAAGTTAGTCAGGTGGGGGTCGGGCACCCCGGAAGTGTGCCTCTGCGGGAGGAGACGCCGCCCTTCTGCGGCAGCTCGTCGTGACAGCGGAGCGGCATTAATATGCAGAGATGGAGCAGAGAGCCGCTTAAAACAAACCCCCGCTACCTGCCATCTGCTTCTTAAATAGTTCGTTATGACTCAGATAAGTTCAGTCTACCGTGAGGAGCTATGCTAATTCTCTTTGTTTTTTTTTTGTTGTTTTAATGGCAGAGAGGAAATTTGTGTGTTTTCGGACGAGCGAGGGCAGACTCTGACCATTTCCTGAAACGGTCACGAATGCGACAATCAGATAATCAAGATACATTTGAGAAACCGGGCCGCCAGAACATTGCCTGGGTACATCAAGGAAGACCCAGTCCCTGTTATTAGCACATAGGCCCTTAGAGAAGAACATACAGGAATACTAGGGTTCATATTGCTGAGGGCCTGTATAATTTATATGACATACTAAGAAAAGCAATATTTGTACCAGAGAGAGGTTCAGTGAAGCACCATAATCTATACCAAGAATATAAGCAAAGAACTATACCACTATCAGCCAAAATTAGTACAAGGTGCCAGGTATGATAATCAGTTTGGAGTATTTGTACTTGTACTTATTTGTACTGGAAGCATCTGACAGATTTAGCTGGATGGAGACAAACATGGAAGCGGTCCTTATTAATCGGGTCTAGAGGGAAGAGACTTATCAGAGCGTGAGGTGTCGAGGCCAGGTAAAGTACAGCAGCACAAACACTGAGAGACTGTGCTGAAATGTCACCGACACATCAAACCACTGGCTGGCACTCATTAGCAGGAGTACCCTGTGAGTGTGACCATGCAAGTATGACCGTACAAATATGACCATATGGTTGTGACTGCACGTGGATGACTATTTGAGTATCACTATACAATTGTGACCTTATGAGTATGACCATACAAGTGTCTCCGTACGATGACAGTAATATTCAGGCTCAATCCACACCGCCAGCTCTCCTTTCCATCGGTCACCCCAAATAGAGCGGCGTCTGAGCCCGGCGAGCGCGTCAGCGAGCAGGGGAAAGGCAGAACGAGGACCGGAACACATGCCTTTAATAGAAAGGACACTCCATCCGGCCATTTTCCATTACAGGCTGAACACGCCATCAAAACAAACGGAGCATAGCGGCACAGCGGCATCCAGGTCAGCCGAAAGCAAGGCGGCTCTGAAACGTTTACGACGACACAGAGCACCCCCTCAACGGGACACTCCATCTTCTGCTTTTTTTTCTTTTGGGGGGGGGGGGGTGGACCTGCTGATGGAAGGCAGCACCTCCAAAAGGAGAGCTCAGCTGGGTCTCCAAATTGTTCATTTCCTCCTGAGCTGGCTGAGGAGAAACTTATTTATACCACCACCACCCCCCCACCCCTCCAAGCAAGGGGGGGGATTCAAAGAGCACATCTGGCAGCTCCCGCTGAGGACACAGGAAAACGGGCGGGCGCCGCCTGCAAGCCTCACGCCGGGCATCCAGCACGTGGGCCGGGGGCCCGGATGCTGGCATGTGGTCCCAGACTGGCTGGCTTTGGCGTCCTGGCTGCCCCCCCCCGACCGATCTGTGGCTCTCTGAAACTCACCGAAGATGGAGGCCACAGCCCAAAGGCCCGACTCTGATTATGCGGTTCTGTTCAGTGACCGGCACGAAGCCCCATGCGACCAGCACGAAGCCCCATGTGACCAGCACGAAGCCCCATGCGACCAGCACGAAGCCCCATGTGACCAGCACGAAGCCCCATGTGACCGACGAGCTGGAGACATGTGGGAACATCAAGGTCACCCAGCGAGACGGTCAAATTACCGAATTCTGCTACCTTTGCAGTGCTGGTTTCACATTTTAGACAGCTGCTCATATTCACAGAGGTGGGTAGTTCAGGTCCAGAAAATAAAAGTCCAGAACGAGAGTTTGTTTCAACCAACCAATTGAGCAGTCTGTGACTCTTTAGGCTCAACTGGTCGGTTGAAACAAAATCTCGGTCTGGATTTTCACTTTCTGGATCTGAACTACCCACCTCTTCATATTCGCTGGTCAAGCTTAGGCTAAACCTGTGTCTGAATTACGGGGGATCTGGGGGACCCTCAAAAGAAGTTTAAGATAATTATGTCACAAGATGTCAGTGCCACCCCAACCCCGATTTTTTACCATCGCCCACCAGCTGGGATAAAGTTTCAGCATCTTACCGGAGCTTCAACCTGCAACCTCCAGGTCTGAACCCCACATCCTTATCATGAGGCATCTGAAGCGGCCAGGGACACACACCACCAACCAGGCCAGAGGTTCTTAAACCTCAGAAACCCCCCCAAACTAAAACGAAGCAGAGCTAGGGACCCCTCACTGCTAACCCTAAACACGTGACATTCAGATGGCCCTGCGGGGCTAAGAAAATTCTTTCTGTGGTCTGCCGTAAATAATTTGCACTCAGAACAGGGGGGCAGTATAGTGCCCACTTGAATATTCCCCAATTTGATAATGTCTCACATCACATAAAGATCATGATAATATCAACATTTCATCAATTTACGATCTCCTGGGGCCCCCAGCTGAAGGGAGATGCTGGAGGTCAGCGTGCGCCCATGCTAATCCAGACAAACTTAGGGTAACACCTTTCTGTCCCCAGGTGTGATGAGGATCCAATCATTTCTAAAGGCAGGGCCAAGCCATAAGTCATTGACAACCGGCACCTTCCACTGCCTGCCTTCTCCAGGCTCAGTGACTCGAATTAGGGATCTCTAGGCATGCTGCAATTTCTGTAATCTCTTCTTAAGAAAGTAAGTACTGCAAGGATATTAAGTCTTTAGTAAGTGTGGGAAAAACAATTTAGAGTCTTTTTTACAAGCGCAGACTAAAGACAGACAATATATATTGTTCGCTTAATAGAAGTGATGGAATATTTGCCGTCTCATAAATCCTAGTATCGCAAATCAGCTTTTTGGGACGCATCATTTCTGGGCCGCTGATTGCGGGCTGTCGAGACCTGCTATTCATCTCCGTTGCTATTCAGATATTTATATTACAGCAGAGCCACAACAATTCCTCCGTTAGCCTTAAGTGACTTTTAAGCGGTTTAATTTCTTTACTTGAGAGCTGGCCCTCCTTTTCATAGATGGGCCTCAATTACGGTGCCTTTATCTGAGGAATTTAAAAAGGAAGCTTGTAGGAGCGTCAATAAGGAGACACGTTCTTTTCAAAGGAGAACACAAACACTGATTAAAAACTACGGCAGAGAGGCAGCGTGTCATTTTCGTGGCGTGCCGGGAAGAATGTGCACCATTGTCTCACTACTAACAATGCACGAGCAGCCATATTAAATTTTTCCAAATGTATCACGTCGAAAACGCAGACCTTTTTGGGGAGCGCTCTATAATCTCGTGATCAATGTAGTCATGAGCTGGTGGGAGCGAATGGAGGGTGTTGCAGATAATGGTGGCTGGGAGTGGTTTCTATACAGGAATACTGCGCCAGTCCAAAGTACCAATGACTGCATCCAAATTCAGGGGCTGCGTCCTTGGAAGGTCCGTGCGATGAATCTCAGTATATGCTGGGCTGCATCAGCAAAAGAGGGACACATTTCTAGACCGCAATTGAAGGAGCCTTCAAAATGGGATTGCCTTAACATGCAGATGGACACCAAGAGGTCTAATCTTTATTAAACAGATGCTTTATCCAAAGCAATGTACAACTGAGAAAGTCAGCCTGTCCCTGAAGTAACTGGGGGTTAAGGGCATTGCTCAAGGGCCCAACAGTGACATCACTCTGCCGACCATGACCTCCCTATCGCAGGCACAGCACCCTAACCAGCCAGGCCACACACCTCCACCCAATTACCTCACTTACTGGAGGGCATTTTGGAATCCCCCACAAGGAGTAGAACCAGCCAGGCACTAAAAAGAACGTAGGGGTGCCAGTCTGGTCACTTGGCCTGCCATCAGCACTCGCAGCACTGACACCAGTTACGAATCTCACCAGGTTTCCCCGACACCGTCGACACGCCAACGGCCACGGCCAGGCAGCCATGGGTCAGCCTATCAGCCGAGACAAGTGGGCGCGGGTCTGTTTTTCATTACAGAAATTTACAGAACGTAAACGACAGACAGCTCCCCACTTCCGCCCAAGCAGGGGGTCTTTGGGATCAGAGCTCCCAATATATCAATGCAGACATTAACAGCAGCTGAAGGCAAAGAAACTCCTTGGGGAGGGTCTGCATGGAGAAAAAGAGAGAGAGAGAGAGAGAGAGAGAGAGAGATGGATCATTGTTCAGCAGGACACATGGCTGCGGTCCCCCCTTCCCACAAAAGGCTCCTTTAAACTAGCTTTCATAATCAAATGTGATCCGGTTCGCTGTGTCACCTTCATTGTTATAGAAAAAAACATCCCTCCGAGGAACAAGCGAATGTGTCCCTATTAGAGCAGCCTGCTGCCAGGGCTGTAAATTACACCGAGAGGCACCTGAAATAAATTCCTCCTCCACAGCGCTTAAAATGTGCCTTAATAAAGCTAATGCTCGGCGTACTCCGCCGCCGAATGGAGCCACTTTAAATTCACTTTGCGTGGGACACAACAACACATCTGTTTTGTATTCATCCGGACGCCCACGGTTCCTTTTCTTTTTTTTTAAATTACTCCGCTTCTTGACATGAGGTGCCAGGCGAGGGAAAGCAACGGGAAACGGAGCGGGTTCGCTTCGCGGAAACGCCCGATCCGAATCCGAGCGGAGACCGAAGCGGCCGAAAGAAGCCGAGGCTCAACGATACCCATCCGAGGCTATACCGGGTCAAACTATTTATAGACTACAGCTGGGGGGGTTAGGCGGGAGACGGGAGGGGGTTTAATCAGGTCGACAAATTAGCTACCATGAAGAAAACCTTAAAAAAATAAAGTCAAGTCCCAAATGCATGATTCCGGAAACAGTGCGGTGACGGTAATTTGCATATCTTTTGAATTAAACAGACAATTAAGCCGCCCAAATAGCCAGGGAAAGCCGAACACGCCGTTGGGGCTTTAACCAGTAACGTTTTATTTAAAACAAGCCATTACATATCAAACGACACGATGTATGAAAGGAAAGCGTTAATAAAACGTCGCCTGCATCACTGGTAAAGACGAGGAGAAAACGGCGGGTGCGCTGTCATGACGTGTGACCTGATGACGTAAAAGGGTTCCCTATTTCAGCATTAAGAGGGGACCCAGCTTTCACTCAGACCTCCCATCTCAACGACAGCCCATTTAGTCCAATTTTATTGCCCGAGTGTGCAATCATTTAAAATTCATAGTTTTAAATTTACCTAATTCATATGACAATTAATAACTAACAGCAGTCAAAATAAGACTCAGGCATACTCGATGAAATAAACAAAGGCACAAGTTCAGATTTACCCAGAGCAATTTATATATTCCTAACATCTTAATTGTAGAAGTCTCTGAAAAAACATCACACCGGGAAGCAGTTTATGAGACAAGAAGATAACTTTGATCTGTGGGAAATTGCCTGTTTTTTTCGTATCAATAAAGGAAGTGGGCCTCTTCATTCCTATTGCAGTGTCTTTTGGGGGTTTGATTAATAATATATAACTGAATATTTAACTGATGTCAACATGTTGGCATAACTTTCAGACAGCTGGCACAGCTGGCTAACCGTGAGGAATGAAACGCAGACTCTTATTCATATGCATCAGAATCAAGAAACCGCAAAGAATGTGCAAGATCACGGGGCCACTGACGGGTGTGAAGAGACGTGGATTACGGGGGGAACATCATGACTGATATCAGCGTGGCGTATCCCAGGAACCATACCAGGGGGTTGGTGTGGCTGGGCCAGAAGGGGACGCTTTTCCACTGGCCCAAATAACCCGTATCACAGTGTAGTGAAGGGGATCTGTATTTCTAAGGGTCCCAGACTCTAACTGAGATGCTGCACCAAGGTCCTCAGCCACCATTGGCATTAAAGTTACCACTCGTTAAAAGAATAGGAGCATTTAACCACGGTGCTTTGACTAAAATCCCACTTGGGCTACTGGTGAGAAAAACTCCAGGACGTCTAATCAGCCTCCAGTCTAATGAACTGGGTTAATGTTTCCTTAGTACATCACCAAGAAAGCTCATGTGGCTGCTAAATACCCATCCATCCACCCATCCACCCACCCATCCACCCATCCATCCATCCATCCATCCATCCATCCATCCACCCACCCATCCACCCATCCATCCACCCATCGCCACAGAGTTTGTTCTGTGGCGGGTCACATTTGCTAAACTACAGTGGCACTATATAAATGCTGCTTATTATTATCAAATAATATTAATAATAATAGTCCAGAGATGGGCATATTCTTAACTCATTTTACTCCATTAAATTTATTGCGACTAATTGAGAACATCAAAATGCATTATCGAAACTCACATTTCCATTACGGCCGCGGAATGACAAAATAAAATTAAACACTTGTTACACCCGATGAATTTTAAAGTGAGCGCTGACTTTCCCAGGGATGGGAAAGCCCGCAGAATAATTACTCTGTCGCAAATAATGTCACAGATACGAAGTTCTAACTACAAGTCATTTTACTTATTTTTTTATGGATGGTAGATTTTTATTTGGCGTTGACTCAAAAATATTGCAGTAACGTTGAGCAAATGATGTCCTGTTGTAACGCGAATGCGATTAGATGTGCTGACTGTCTGCGGTTCTCCTGCTGGGGGAGTGTGATCCAGTTCACAGGGTCTTGGGAAACTCGGGCACTGATGCTACATGTTCCCGGCATCCTAACCCTAACCCATTCCCCACCTCCTCCACACAGCTCCTCTACACCGCTCCTCCACAGTGAGCTGCTTTCTGTAAAGCAGACATGATATCTTCCTTTAAAAGAAAACTCTCTGCAGGGTGACTGGTGTTACATCTAGGGAACATTTCACTCAAATAACAGGTGATAAGGTGAAAGTTCATCCACCATTATGAGGATAACTCTAAGCAGGGTTTATTTTAGGTTTTTTTTAAGGCATAAGAGGAGGCATTATTCATACAGAGGGGCCGACCCTATCATTAGCCAATGATGTGTTTGGAATCAATGAATGACAAGGGAAAGGGCACTTGGGGCCAATCAGCATTCAGCTGGGGCTATTGTCCATGTGGCCCCACCCCTGTACACACCCCTGATTATGAGAGTTAAAAAATAGCTTTTTGTTGAGTTCCGTAACTAATACGGCTTTTGAATATTCTCGCAGTTGTTTGCATTAATGGCCATTTATACACGCCATGCACGACCAATTAAGGCACATAGTCCAAGCCCTTGAAATGGCTGCTTTTGATGTCCGCCGACACTGACAGGCATGGGCCGGGCCGGGCCTTGTGCTGGCAGAATGAGGATGTCTCCGCTCAGTCAGCACCGCCGGCCGCTCCTTAACAACCCACCCGTGGTTCCGCTCCTCTGACTGTCAAACCACAAAGGCAACAACAAGCTGACCTTTCCTAATTGTGTCTTGAACTGAAGAGCTACAAAGTTCAGTGCTAACAACGATCTGGAGCCCCGTCACGGGACGATAAACCGCCATGGGCCTTTCTTAATCATGAAGCCTGCCGGCCGTATTATGCATCACAAACGGCCATAATAAGTGACTGTCACAGATTTACATACATTAGCCCAGAAACGGGGGGGGGGGGGGGGGGGGAGGGGGACCAAATATTTGTCTGCGTGTAAAAAACCACCGGTTATGGGGGGGGCAAAAACATTGTGGTGTAGACAAAA
>JAODKN010000050.1:2032762-2044056 GCA_026774425.1 Petrocephalus zakoni | reverse complement strand
CCCCCCCCCCCCCCCCCCCCCCCCCCCCCCCCCCCCCCCCCCCCCCCCCCCCCCCCCCCCCCCCCCCCGCAGGGGAACCAAGGATGTGGCTGCGTGGAAACTGCCAGCTATTCTGGGCTGTCCTCTGCCATTTGCTTCTGAAGCATAGCACACACGCTCACACAGAGACACACACGCACACGCATGCAGAAACGTGCACACACAGATGGACACAGACACATACTTACTGACACACACATACAGCTGCACAGACAAAGACATGGACACAAAGACACATTTAGGGATACACGCAGGGAGACACACTGAGACAGACACACAGATATGCATATACAGATGCAGACAGAGACACACATACAGACAGACAGACATGGATATGCACACATGGATACAGACATAGACAGATGGACATGTACACACAGACACACATGGACAAGCACACAGACACACACATTGATACTCAGAGACACACACACAGACACACACCTACACGGACACACACAGACACACAGACAGAAACAAACATATGGATACACACAGACAAAAAAATATCCGCAGACACACACGTGCACGCACACACATACAGACACATGCAGACACACAGACATGCAGACACACACAGACACACGCAGACACACACATGCTGACACACACACGCACAGACACACAGATATGGACACACACAGACAAACAAATATGCAGACACACGCAGACACACACACGCAGACACAGACACACAGAGACACGCGCAGTCACACAGATATGGACACACACACAGACAAGCAAATATGCACAGAGACACGCGCAGTCACACAGATATGGACACACACACAGACAAGCAAATATGCACAGACACACATGCACACACACATGCAGACACACACACACACACACAGACATGCACAGACACACACGCACACACACATGCAGACACACACACACAGACATACACAGGCACACACACACAGACACATGCACACAAACTGCTCATCTGCAGGACGCTGTTGAGGGAGCAGTCTGCGCAGTGGAGTCAGCTCCGCTCCGCTCACCTCCTCTCTCAGGAGGGTCCCCAGCTCCAGAAGGGTGTCCCAGCTCAATTAGCTCCCTGCACCCAGACTTTCTGCTGATGGAGGAGAAAGAAGGACAACCAGCATCCCCCCCCCCCACCCCATGTCCATCCACGGCCACTCACGGCCCAATCCGGCCGCTTATCTCTGCTGATACGGTACCTAAAAACAGTTTTCAGTACGTAAGCTAGGGGGCGCTCTGGGGAACCCAAGGAGATGTAAGGTGATGAGGAAGAGCCATCCTGGGAGAAGGGAAGCCACACACACAAGCTGAAGACAGGCCAGAGCAAACCATTCATTTGGGAGTCTCACGCTTGCTAACAGCAAAGGTGGGGTCATCCACCTCTGACCCGCACGAGGGCGGCCGTGAACAACACCAGAAGTGGGGGCCGCGATCTGCTCTGCCCTAGAGTAAGATCGGCAGAGTCATTCAAACAGCCCCCCCCCCCCCGCTTCAGCTCCAGTATGGCAGTGCAATAACTCCTCATGTGCAACCCTGCCAAATATTTAAATCGGCAGGCCTAGGAGCCGGGCCACAAACTATACACGCAGTTCCGAAGACAAAGAGCTCCACTGGACCGTCTATATTCTCAACCTTGATAAATGACTAACGCTTCAATTATTTAGAGCTCTTACACGGAGCAACTCAATCAAATCTAACTACAGTATTTTGTTCCGAACACCTGCATCATTTCCAGACATTAATTACCTTAGTGGCCTTACATGAGCAACCGGTTCAATTTCCAGTGATAAACAGGCATCTCCGCTCCTGCAGAAATCGGCGCTGTTATCAGTGACACATCGTATGCAAGACCAGGTGAGCCCGGCCGGACCGACCCGCTTCACGATCAGAGCCCAAGGGCTTCGCCGTACATTTGCGAGGAGATGATGTCTTATCATAAAAAAAGAAATAAAGAAAGAAACCCCCCCACAAGATTTTTTTTACACTCAAATAGGGCACGCCCAGCAATGCGAGGTCCACAGCATTTTAAGTTCTCGTTTTTAATAACCATTTGTTTATTTTTCATGGTATCAAAGTTTCCACTTCACAAGCCTAGAATAAACCAAAAGTTAATGCACAGAGTAATAACATCAATACCTAATTGTAGTTTTTCCTATTCAAACGTTAATTGATTGCAGTGCAGTTTTTCCCCTTTTCCAGAACAATCCATCTTTCAGAACCCACTGTTATGCTACATTACGCTTTCAGTGAGGTGCTAAGTACGGATTATTACCATCTTCTGCTCCGGAGATAGTTCTAGTTCCATTGATCATCGTGTCGGGGGGGGGATCAGGATAGTATGTGCACCACGTATTAAAAGAATCTGTCTCAACGTGCTTCTACGCAGAGACGCTCACCATAATTTAAGCTCCTCCAACGAGCTACGTGTCATTTCCTGTCCGCAAAGCGACGACAAATTCGCTAATGCTATTTGCAACACACAAGAGGGGGGGGGTCGGTGCTGAGCTATGGGTTTTTTCTTGCCTTATTTACTGAAGCTGTGTACCTACACGCAAGTCACAGAGTGCGCTCATTTGTTTTGTCGCACTACGCCATAAAATAAAACACACTCTTACTGAGTCTGATTAGATCATTTATCATCCACAAAACAGCAATTTGCCAGAAAGGGACAATATGATTGCATTCAAGTCATCGCATAATATTAGCCTTTATATTCCAGTACTTAAATGAAGCTGAAATCACTTATACATTTTCCTCTTAATAAAAAAACTCGCTCAAGCTATTAATATGAAATGCCATGAAACAAACACAATGAGAATTTGTGATGCTGAATCCTGCTAACACAAACAGATTGGACGTCACAGCGTTAACTGAGAAGTGGATGAAACAGATGTAACGGCAGATCAAAATCTGCAGCCCAAAGCTATGAGTTTTTCCCCACACCAGTAGTGACGTGAGGCCGTCTGACTTTGAGGGGAAAGTGCGAGGCTGCGGGCGGGTGTGAAATTTCAGAACGCTGCGACGGCGCACGACGCATGATGGAGATCAGCACCACGGACAGCGCCCTTTCCGACATGGGCCGGCTCTGTGCCGAGGTGCATTTCAAACGCGCCTTCAGCAGGGTGCTCTTCTAGTACTTACCGGGGCAAATACTGTGCTTGTCCTTCCACTTTCAGTGAAGTAGTTTGGCTCTCAGAGCCACCTTGTAACAGCTAGCCAACATACCCGGGCTGCTTACCACCTTCTCCTCCACAGAAGGGTGGCAATTTTGTTTCACCCACAACTCACATTCAGGAGATTGGCTCTCAAACCAAATTAAGGCTTTTTCAGTCATTGTGTCTACCGTTCGGCCTAATTAAGGCATCAGCGGCATTAATGTGTGACATAAACTGTTAGGGTTGTTGCAATCATGTCATTTCACCAAAGATCGTCAGCGCAGATTCCCCACCACCCTGCTGACAGGTAAATCACGCTGCCACTTTCTGGTGCACCGCTATGGTTTTCATGTCAAACTTGCTTAATGTCAAGTCGGCTCAGTTTTCAGAGTGGCTTCCCTTATATCTGTTTTATCCTCTTACTGTGAGTCATGTGCCTATACCTCAGGTTTTCTGTGTGGAAAGTCACAACACCATTCTGAATTTAGCTACATCAAAGAGCATGCTGAAAAAGTGACCTGCCGGTTTGTGATGCGCGTAAGCTGTGTTCACCAGCTAACATCGTACTACAGAGAGCTGAAGGCATTTATTTTCTATTTACAATTAAACTGCCTTGGTGAGTAAAGCTTAAAATGTACCATAGCTTTGACTTTTCGTACTGCTCCATAAGTGTAGTGCACATAATAATTGTGGTTAATTTAATTTTTTACTTTTAAAAATTTAAACTACACTGACATTGTTGTCTTACAGATTCCTGGTAGGTACATGAAGGATGATCTTTAAGAAAGGAGCACTTCAACCTGGGTCAAAATGCATTTTTAACAAAGCAAAGTATTACCGAATCATAGTAGTGTTATCGTTCAAAAATAGAACGGGTTTCTTTGGAAGCTTACGCAATATCGCACACAAATTATTAAATATGTTTTCAGGCTGGGAGAGATATTTAGGCGCTTAAATATGCACCTATCTAATCATTAAATTACAGTCTGCGTGGCACTATAAATAACAGTCTAAGCAATGTTATAAGCAATGAAAAGGCGAAAATGCAGGATGCGTGCCTGTTTGCGTGGTGTTCCTTGCATGATTCGGTAGATAACGTTTCAATACGAAGTTTAGTAGCACTGGTCCGAAGCAGAGCGCATCTCCCGCGATGGTGCGTCTGCATCTGGGTCTCCAAGCGGACTCGCATCCGTGGTACCCCGGAAAGTTCATTCGCGAAAACTTCATTTGAGGTTTGGAGAGCTTGTCAACTCCTTAGACAACATAAAGTGGAAAACACGGTAACTTTACTGAAGTCCGTAAATTTACCCTTCTGTGTATAAACATGTGTATGTTTACTGGACGTTAAATTATTGTGGGTTATGCGCACTACATTTCCAAAGGAATGTGTTAATTGATTAATTGCACGACAGAGGTGTCTGTAAATTCTCAGAAAATAAAAATAAGTTCACCTAAATCATTTTCTGTCATGGGTAGTGTCACCTCATCATGTCACGTATCAACCAGTGGCTGGGTGATCCCCGGTCCAGGGGACCCCGCTTATTTGAGGCGTTATTTAATGACACGGGAATAATCGACGCGTCTGCATATCACCGCGTTGTTCCATTTATTGTGACAGCGGTCGGAAAATCTGCCACAGCTTGTGCGTGCCGCCTGTTTCTCCAGGCGAGCCGAGAGAACTGTAATGGGGGGGCTTACGGAGCCCTTCCCCGTATAGGAAATCACCTGCCTCTGCTGACTTTTTTCCCTCTAGTAAAGACATCTCGATCATCCAAATTGGTGACCTCGCCGATCCACAGTAATAAAAGTGAAAAGCATTTAGTTTTAATTTTTGAAAAGTGTCCGTCTTACCTGGTCGTGCGCATTTTCCCCGGTGAAGTTTTGAAGGCAGGAGGGGATGAGGGTGTCTTCGGACAGCGCATAGCCCTCCATCGCGTATGCTTCTGGGAGTGATCGGGCGTTTTTTTTTACCGGTGCCGCCGGGCTCGGAGTGTGCGGTCTGCTGCGCGGCGCGTTTAACTGAGGACCGGCCGCCTGTCACGTGTGCGCCTCCTTCCCCGGACCGGGCGATGCCTTCGGCGGGGCGGCTTGCGTTTCGCTATGCGATCGGGACGCGCTCCCCCCCTCCTCCCCGTCGTGCAGCACCGGCTTATGGATGCACACTCAGGCCAGTCAGGGGCGATAATTCAACTGCAGCGGCAACAGGTGGCCGGGGCGGCTGGAGCGATCGCTGCTACGGGCTTCTGGATCTGCTCGGCGTGGCGGCGCACCGGAGAAGACGGCGACGGGCGTGTGTGTTTTTTGCACCCCCTTTTAATGGGAGCTTGCTCTCCCACCGCTGCGGGTATGCTATGAAATACGTCAATCTCAAATAAGTGATGAAACTTGGTGGCTGTTTTGACAACCCCGCCCCGATCCTTTACACACCAGCACGCAGAGACAAAGTGCGTGTTTAAATACCTGAATTCATGCATCACCTAACTTAAATACTGAACCTCTCCATATATTCATAGGCACTCCTACATCACCAGCCCTGTTTTACAATTTAATGCCCTGCAGCACTATAAAAGTGCTACATTTAGGGGGAAACAGAATAAATATAGCACTGGTAGGTAAAAGGATAATTGGGCAAATTAAAGCAGGCGAAATGAGTGTGATTAGATGCAGTGTTTAACACAGTCGCCCTGCGCACAGGGTCCCCGCTGTCCCTGCGTCCGTGTGGACGCGCACGGCTGGATGGCACTCCACCTTCTGCTATCGGAGCCCGTGCAGCGGCAGGGTATCACCCAAAGGCAAAATTAGAAGCGGATCGACTGACTCCCGGTGTCCTAATTTAATGGGAGTGTAACTGTAGATACGGATAATCATTTAAGACCGCGGTGGCTCCACCTGGTCCCGGAGAGGTCCCGCGTCTCGACTTACAAAACAGCCGGAATGATGCTTCCGGGGAGCTTCCCTGGCTTAATTAGTGATAATTAAGAAGGGCGCCTGTTTAAAGTGACTGAAATTCCAGGTGAGGAGATTAAGGCTGATGCATGAGGGCTCGGATCGGGGCTTTTGGACGCTCCCGGTCCTTTTTAAGATGGATGCCACGCCAACACCTGCCTGTGCCGAGCGGGGTGCAGCTTTCCTCCGCAGCATGGTCTGCTGCTCGGGGTAACCTTATAGCTCCATTCACACGGCTCTGGCAGACCGCATCCTGAATGGTCGTTTATGTCCTTTCGGAGGTGTTTATCTGGCCCTGTCTAATGGGGGGCGGGGGGTGCATTTTTAGTCTTTGGCAGAGGAATAATGAAGAAGCCTGACCCGGTTTTTGAACGGGGGGGATGTTTTTTTCCTAGCCCTATTTGTTTCTTTTATTGAGATTTTTTTTCTCCTCGTGTGCATAATGCGTTACTTTAAACCCCTTTCAATTTTGCCCGAGTGGCTTCATAGAGAACAAGTACCCGGTCTGAAACAAAATGACACATCCACTTCAGAAGCTGACGCAATGGAAGAAAGGAGTGTGACAGTGTGCCTTAAGGTCTGGCACGCTGCCTTTCTTGTCGATGCCACCTACGCATATTTAGGTATAACTATTGTCAGTTCTACTTTATCTATTTTAAAACCGATAGTTTGTTTCTTCTGTGCAAACAAATGCGCCTTTAAACCGCTAAATGTGATGATGATAAACACATTTACCTGTTTTTCCGTAATGTTGCTGTGGATCCTTCAGTCCAGTCATGCTGAACTTGGACCGTTTAAAGCTGTTTTGTAATGGGCTCTGAAACCCTGCAGTGAGGCAGCGATAAGAGAGGTGTAGCTTCACGTGTCCTACCAGGGCCGCCAAGAGGCATTTTGTTCCTGTTTGACATAAAAAACGGCAAATTAGAGCTTCAACGGGGGTGCTTCAGTTCCACCGCGCTTGCAAGCCAGGGACCGCTTATCCATCATTCCACACGTACCCGTTTCATGATGGCAAAAAAAAAAAAACATTTTAAGGTCTGGTGTGTTGAGAGTTTTGAGAAGATAAAGGAAAAAAATGTTCCCCTGCTACACTTTCCCTATGTTTAACAAGCATTTCCTATTATATGAAACGCTATTGAGAGATTGCATGTGGAGTCCCAGGCTGACTCCGCTTGTTTGTAGTTTAGTCAATTGAATTGACTCGAGTGGCCCCGGAAGCGTAAATGCAATTGAAAAGGTAGAATGGCTGTAGAATTAAGTTTGGTTCTGTAAAGTGAAATTCTAAGGAACAATTCAAGTTGCATTAAATAAGATAAGTACCTAAAATAGCAGTAGGGTTACATATGTAACGTCCGAGAGTGTTACGAATTTTTTAATATATCGAACCAATCCTAATTAACACTGATTCATGCTTTTACGTGGTTTATTTATACCCCTACAGTTGAGAACAGGCAATGGTTTAGACGTCATATCACGGCCGGCCCTGGATGTTCTTGCACCCTATATGTGAGATGGTTTACTGACCATCCGATCCCCGTGTAAATAACTGTAACTTCACGAAATTCTTCACACTTTTTCACTCGCTCTATGGCGCCCCCTATCAAACGGCGCCCTAGGTGATCGCCTATGTCGCCCATAGGGCGGCCCGGAACTGAATCATATCTACCATTTTGCAGGCTATGTGAATCCAGAAAATATTCGGACTTAATATGTACTCTGCAGAAGCCACCCCGAGCTTAGAGCAACCACAAGATGATGGTCCTTTGAATTAATAAGTAAATGGATAATTAACAGATTTAATTGCATCTCATATAAAATGTTTACTGCATCGCTAACAGATGGTCAGGTGACAGTAGCGTTTCACAGGAAATTAAATCAACCTTCATTTTAAATATATGGAACTTCTTTTGGGTTTATTTTTATCGAGATTCTTTTGGTTCATTGTACATTTTGTATTGAAATTAAAATGCAAAAAGCCTTTCTTTTGTGGCTCTGCAATAGAGCGATTTGATCAGGAACTCTAATCAAGATTAACTCCTTACTACCGAAATAATTCTTACATTTCACACAATAAATTTAGTTTAATCGGAAAAGGCAATCTAACCAACAGTACACAATGCTTCTCTGTGGGCAGAAGATATTAGAGAGGAAAAAAGTTAATCCTCTCAGCCTGAATCTTACGCAACGCGCGTAATATTCAATTTTTAAATCTGACAGCCCTATTCCATCTATCAGCTCAGAAAGACCAAAGCCAAAGATAGACAAACATGCCCTCATCTTTCAGCGATATGCTTTTGAAACTGCAGGCGGAGAGCCGGCGCTTACTCAAGGTCCCTTTTGAAGTCCCCCCATCCCCCCACACGTAGCGATCTGTGATATTTGCCACCTCTCAGGCACACGGCCCCCGTAATGTAAAAGCCGCATAAGAACAGAGCGCGTCCGTCTTCTGTGTCTAATGGATTACCGTGGTAACGGAGAGGCCCGGCCGCAGCTCAGCCGGCGCGTCCCGTTAACGGATCACGTGACGCCCCCGGTCCATTTCAGCGAGCCGGCTGTTTTGAAGCAAACATCTCAACACCTGTAAGATCATAATAAGGTCGTCTGGGGTGGGGGGATTCAGCGTAACCCTATTAAAAAACCCTTCCAGGAATACAGAAGGAAATCAAAATACGGCATAAATTGCCACTGCATGGACCGCGGGACCGGGGGGCAATTTTCAGAGCATCATAAAAAATGCAGTGATGAACTTTCACGAAAAAAAAATTAGCCGGACAAGAGAAGAGGGGGGAAAAGGCAATGGATTCAAACGGCATTCAAGATGGAAATAAACATGAAAACCGATAAAAACTTTATTCCATTGAACCAGTATCAGAAGGTATTCACAGATGAAAACTTTTAAGCACTTATGTAAGTCACTCTAGCCAAGGGCGTCTGCCAAATGCTGTAAATATAAATTTTATTAATAAAAGCATGAATCCTGGCCATTTTTAAAAGAAAAATGTTTTTCAAACGCCAACAACTGGACATGACATTGTGCCCCACGCACAGAAAAAAGCCACATACTTCAGTGGTGGAAGGCAGGAACTCAACCCAAAACGCACTCCAGGAAGGGCCTTATTGAAGGATACCACCCACGACTGCTCCAAAATAAACACCAAACTCCGCAAATGGTTTTAAAAAGTTGCTAGGGGCAGACGAGCCAACTGAATGAAAAAGGCTCCCTTTGAAGGGACAGCCAGAGGTTTGCAACCTGGGTGGTATAATGTGCTGTCCACTTTCAGGGAAAGGACCCAGATTTGGCACCCAGGTGGGACAAGTACGGAGAAGCCTGGAATCTGAACCCGGGAAAGCCAGGAACCAGGCTCTCGACTAGAGCAGCCATGACGAAAATGTACAGCTGCATTAAAGGAGCAAAAAAATAAATAAAATAAAAAAAAGGCAATCCGCTTGTAAGCATCATCTAAGCAGCTGACCATGAACGTAACAAGGTAGCGCCAACACGGATAAACAGGTTGGCCATACATCAAAATCAAGCAGGTAATCCCCCTGGGCCCCAGTAGCCAGCAGCTCACAACTTTGACAGGCTGTTACATCAGACACGGCTTCATTTAGCAGAAGAGCAAACTCATGTTTCGGTCTGAGGTATGGAGAACCGTGACGACACATGGGCAACGTTCACTAGGACCCTGGGGGCATGTCTATGCAAAGCAGTCTTCAAATTAGGGCTGGGCACTTTTATTTCAACTACAACTTTGGCTTCCAACGATTATCAAAAAAAAAAATCAAGAAATGATGATGCCAGCTTTAGTCTTACAAAGATTCTCCCATTTTGCCTTGTTATAAATCCAGGGCACCCCCTTCCAGCCCCTTTGTTTTTCAGCTGAATTATACTTAGTTCAAGGAAACGTACCGTTAAAGAGAGTTTTGTGTAAAAGTTCAATAAATGCATGACATTTCCAAAGTGAGTAACCTTGTTAATCATGAGCTCGATATTGGCCAAAATAATTAAGCAGCCAGACTACAGACCTGCAGTCAAGCTTATAAGCTTATACCAAGATGCTGCTCACACCACACGGTCCCCATGTGTAGCCTCCCAGGTGAGAAACAAAACACATTACAAAACACAATTTACGTTCAGCTCATATCAAAAAGGGCTACATCCCAACATACTCATTCCCACCTTATACTTATGAAGTAACAAGGGCCAGTCTGGCACACAGGCAGATGTGTGATTTTCCAAGCAGGATCTCTTCTTGATTCCTTCTATCGTATTCCTTCCACTGGGCACCACTGGTTAGTACAGGAACACCCCCCCCAAAAAAACCAGTAATGATGCAGACTCGTCAACACAAATGTATGGCTGTCTGGCAGCCATATTAATGAACACAGAATGCTTCTACAGACCAGAGGTCCTCAGTTCTACCAGGTAAATGGCACGACCGCTGCACGATACAACCGGAAAAAAAACAGGAGAGCCAACCACATCCCAACATAAAGTTACTGTTCAATTATTGATCTTATCCATCAATGAACTGCATGTCTGGTATGAATACTTTATTGAAATCAAAGCTCCTTTATTGAAGAGGGCTGTCTACATAAGTAGATCGAGTTCACAATGTCTAAGAGGAATGTCAGCATCCACATGAATGACTCTACATAACACGTTATGTAACCATACTCCAGTGGAAACCCCGAAACATCTGCAGTGCTCTCTTCCAAAACGGTACCTTACACCCTGCTATTAAGCGGACAAAGGAAAGCCAAAAGTTATATAAAAATAATCAAAATCTGAAGGGTAAAGAATCTCCCAAAGAAAAGGGCTGTTATAGACGATGGCCAAGTCCAAGAGTCCTGGGTGAGCTTACGCGGGCCCACCAACAAATAAGCCGGCCGACCACCCCCCGCCAGCCAACCACCCCCCCGTCCATCAGTACTGCGAGTATTCCTTGGTCTGCAGTTTGGCGATGATGCGCTCCAGCTGCCTCCGGGCCTCACACTGAGGGAAGTTGCTCATGTCGTAGTACGGGGCTGCAATCTTCACAAGCCTGCAACGGGACACGCGTCTCGGTTAGCCAGCGGCAACGGGACTCGCGTCTCGGTTAGCCAGCGGCAACGGGACTCGCGTCTCGGTTAGCCAGCGGCAACGGGACTCGCGTCTCGGTTAGC
>JAODKN010000050.1:2007765-2024621 GCA_026774425.1 Petrocephalus zakoni | reverse complement strand
CCCACCGGCCCCCAACTTCCCAACCCTGCCCCCCCCCCCCCAGCAAAGTAACACACCCCAAGAGACAATTTGGCCTGCTGGAGGTTTACCCCCACCCAACAAAGGAACAGACTTCAGGGACGTAGTACCAGTTCTTAAAACACTACTTGTGTTGTCCTAAAGCCAAACTTTTTTATACCGAGCAGACTGCATGGGAAGGGTTAGAGTCTTCACCACATTCAATGACCTCACCCCTCAACCCCCAAGCGCAGAGGATTCTGGGAACACACACCCTGGCATGACACGGAGGCACCTTCTGACCATAAAGGACACACAACTGGGACCAGGATCCTCATCACATCAGAGACCCCGGCTAATGTGGCTACCAGATGAGCAGATAATGGGACACCTCAACCTGCCACAGCACCACTATAACCAAATCACCCACGTGCATCGCATCGAATCAGCAATTACAAATCAGCTCACAAAATACAGCTCGTCTGCAGCAGGCACTTTTCGCTGGTCTCTCCTGCAGGTGGCGCTGCCCATCATTCCCGTCTTATAGCCGGGGGGTGACGCAGAGCCTGCCAGCTGGGAAATATCTACACTTGCTGTGAAATGGGCTCCATAATTACTTGCATACAAACCCATTTAATATACAAATGCAGGGAGGAAAAAGCACGAGTTTGGGGCGAGACGCCTTCTCCTCCGTCCTCTGCTGCTTCTCCTCTCCGAGGGAGATCTCGTGCAATGTGGCCATCTCTGCCGGCCATTACTCCTCGTCCAGCTGTCGCGCCCAGGCGGTGCCATCATCAGTCTCTGACACGGGAAATTCACACCTCGCTCCTCTTCAATCACCCCCCTCCCCCCCCGTACCCTGGCCGTCTCGCACGTGGCAGCCGCCCCGCGACCCGGCGTCCTCGGTCATCCATCCGCAGGACCGCCACGGAGAAGACAGTGCCGTTTACACGCAGCCCAACACCCCCACAGCATGGCAGCTGGGGGGGACACATTACTGACAAGCAACACATCAGAAGTGCCACCAGCACTCACAGGAATTCTACAGAATGGGCCCCCAAACCAAAAGGTATATCCCCACTCAGACACTCCCGGGTCCCCCTATGGTCTGCGCCCCTAAACGCCGGGGGGGGGGGGGCATCACAGTGAAAGCTGAAGCAGAGCCTGCCTTCAGGGAGATCTGGCGAGGCTGTGCCTACCTTCCTGCCTATCGCCCCGTTGGCCCTGCGGGGGGGCGGGGGCTCGAAGATCCTCTGCTGCTGCTGAGGGGGCAGCGTGGAGTACAGCGGGATGATCTTGATGTCCCCCACCTCGGGCCCCAGGTCGTCCACCTCCCGCTTGATCCGCTTGCAGGCCTCGTCGATTTCCTGAGAGGGCGATTAAAGCGATGAGGACAAAGCAGATCGGGGGCGCATGGGCGGGGGGGGGACGACACCATACCAGGCATATAGGAAAACATTTACAGGGAATATCTCTAGCACCTAAGGGTTACACTAGCTACTTGGAAAACAACAGATTCTGCTATACAACTGTCACAATAAGGCACAAACCCGGCCTCTCGTCACACAGGGACGCACTGCCTGTGCTTAGGACAGGAAACCACAGACATCACAAGCAGACAGATGAACGTTTAAAAAAAATTGTAATCACCATTAGCTGGGCAAAGGTGTGATGTAAACTTGAATTAGAAAAAGATCCAAAGACCCCCCCCCAAATAAATTAACCGTTTCCCTTGAAGTAGCATCGACGAAAAACACTTGCTGATAAAAAATTATTTCCGTCAAAAATATATAACGTGTGCTACAGCACCACCCGCAGGTCATAGCGGCAAAGCGCAGCAACTCTGCCATCACGCGACTCCCATAAATCACCAGGCCGCTGAGCACCTGAGGAAATAATCCACGATAAAGCGTGACTGAGGAGAGCCGTGTTACATTCCATTACATTGAGGGCCGTGCATACTATCGCCCCCTGCAGGATTCTGGATGCCGTTCGGCCATTTTTATTCTCCTTGACAATTCTGTTTAGAGCCACTTTGTGGACCAGCCCTCCCTGTGGCCCCCAGGGCATTAGCCCCCACATTAATAATCCACGCACTGTGGCCGGCCAGACCCTCTCATCGTTTAACCAGAGGCCAGGGACGGCCAGGGGCCTCGGACAATAAATCAGCATCTTAGATCTGTGCGACACAACAGCGCCACCCTGGCTGGAAGAAGTGCACACAAGCTCATATCGACAAATTAAAATTTGAAATTTCCTTCCAGAGCGATGCTTGGCATAAATAAATCGGAGGGCCAAAACCCACCGGGGGGCATCGCAGGCGCTCATGGGTTCCTACACGCTCTGAAATTCACGCGACCATGATTACAGTCCAATCAGCTGGACGCAGTCATCCTTAGTGATGCAGTCTGCCATCTTGGACTGTAGATTACACCCTGCCGGATAGCAAGCAGATTTCAAATGGCACTAGAATGTTTTTTGTCTGTCCAGACTCACAACCTCAACATCCTCTCAAACCCCACCTTAGCCGACTCGCCCAGAACAGGCCGCGTGACACAGGCATCAGGTCATCAGCAAGCATCTGGGACACTTAAACCATACCTTCAAATCCACAGCCCTTAAACTGGAGTGTCACTACACTCATGCCTGCCACCTTGTCCCATTAAACACTAGGGGGCACCAACATGCAGGTATGGGCAGGGGCACTGCATTGAGAATCCCAGAGGTGGGTTCCGTCTTACTGGGCGTTTCACAATGTGTACTAGACAACACTTATAAAATCGGGTACACGAGAATGCGTCATCTTCCATTGCCGATGACCAGTTCAGAAGAACAGAAATACACAGGATGGAGAAAATCCACAGATGTTGTTTTTACTCCGCTCCAGATATCAAGGGTACATCGTTTGCATCCTTGCCGAAGGAGACAAATCCCATGATTCATTGCTCCCCACGTTCATTCTTGGAAGGCAACTTAGCAAGACTGGCCTTGCAAAGAACACAAGTACAATCCTTGTGTTCCTGGTATTTAGAAGCAACCACTGTTGACCATTTCTGGACATTTCTTGGTCGGGACCAGCTGACCCAGAGGATGCAGTTAGTGAGGTGATGGGGGGGGGATTACATCCACAGTAAGGGAGCGACACACACCTCCTGACCAGTAAGGAACAGCAACACGTCCCCTTCCTCTTCCTCACACATGTGGATCTGGATGACGGTCCGGATGGCAGCCTCCAGATAGTCCCTCTCGGGCTCCGGTGTGTAGAAGATCTCCACGGGGTGTGTGCGACCAGGGATGGTCAGCAGTGGGCAGCTGTCGAAGTAAACCTGAAACTTGCCGGCATCCAGCGTGGCGCTCATGACGATCACCTGTCCGTGAACAGAGACGCACACGTCGGGCGTGTCAGAGCAACGGGCCTGCACTCCTATCAAGGATCAAAGACAGGAGGGCCTCCAAAGATCCCGTGCACGATGGCCACCCCCATGATGAAGTTTTTAGGAGCACTGTGGGGCCTCCCACACCTTAATTTACAGCTTAATAAAGCACCATAATAGAGGTGCCACAAGCTGGAGTACAACCGTAAACTAAAAACAGGCCCTAAATTGGGCAGAGACAGCAGATGGCAGCAGGGGGGGCAGGACGGGGGGAAAGGGGGCTGGGGGGGGCGTACCTTGAGGTCCGCTCTCTGCCGCACCACCTCCTTCAAGACGCCCATGAGGATGTCCGTGGCCAGTGTGCGCTCGTGGGCCTCGTCCAGGATGATTACTCCGTATTTCTCCAGCAGGGGGTCATTCATGGCTTCCCGGAGGAGCATACCATCAGTCATATACCTTGGGGAGGGGAATAAGTGATTAACACCTAACAGTGAAAACCAAATACTATGGTTTTACCCTTTAGTTTCAGCCAGGACATTATGTAAATGACCATCATCAAGGCAAAAGAAAAGAAAAAAAACCTCTCACAGATTCATTTGAACCCGCCCAGAAACTCAAGGAGCCAATCGGAGAGCCTGTCGAGGCCACACCCATCACTGCAGCCATGCACTTACTTCAGCATGGTCTTGGCGCTGCTGCAGTCCTCGAATCGGATGGAGTAGCCCACCTCCTGGCCCAGCATGACGTCCATCTCGTCAGCCACGCGCTGGGCCACGCTCATGGCCGCCACCCTCCTGGGCTGTGTGCAGGCCACGCCCCGCTTGGGACCCGGCAGGGAGCGCATCATCTCCACACACCACTGTGGGATCTGTGCACCAATGGAAAAACAAAGGGTTACCGCATACGCCCCCTGCAGGATTTCTCAAGGAATTCCGGCCGCCACTTGATCAACCAGAATGACGGTCCAACAGAATCAGAACAGAACAAGTCAATGATTCACAACTGTAGCTACAATCATCCCACTTGCAAGTCGTTAATGTGATCAAAAGGAACTGGATATTAAGCATGCAACTCTACATAAATATGACTTTCACATAAACTGGAGCAAGTTTCATTTTAAAAAATGCTCAAAGCTGAGAAGCACATTAAGGAGAAAAAAAAAATCACAAGCAATCAAACATTTAAGTGTTTCCGAGAGAAGTCCAGAAACAGAAGGCACAGGAATCCAGCACTGGCAGCAGGTCGGGACGGAGACGGCGTGCGGCCCAGAGGAGCACCCCGGGCCCGGACCAGACCCTGACCTGCGTGGTCTTCCCCGAGCCGGTCTCCCCCACCAGCACGAAGCTCTGGTGATGGGCCATGATGTTGTTGAAGTTCTCCCGGTACTCCCACACGGGCAGCTGGAGTCTCTTCTTCAGGATCTCATAGAAGCGCGGCGTGTGCGGCAGGTTGGTGTACGGGTTTATCTGCTGCTGGATGGCCATCTGCTTCAAGGGGGCTGCCCCACCCGTCACCACGGGGCCCGGCACGCCACCGGGGGCCCTGGACTCCTTCTCCCTCTCCCGGTCGCGGTCTCGCTCCCGTTCCCTGTCCCGGGAGCGGTCATCGCGATCTCGGTCACGTTCCCTGTCTTTCCTGCGAGGCGAAGGAGGGGGGGGGAGTTTCAGACACTTCAGGCAGGCTGACCCAGATAAAGGCCATGATCCGCTCCCCAGCCCGGCAAGCCAGCCCATCTGAGTAATTTAAGATAACCCACCCGAGAGTGTGCATGGCAATAAAAGTTTAACTAGGCTACAGCTAAATTTAAAGTAAAATCTATCACAAGACGGGTTAAGAAAAAAGCCACAGTCTGTGCTCATTTCAAGCAGTTCTGCAGAATTCATACAGAAATTAGACCTGTTCTGCAAAACTACACACTTAAACTGAAGTTCAATGCCAACTCACTCACTGCGGAACCGCCCGCAAATATAACCGTACCACATGCGTGCGGCGGAATGTTCGGGAAACATGCGAGGCTAGGAGAGGTGCGCGAGACGGACCCGCACGGTCACGAGCCCCGAGACCGCCGCCGATCACTGTGACGCCTACTTCCGTTTCGGGCCCCCACCCCCGTCACCCATTTAATCGGCTTATTCTAATCAAACGACGGCCGATCCGTCTGCACCAGCAGATTTCCTCGCGGGCCTGGAGCACGCCCCCCCCCGGTGCGCACCATGCTACATGCATGGCGGAGGCGTGGGTGCGATGCACGCGTGGGCCGGCCACCGGGCACGCACGCGCCGCATGGCAGGGGAATCCGCGCTCGCGCCGCCGCTGCCCACCCACGTCACCGGACTGGTTAGTGATTAGAGCAGCAGCGCGCGTGACGTGTCGGCGGGGCGCTGCTCCGCGTGGCCGGCACCCGCGCGGAATCGCCTTCGTCACCGCGCTCGGCCGCGGCGCAAAGCGGGGCGGCGAGGGCCGCGCGCACGGCGCGCGGGGCCCGCGAGCGCACGGCCTTCCGGCCGGCTCGCGCCGCTGCACGCATTAGCACGCATTAGCACGCGTCTCCGCGGCCTGCTGCGCTGCATCCGACGGGCCCGGTACACGGCCGCGCGATCGCCCCCCGTTAGCCTTAGCCCGGCATCCCGGATCGCAGCCTCCCCGCTTCACCCGCTTCCAAACGCCGCGAAGGATGCACCCGAGCCGGCGCTTCGCCGCTTACCCGTCGGACGATGTCCTCTTCTTATTCGATGAGTAATCATCCCCCAGGTCCAGCCGATGCCTTTTAGACATCCTCCCTTGATGGTGCTAATGAGTAAAGCCGAAGCAGACGCCGCAACACCACACAGGAAAGCGCGCCGGGGGGTTAAGATGGCGCCCGGAAGCCGGATCTCGGGCACCGCTTCGGGGGGAGGGAAGCAGGGAGCTGCGCCGCACGCAAAACCGTCCGGCCGACACCGCCGACTTCAGCCCGATCCGTCCGCACTTTGAATATGCATGAAGGAGGACGTTCCGGGGGGCGTGGGGGGTTAGGGAAGGAGGCTGGGAGAGGAGCGGACTGCCCCAAGACGGCTGCAGCCGATGAGCGCGTTACTGTACTTTACCACGCCACGCGGGTGTCACCGCTGGTAGCAGGCAGTGATTTTACACCCCTATATGCACATATACCCTCCGCAGTATTTTATGAAGCGTAACAGAGCAGACCCTCCTTGGGGATGCATTGTACTCGTAAATAAATACTCATTCATACTATTTCCCTTTTTGTTCCCCAAATACACCGAAGTCCTTAAAATCTTTTAATGCATAATAGTGCACCTGGGAAGGTCGTCAGCTGAGCTACAGCAACAGCACCCGAATGTAGGCATGTGTATCGTAACGTGTATCTAATGATGGGAATGAAAAGATTTTATTTCTATATTAAATATTCGGCTGGAATAAATGCGGCAGTCAGATCACTGTTTATTGAACAATTATCTTCCACCTCAACTGCTTATTTGTCTAATATTGATCTCTCCTTGTAAAGCGACCTTGGGTTTGTGAAAGGCGCTATATGTAATCTAAATGCAATTTATTATGATTATTATTATTATTATCATCATCGTCGTCGTCGTTGTTGTTGTTATCCAAATGCATGCTTTCAAACCATTTTCATTTAATCATTTTATTTATTTATTATTCATTTAAAACCACATTGATGCGTTTCACTTTTGTTACAAAGTGCCATCACTTCGTTATTCGTGACCGTCCGTATGTTTTTAATTGTTTCTCCGCCTGCATTATGCATAGCCCGGCCGCTTAATTACCGCCCAACTCTTATGCAATTTTCCCAGTCAATAGGTGCGCAGGGTTCATAACACCACAAAGGAAAACAAAAGTCACGAAGGCGACTCCATTTTAAGTTTCTTTTTCCAGGCGAATCTCTCCAGATAAGGTAACGTAGCTACCGAACTGCACAGAGCAATTTTGATTTACGGAAATTCATTGGGATCCTTTCCGTGGCGTTCTTCATTTTTATGTTGAGAAAACATGTGGCTGCATGGTCTGATCTGTTAGATTTCTTGGAAACGTTCCGAGAGTTGTATAGAGATGTACCTGAATACTCACATTTATACTACTGGAATACCTTATGTTCCTTAATCACGATGCAACAAAATACTGACAGGTTTCATTAAATGAGCGTATATGTAATTACTTTATTATACGTTCTATCAATATAAATACTACGAAACTCAGGTTTGCCAGGTCTCACGCATTCTGACTCTCATGCAGGAAATCTTACGGCAAATCGATATTAACTCATTATAAACCTAAAATGAGCTACATCACAATAAGTGTTGGGGTAGTCTGCAAACCCTACAATATATCTTGTAAAAATATACATAAAACTCCTACATACATGTAAAGGTGTGTACAGACTAGTCTCGAATTGAAAATCTCACGCCAGCCAGCTGACTAAAGTTGACAACCCTGGAAATTAACTTCTTGTGTTTTTCTTACGCAACCTATTTTTCTTCCCACTGCGCATGCGGGCGAGGCAGGAATTGGGCGCCTACTTTGGAAAATAAAGACATATAAGGAAGTATGAGGAAAGTATTAGTGCGGTGTTATGTGATTGGACCGAATGATGAGTTAATATTATTTATGAATATAATGTTATGTCATGAATTCTTCCAGAAATTCAAAATGTACCTGCCTGGCACAAACTGGACTCTGCTACTCCTACTGTGTGGACTGGCCTGTTCTTCCAACATTCCACAAAGCAACGGATTTCCTCTGAATCCAATGGCCCATCCGGAGGTGGCAGAGTTCAACGGCACCCTGTACGCAAGCTGCAAAATGAAACCCAACACCAAACTGGTCGAGGACCAGCCCAAGCTCTACGGGCGGGTGCTCTTCAGACAGGGCGGTGCCGACCAGCTGCTGGAGATGATGGTCCACCTGAAAGGCTTCCCCGCTGACAGAAAGAAGCGGGCAATCCACATTCACCAGTTTGGTGACCTCAGCACAGGCTGTGACTCAACTGGTGGCCACTACAACCCTCACAAAATGAACCATCCCAGACACCCAGGTGACTTTGGAAACTTCACGCCTGTTGGTGGCCGTATCCGTAAGAAGACGAAGAGCGAGGCCACCCTCTTTGGGGCCCTGTCGGTGCTGGGCAGGTCTGTGGTGGTCCACGAGGGGGAGGATGACCTGGGCCGGGGAGGCGACGTGGGGAGCCTGCTTCACGGCAACGCGGGCCGCCGATTGGCCTGCTGCACCATTGGGATCTCCAGCGGAAAACTCTGGGACGACATGAGCCAATAGCTGCAGAGGAGAGGCTGAGTGAAGGGTTATCCTGTTCACCCAGTGTTGGGTCTGTTACACAGTAGAGTCGCACACTACAATTGTGAAAAGAGCCTCCATTGTTCATATTACCAGGCCTTGTCAGAAAAATATCATTATAATCATTATAATATCAATATCACCAACAGCTTTTACTTCCACGATACACACAAAAGTTCTTATTAGAAATACTAGTTTACCTGTTTGCTGGTAAACACTGTTGAATGGCATAACTCTCAAACGGAAGCATAGAACTGTGTAAATCATTAAATTTGCCGTTTCTAGACAGTCAAGTGATTTTTCAGATGTCTTACTGTAGTTTTAAATTCACAAAGGGGGGGGGTCCCACTTTCCAAACCATTCCAGTTTCAGTAAATGCAGGCCTATTTTACTGCTTTTTTGCACAAATATATTATTCCTGTAATCAGATGTTGCGAACGTTATCACAGGTTAGAGGTAGATCTGAAAGAAATGTCCACCTATTAAAGAATATTGTTAAATGAATTCTAGTAGTAATACCACTTTTTTTTGTATGTTTCTAATTTTGTCAGTGCATCATGGGTAGCTTTATACAGTCCATGATAGTGTATAATGAACACGTCAGAGTGAGAGTGCTCATCTAAAGAAGGAGCTAAGGACTCAAAAAACCAAGACTGCCTGTGCATGACACCATTGCTCTTTTAATTCAAAGGATTATCCCCACAAGAAATATATTCATTTTGTGCAAATTTTTCCCCCCATAACAAAAATACTCAGGCAGTAACTGAGAACTGGAGTTTTTTTTTTTGTTACAGGCTAAAGGTTCTACCTCTTTTCTGCATGAGAGAGCTGCCTTAAAGAGACGTAAAAGAAAGACTACACCCACAGAGGAGTAATTACAGGAGTTGTTGCAGAAACATAGTCATGCACGTGGCTGTAAGTCCCCCAATTCCTCTCCCATGGCAGCAGCACCAAGAGACACATGACGTTTCGGACTACCGGACGAGAAAACCCAGTTTGGTCTCTCGATACTTTTCTCTGGCAGCTGAACTCATAAGAAGAAATCCTCGCCCATAAAAGACGTAATACCTTATTTGGCTGAAAACTTAGAATAAAAGAAAAATACTTGTAACCGCAGAAATGAAATGGGATCGATAGAACATCACTGTTCCAGAAAGATGGTCGAGGCTGATGCTCCCCGTATCTAAGCAACACAAACTTGCTGTAGCTGAACAGTAAACAAATACACAGAAAGAGACTAAACACCTCAAAAACAAAGAGATTACAGCTGACTGAACATTTCCTATTCCTCTGTTTCAGGACCAAAATACTGCTCTGTCCAGTCTCAGTATTTTCGTCCAGGTTTTCCCATTTTCTGCATTTTATCAAATCATTCTTTCCCAGTAAAAAATACTCTCCTGAGTGCTTCTCCAAAGACCCCAAAAAATAACTAAAAATACCCTAAACCCTTAACTGCTTTGTACTTTGTCTCTCAGATCAGGTGACCGTGGTGCCCAGATGTACTAAATTGTACAGGCACAGGGGCTCAAGTTAACCTCCAGGAAAGTCCTACAGCATCAGCTGGAGCTGCAGATTCAGAGAGATGCAGCCGTGAAAAGGTCTCTGGTTTATCGGCTGTGAAACGCAGCGTCTGATGGCTGAGCCTTTCCCCTCGCCGGCGCCAAGATGGCGGGATGTGGAAGACCAAACGGGAGGATAGGAGGTCAACATCAGCGTCTCATGCTTCCTTACACCCCCTCGCAAATGGGATATTTATATGTGCCTCACTTACATTTAGTCTCCAGCCAAATCGAACACCATTCAAACAAATATCAGCACCATATACCAGCTGCTGGACAGAGTGCCCCACTAGGAGCAAAGTGCAACAGGAGACCGGGTTATTCGACAGTGCACCATCTTTCATAACCCACTTTACACTCAGATTCAAAGCAAATCCGGACGCTAGGAAGTTCACAAAGCTGCCACCTTCCTAATCACTAGCTGGGGCTCAGCCCTCTTGAGACAAGCATTATGTGCCCCTTACTGGACAGTAGCTTTTGGTCGCGTGCCTTAAACCAAGGTGTTGGGGACACCAAGCTTTTGTGCAAAGGGACACGTCATCCAAAACTTTAGCACCAGTCATGTAGTTGTGACGTAGAGCGCCAGCTTCGAATAACCTCCAGAAATGTGCTGTCGACAAGTAACCAATAAGCAGTGTGTATAGCCCTATTCAGGCAGCAACAACAATCATCTGATTATTTAGACCCTAGTCCAAATGACCCATATTTTAACACAGGCAAAAGAAATCTTAAATTTATTAACCACAGATACATATCTGAAATGGAAAGTGACATCTTCGACTTTGACGTTGTTTAGGTGGCAGACAAACCCCCAAACATGCTGGCCAGCTCAGATCAGATCAGGTCACCTAGACTCTCAGTACCAGTGTTCTGGTTTTTAATTCGAACGGGGGAGAGACCTCCAGCAGCCAGGCAAAGCCGCAGGTAAGGAGGAGTCCAAGCAGGCTGGCTTGTCTTAGTCTCTGCACCAAGATCAGATCTCCTCTTGTGGGACCCAGAGGAGGACCTACGCCAGGCTCTCGGCAACAGCTCTCGCTCATCTCTGAGGTCCTGCCTTGGCCTGACGAGCAGCAACCCATGCTGAACTGGGGATTGGCTTCAAGGCCACAGGCCTCAAATCAGCCCCGCCTCCTGGGTGTGGTCTGGGGAAGGGGAGGGGCTTGTATGGGCAGGCGGGGCTAGTGAATGGCAGCAGCCTGAACAGTCATCTGTGGAGGGTTGTGGGGAAAGGAAACCACAGAATCTGACCCCCCCTCACCACCAACTGGAGCTGTGGTTTCCACCTCTGTCCCAGAATCCACCTGGGTGGTGCCCCCCTCCTCATGGGATTCTACAGTCTCCAGCCTCAGATTGTCCACCTGGACACCAAGCCCGCCTCCGGGAACTGGTTCCGACCGGTCCAAACAGTAGGGGGCGCCCTCCTCGCTTCTTCTGTCCAGGCCGACCCGCGAACGGGGCGACACCTCCGGGTCGCTGCAGCAGTGCTCGTCCCGTTGGCCTACATAAGCCTCCCTGCCTCCCATCCTGTCATCTGGAAGGAAAAACACAGAGGGTTAAAGGTGACCAGTAGCATCGCCCCTGCAGAAATGCACAGGAGAACATGCTTGGAAAGCAAAGCAAATATTTATAGGTCACTGTACAACGTGCCTTAGTCCAATGAGTCAGCAGCTTATGGAATAAACAGGCAGAGTGACGACAGCAGGCACTAACGCACGACTCGGTGACGCAAGAAGAGCTGAACGCCACCCCAGAAAGATCCCCGAGGTGCTCAGCCGCGTTTTTGCTGTTTTTTTTTTTTTTTTTTTTTTTTTTTTAATAAACACCTTGAGCTGAAGACCGTGGATGATGTGCAGATCTCCCCCAAAACAAACACTGTCAAAATGCGGCGAAGTTTGGCACCGCAGTACCCTTTCACCGCAAAACGCCGCAGTGGCTCACAGTCACGGCCGTCCATCCCCACCCTCACCTGCAGGGGGCGCCTCTCTCAGTCGTGGAGGTGGAGGGGACATGGGCGGCTCACTCTCATTCAGGCTGGACCCTCTTCCTGCTCCTGTGGGCCACGCGGTCACCTATCAGTTTCGTTTCGGGAACCTGATCATGTATGGATGCCCCGATACACCAAGAGGCGCACAGGCGGAGCCTCTCCCCGCAAGTGCTTTCGCCCTCTAGACCTTCACTCTATTTTTCGATCAGAGCCCTTCGCTAAAGCACTCAACGCCAGCTGACTCTGAAGTCTTCCCAGGAGGCACTGGTACCGATTCTGAATGCTCGAGTCTTCTGAAGTACACCTGCCTAGGATCCCTCTGTTGTCCGCCTAGCGGGGAATCTCCCCCAACACGACCCGGGCAGGTTTGATAAATGGGGCAGGATTTCTCTTAAATAGCAAGGCAAGCTTGCTGCGTCGTGCCAGCTTTGGTGGGGGGGGGGTCATCATGGGGGAGGCTTGGCGCGCAAACCCCCCCCACCCCATGTATGACACCCCCTTTACAAAAGCCCTTCCCGCTGTGAACGGCTGCGGAAAGCTTTGTGTCAGACCGCTCAGCCGTGCGATTGATCGCCTTTGCTCCAGGCTCGCTGATAAATGGTGAGCACTCATCTAACGCTCCTATACAGTTGCTCCCTAGGTGGTAACAACAGGGTTTCTTTCTGATCTTGCATATTTAGCCCCATCAGTCTCTCTCTTTCGAACCTCATAGCTGTCAGTTTTGGCAGCGAGCCCTCAGCCATGTTCCTTCTGGACTACAAAATTCCCTAATAACGCTGCGTTCCCTAAATGTGTTTGTAATGTAGGCAATCATTTTCTGTAATGGATCCTTGTCATCTTTATAGAGGCCGAATGGCCGTCTTAAGACAGACAAGCTGGTTCAGTCAAGCTTGAGATCCACAAAGTCCACAAAGTGGTGTTGTGTTTCCCTCTGCTGGACACGACGGGTACTGCACTGACTTCTAGATGCTCTACATCTCTGTTCGCAGAACAGACTCCTGCACCTGATTTTAATAGTTAAATCTGACCAATGCCAACATTTATACTGATTTTGCCAGGCTGTCCTTTAATATGGTCACTATACACCCAAGCAAATAAGTGCATTTTACACACACACATACAGAATATTTATATTTAAAAAATATTTAAACCACATGCATTACATTCAAAAGGGCAGAACAATGTCCACCAGAATCAAAGCTTTTACCTGTGCAAACAGAATTCCCTTAGGTCAGTCTCAGCCATTTTGCACAGGATAACATAATTTAAGCTGTTTATGGAGATGTGAATTACAAAGACTTACAGCCTCCCAGATTACAAGGATGGCCTTCAAATGGTCTGCTTGACGGCACAGGCCCCAGATCTATCCTACTAAATGAGCTGCCCATCCCTGCCGATTATAGCTGTGTCACCCTGACTAGCACAATAAAGACTTAAGCTCTGAAAGCATATAGCAGCATGACGAGCGTGTTGGGAACGTACTTCCAAATCCCAGCGACACATTGTAGGTGAGGCCTCCAGACAGCAGGGGGATACAGAGAAAAGTCAAGTCAGCAGAAATGGTAACAAATCCTGGTCTTCAAAGGGGTAATGCACAATAAGGGGGAAGGCCCAACACACCCAGTCCCTTAGCAGTGCTGGAATTGCGGTGAGCCATACCACAAAGGTGTGCTTTAAGCCAGGGGTTCACAACCGTCAGTCCGCTAAATGCTGGGGGTTTTGTGGAGGGGTTGGTTAATTTCCAAAAAATAAACTACATACTTCCAAGCCGTGGCCTTACTTATCACATATTGTCAAAGCACAACACTTATGAAATCCCTTGCACCAATTAATTGGCAAACAATGCCCCTGTGATATTTGTACAACAAACCAGTGTATGCATATGAAAAGGTTGGCAACCCCTGCTTTGAGGCATTGTGGGTGATGAAGGGTCTTGGACCCAGTTCCACACCAGGACCCGTCGGCCAGGAGGCCACCTTCTGCAATGCCTTTATCACTACTCTGCTTATTGAACCCAGTAGTCTTCAGTAAATATTGTTAAAGTGAAGCAATGTTAAATACTTGCTGAAGGTGCTGCAAGGGGAACGTGTGCGTTTCCTTTGCAGTCTCCAGCTCCGATTAGCTGCGTCGCATCATTTGCAAATTAAAAACCCAATGTTTTCCCACTTCAGCAATGTCCAGGGAGCAGGCAAGTCAAGAAACTTATAATTTAAGCCAATACTCATAATTCCAGCTGATGTTCATGCTTTTCGTGCATTACATTTAGCGCCCATTTTAATATGAGGCTATTTAGATCCTGTGTTAGTCTTTATTTTAGTCTACTGCTGTGATTCGCCTTTTATTCTATACATTACTACTTTGCAGGTAACACAGTTCAGCCTTCTCATTCAGTGGAAGACAAACCATAGCAAAAAATAGCAGTAGTGCAGTGTGAGACAGACCTCCCACCACTAGGGAGTGCCAACAGCTAGCAGCTAACTGCATGTGAAGCCATGCAAATAAGGGCAAGGCCAACCTCAGCCAATGAGTGTTTAGCATGCAGAAAAGGTGGCCCACCGCACCAGCTGTGAAGATACAACATGTGACCTTCGTGTGAGACGTTCCACTGTCCCAGTCACACAATTGTGGGACAGTATTGTGGGACAGGTGTATACCAGGAGGCCGGCTATGAAGGGCAACGACAACGCTAACCTGGGAGGCTCCACAAACCAGACATCTCCAAGGTCTTCAACTTCTTTTCCAGCTCTGCCACACGGTTTCCCAGAATCCTGTGAAAACACAACTTGGGTTTTTGCTTGATGCCATGTGACCTACTTTTAAAGGGCCGGAAACTTTTTTTAAATGCATGCTATAAAATGAAAAATTCATATCACATTAAATTTGAATTTTTCCATTTTCTTCCTGTCAGATATTTAATCTTATATACATCATAAACACACCTTGAAGCCTTATGGCATATATTTCCTGTATCACTAATGAATAGGAACACAACAAAGCCCATGAATAAGGTCAGTGTGAAATAGGGTGCATCCCACTTGTTCGTTTGCCGTTGGTGCTGAATGACCAGGTTCTTCTCATGGATGGTCTCCAGCAACGCAGTGGCCAGGGACTTGAGGTCGGAGATGGACTGGGGGGTGGCCGGCAGGCTGCAACCGTTATCCTCTGACAGCAGAAGCTCCTGCACTGGAGACAGAGGGTACCAGCAGTCATTACCTCAGGCATCCTAAAATCCCCGGCCCCCGGATCACCTCAGTCTGTCAGAGTCTTTCCTCAAAAAGCTGGACTAAATTATACAGTAACGTTCTGTGCTGTCTGATAATATCTTTGTAAAACTTAGTCTTAAAAACAGGGTTCAAAAGGTCAGAGAAACACAGGAAGGACCCGTGGAGAAATTGGGCTGCATCCGAAATCACACGCCACGCACTATGCACTTAAATAAGGAAAAAGCACACACAACAGCAACAGTCATTTAGTGCGATTCCTTCATGTTCCAGAACAAAACTTTGTACACTTTCTGGACGCTACATCACTAGGACTGGGACCTTTACTTACAGATGCCCTGCATAACAACAAGTACAGAACAAACCCTGACCTCCTCAGGGATTGAATAGTGTACAGTTGTTTGCACCATTTGGATTCTAACCGGATGTGGGGTGCCATCCGGGAACTTTTTGTGCACTGTGGTTTCAGACACGCCATTATGCCTCATGTACTATTTTGGTGCACTATTTGGTGGTGAAGTATGCGATTTCAAATGCAGCCTTACAGAGAACACTAGGGTACAATCAAACTCAAGTGTGACAATGGGATGCTGGTGTACCTTGTTTGGCAGAAAGTACCCCGGTGAGAGCACTGCTGTTGGATTTTCCATATATTTTGGAGTTCTTACGTCTCTCCAGAGCACTCTAGAAAGACACACCTGGGTGAACTGCTGACACTTTATTGTTCTTTAATTGCTGTGGACTGGTTTTAGGCTGGCCTGCCATCTCCACACACCTTGTACTTCATGACGTTGGTTTTAAGTAGACGGACCTCTTCCTGGAGCTGTTTAAACCGCTCATGAATGTACCTGAAATGAAACCACACAGACCTTCACAGCAACGACCACCAACCGCCCCCCCCCCCCACGCTCTCACAACCTCCAAACCAGTATTTCCCAACTCAGTCCTCAGGAACCCACCTGACAGTCCACATTTTTGCTTCCTCTTGCTCCCAGCACACCCAAGCCAAACGATCAAGAATGCCTGGTAGTTGGGAAGGAGCAAAAATGTGGACTGTCCGGGGGGCCCCAAAGACTGGGTCGAGAAACATTACTCTAAGCCAGGTTCAGCACAGGCATCCCACACCTGTTCTCCATGCAGAGCGCGTCCACATCGATGATGCGGTTCTCCTCACTCCCCAGGATGTGGTTGAGCTCCCGGTTCAGGCGGCCGGCCTTCTCCTGAAACACGGCGTGCTCAGCCTTGACGTCCTGCAGCTCGTCCGTCGCCGCCTTCAGATTCTGCTCCAGTTCCTCATTCTACACCGCGGGGTGACGGCGAATGGAGTGCAACGAAACAAACATCAACGCAGAACCGAGTCTTTGGCTTTTACTATACATCTTCAAATCTAAAAGACTAGGGATTCAAGCTATCA
>JAODKN010000050.1:1963219-1980934 GCA_026774425.1 Petrocephalus zakoni | reverse complement strand
GCAGTTCTGAAGGCGAAAGGGGGTCAAACACCGTATTAGTATGGTGTTCCTAATAATCCTTTAGGTGAGTGTATACAAGAAATTAAATGTAAATAAAGAACAGATTCAATCCTTAAAGACTTGGCTTTATTTCAGGTGAAATTATAAGGCTAAGAGTTGCAATGATTAACAAGGTTAGCCGTGATCCTGGAAGGCCGGGGTAACAAAACACTACGCAACTGCATCCTTAGCGTCAGGGAGTTAAAATCTACTACCGATGTCACGGTTTCATACACCTGTCATGCCAGCAAGGCAGCTGGCTGAAGGATGGAGGAGGCTAGAGAGAGCGGAAGAGTAAGTGTAGGCAGGGGGGAGGGGCCAAGAGAGTGGGACATCGGTTTGACAGAGGAATTAATGTTGCACCAGGAACAGAAGAAGGAGAGGAGGAGGTGAAGTCAGGGCTTAGAGGAGAACATGACCAGAAGATGGATGGAAATAAGCACTATAAAACAAGCACACTGGGTAATTTTTGGGGAAAATAAAAGTAAAAGCACTGCAGAATTGAATGAATATATGTTACAAAGCTTGAACATGATAAGTTGACGAAGTGTAGTGTATGTGAATAAATAAACGTTGCGCATAATGGCGCCCTCTGTTGGTGAAGCTGGAAAACAACACGATGGACTGCTCATTTCTTCTCCTGGCCATGTTTTCCTTAAACTGACACCTGTAGACGCTTCCTGCGAATTTGACGAATTCTTGATATATCCCAATTCATTTTTAAGGTTAACTATTAGCAATTTTTTTGTATAGCACATTACATTGTCTCAAAGCACTTTACATTATCTATGCCCAAAGCCTCCACTGAGCAAGCCAGAGGTGACAGTGGCAGGGAAAAACTCCCTAGTAGAAAGAAATCTTGGGAGGAACCTGACTCAATGAGGGAGCCCAACCTCCAGGGGCCACCAGAGAAGGTCAAATGAACAGGATGGCAAAGTTCTAATTTACACAGTCCAAATTTTAAGATTGAAGTCTGCATACAAGGGGCAGGCAGGTGCTTGTGCTGCTTCTGATGGCAGGATTATTAATAATTAATGTTCCTGACCTGAGATACTAGTAGAGCCCCTGGATTATTATGACCTCTATCCTGAACACTGCTGGTCTGTTGTATTCTTTGAATTGTGAATATGACCTTAAAGAGAAATTGGAAAATTATTTCGGTAAGTGACGGGTTGCATCATGATCATGTGCAGAACGCTCATTCGCTCTCTGTCCTGCATCCCGCATTCCTGACTTTCAGCAGGGATGGAAGGGCCCCTTCAATTTACTTTGACATTTTGCCCCTGGACCACGGCAGGCGCTAACAGCCAGGAGTCTCCCCCTGAGCACATGGCATCTCCAGCCTGAGCCAAATTTGGGCTTTTTTTCCGGGAAGAGGAACAGACAGTTTAGGTCACCGTGGAGCACAGAAGGCTCCGTGTGCACTGGCCATGCTGTGATTTGAGGCATCACCCCTGGCCTTAAGGTCAGAGTACTGGCTCCCCCGCGGCCCTCATGGTTCTCCTGGAGGTCAGTGTTCCACAGACGGCTGTGAAATTGAGACTCTGGAGCCAGAAGGGACAACCACAGATGTCTTCTACTACCCAGGGTATTGATGACAGCCTTGTGTCCTGCCTGGCTTTTTCTTAAAGGTACAGAGCCGTAACCTCTGTTAGCTATAATGCTAACTCCAGGAGCTTACCAGAAATGCATTAATATATGCTTTATCTTCAGTTTCTCCTGTTTATAAGGCCAAGTGTCATACCATCCCATGCTTACAAGAAACAGGAGACAAAGCATAGGCCCAGAAAACGCAAAAGTTTCGATCTTACAAATGCTGACATAAATAGACATCATTTTTTAAATGATGTGCATTACGCTGGAAAATAATGTTATTAATTCACGCAAAAAATTAGCATAGAAAATACTTTTTTTGTGACACATTAATCTTTACGTGTATCTATAGGACAAGTTCAATGATTCATGTTTCTGTGAAAACAAATTCTCTGTGTCGGTCCTAATCTGTGCCTCTGATCGAGCCCCTAATATAGTCCCCCAGACAGCCGCATAGGTTTGGCAGCTACTGTAACAGCCCCAGACTGCAATCCGGCCCCAGGTTCCAGGGGATCCGAAATACTACCATCGCCCACCAGGTCTGCTCAGCAAGTCAGGCAGCTGAAGATTATGATTCTCGGTTGAAATCTGCAGTACTGTGCAAAAATCTTAGGAAGTCAAAAGAAATGCTTGAACGATTTATCCGGGTAGCAAGTGCACACTTGCTCAGAATAAAACACACCATTTAACATTAGAGCATAGACCAGAGAGTTACACAATAAAAACTAGTAACATTTTCTTCTGTTCTCCAAAAAGTTGCTGATATCAAGTCAGATGGCTAGATGGACCCCGCTTCAGTTCCCAAACCTCTCCTCAGGGACACCTTAGCCGTTCAATACATTTGTTACATTTCACCACCAGCTCACTTAATTAATTTAATTAGGTTAAAAAAAAAGTCAATGAGATATTGATCAGCAATACGAGGTGTGCTAATGGTTTAATCAAAAAATACACGGGTGTATTGGACGGTTGCTGCAAATATTGGGGTGACTTTAGAAGAGGTTTTGAAATGGCGAAGGGGACACACTTTTACTTGATTGCTTTGGAGCAATTAACAATTAACATTCACAAAACAACAAGTACAATCCCCACAGCAGAATGTCACTTCTGCACGGCAGAACGTCATTTTTCATTGCTTCACACAGATTTTTTTAATGGTTTTGTACAATCGTTATTATTTAGCACAATTTCCAGTTGCTTTAGTCTTGTTGACCAAAATAGATTACATAGTTTCCCTTTGTAATAATTATACTTGCCAAACTATGCATGTATGTGATCATCTTCTCGCTAGCAAACCTGTGTTGTATGTTACGTATACCCCAGCATTTTAAACTTCTCCTCTTGATCTGATACACTGTTTCCAAATGAAAGTGTCCTCATCACAGCTGGACCTACAGCTTAGTAACATACCTGCAGTTCTGTAGTAAGAACCTCTGTGAAATCTTACAGTGGTACATGTGCCATTAAGCTTCAGCGAACACATTCCATCTTTTAATATCATGGCGTCTGCCAAATCATGAATTAAATATTTATAAAGGTGTTTACAACCATAGGCATGAGCTGAGTGCTGCCAAGGTGACAATATTTTCCGGGTGACAAGTATGGTGATATTGGCCCATGACTGGTCAGTGCACATCTCCACCCTTGGCAGAAGCTCTGGGCGGTGTCACATGTCTGAAAAAAGTAACGCTAAAAAAAATCAGTAAACAAATTTGTGGGGTCCATTGTAAGGCACTGGGAGTTTCTAAAGTCCAGATCCAGAGCTGCATTATTCTAAACTGCTACGTGATATCCAACGCACCACGCGCCCCTGTGTAAATACCGAGTTTCACTTGGATCTGTGAGCTATGGCCGAGTCAAAGGGTCAAGTGTGGATGATCCATCTGACCAAGAGCCCCGAGCCTCTCATAGAGTGGCTTACATTTCTCATATTTGCACCATCCACTGGGATCAACTTGGCATTTCTCATGAATCACGACACCAGACAAGATTTACGTTTGCTATGACACCTGTTTGCCGTCACGTGGGACGAGGTGATGTCAACCTCTTCAACTCCCGTGACTGAACACGTCAACTGGGGTGTAAGTTGATTTTTTTCTCCCATAATCCAGTAGGTAGTTGCCATCTCTGTGGTACTCTAGTACTTTGGGACACTCGAGGGTTGCGTGAGGGCAGACTTGGGGAAGGCTGCAATCAAATCTGCCACAGCAAGTGACATCATCTGGGCTTCAGCAGGCCTTTAAGAGGGAACATCAGAATCAGAATCTATATTGCCACATGACTAAGGCCAGTGGAACAGCTTGCTACTGCTGGAGACACCATGACAATATGACAATAGACAATTAACAACTAGGCTATAAACAGGTAGAAAATAAATACAAGACACAAGTTACACAACAGAGAGACAAAAACACAAACCAGGTGAGGTACAAGCTGATAAGACTAGGGTTTGCATACTGGTTTTGCAGACTTGAGGTCACATGACTGCTGGACATATCCGGTCCATTATGATTAACGCTCTATGTCAAGCTCAACGGCTCATGCAATCAAAGAATAACAGCAAAAATGAAGAAAGCGGTGGCTTTGAAAGCTTGTCCCTGGCATCTCTCCATTTCCTGGATCCTGATATCGAGTAGTGGCTACAGAATGAGCTGTCCACAAACCTTCTGGCAGATGATTGGTTCCACATCTGACCATAATATTGCACATTCAGCAGCCTTGTAATGCACAGGTTTACCTGGGCTGAACTCCAGGAACCTTTGCTAAAAAGCAGCCTTAGTTAACTTTGTTTAAGAAAATGTTAATACCACCCCATGACCACCACTGGTTAACAACTTTTACCATCTGCATGCCCCCCCCCAGCCGATAACTACACCATCGTAATGTAGTGGGACCTCGGGGACGCAAATAGCCCAGGGGCCTCTAACTATGTCTTAATTTGCCTCTGCATGCATCAGAAAATATTAAATCATATAGACATTAATCCACAAATGCGCATGAAACCAACAAAACTGAAGGGAGTGAAAAATACAAGTACTTTACGTGTGTGTTTGGATTAAGTGGGATTTAGCCCAGAAGCTTGATTAATGGTGGCTATGATTTAGCACCTGCCATTTTAATGTAGCTCCTGAAAGTAACTGATCTCTCCATACTTGCACAGGCAGGTCCACTTTTTAAATAGCTGTCTAAATTTATCCTACTTGCGGACGTAATTGAAAACCTGGCCTTAAAAGCTTTTACTTGGAGAAACGGCAAAATGCACCAAAGGAGCGTAGAAAACTAAGCATAGTGCTGGGGATGTGAGGACAGGAAGCGGGCAGGGTGAGGAGTCGGGTTCCTCGCTACCCCACTGTGAATCCTGGAAGAAAGGGGCGGGACCGAAGGCCGCAACCATGCTGGACTGACAGCCGCAGTCTCCCGGGACTCCGCCCCCCTCCTGTAGGGGCCATGCTGAAAGCAGCCCAGCATGGGGCGGGGCAAACGTTCAGGGTCACATGCTGGCCTCCCACCAAACTTCAGCTGGCTGTTCCACTTCTGCCCTGGAACATTTGCCCAGAATGCCACACAATACAATGACATCATTAAGTAGAAGGTAAATAAAAATGTTTATATACATATAAAATAAAATTATATATATATATATATGACATGGGGGGGTGATGAACATTAAGTAATATTATAAGTACATTAACCTGATTCTTGCTGCTCTCCCTTACAGCTTACTGTCTTGCCCTAACCCTAACCCTCTCTTTCTAACCCTAACCCAGTAAAGAATGTCCCGATCCGAGTGACTAGTCTGCCAGGCTCACAGGCTCCAGCCTCTCCGATCAGCCCTGTGTGGTCAGCTGGAAGAGCTGGTCGCTCAGGCTCCTGGGCTCTCTCTAATAACAGCTCGCAGCTGTTAGAGTGGAGAGCTGAGCTCTGATCATGCCTAAGAGGAAGCTCTCTCTCTCTCTCGTTCTCTCTCTTTCTCGCTCTCTCTCGCTCGCTCACTCTCTCTCGCTCGCTCACTCTCTCTCGCTCACTTTTCACCAAAAAAGCATGAATGCTATATTGTAAAACACTGTGAAATTCTACTCGTCCTACACATTCCATACGCAGAGTAGCAGGCCCTTTTCCCATAAGGCATCGCTCTGGGTTTTCTTTGTTGCTTGTCTGGCTGCCTGTTAGGGCTGGTGAGTCAAACCAGGCCACCAGCAGTGCCTGCCAGAAGCAGAGGATAACACACCTGCTGCTAGGCCCAGGCTAACGGGGGGGAGCAGTGCATTCTGGGACGGAGGTGAGGAGTCAGAGCAGAGTGGCCGCATAAGTGGAGAAGGCGCTGCAATTACATCATGCACACGAGCAATACGGCGACTATTTTTGTCGTAAGTTAGATATAAAGAGCAGGGAACAGGGTAACTAACGGCTGCAGCCCGTGACTTCCTACATGCTCCCAAGCCGTTCCCAGAAATCTCTGTCGCTGTTATTTTTTGTGTAGAGCCTGTCATGTAGACTGATATAACATTCTAATGCCACAGGTATGAGATATTTGTAGTAAGAATATTGCTATCACTGTTCGCTAAAACATCCATCAATCCATCAATCCAACGATTTTGTGCCTTGGAAGCCAGAATCGGTTTCCAGTCTGGCATACAGAAATCACACTGTAATGGCTTGGATGGATGGATGGGTGGATGGATGGATGGGTAGATAGATAGATAGATAGATAGATAGGCCCACATGAAATGTACTACCCGCTTCAGATATTTACGACAATTGATTCTCCTACATGCTCTGCCAGGATGAAATGCCATAAAAAATTACCTTCATTATGAAGATTTTAGCGGGCAACCGAACTTGCTTTGCTGGAATGTACGCGGTGTACATATTAATGTTGCGGGGGAGGGCGGCATGCATAACATGCAGCAAAATAAATGTGTAGAAATCAGTAAACAGAGAAAATTATTATCTTTTGTTGTAGGCAGCCGGCAGAAATGTTACGATTTGAGCGGTATGTTGTAATATTGGGATTTAGTATAAATTATGACGGCGAGTAATATCGGTGCTTTCGTTTCTCTTTTAAGTTTTATACATATCCATTACAGCGCACACGGAAATTTCGCGGCTAAGCCGTGCAAAAAGGTCGATGGCTCAGACTTGGCCGTGTGCCCCACACTATATATAGCGCCACGACTTTGGAGAGGAATACTCTACATAGGTAGCTGTCACCTGCTTGGCTTAAAATGAACAAAAGCCACGGCCTCCACGCTGAGCCGGTCGCTAATGAGTGTGAGGTGCCTGAATAGGTTCTAACCTTATCTAAGTAGGTGCCCAATGTCACGCACTGCAGAGGGCCGTATTTATATTACAAAAGAACGCGCATGCGCCTGCATAGCCAGGCTTCGCCTGATTTCCTCTTGTGTCGTGCAGGATCTATTACAAAGTAAATTATAATCATTTTTGACGATTTGCTCTGTGTGCGATCTTTGTGTCGCATCCAGTAGAACGATAACTGCTCCATAATTTCGCAATTTTTGGTGATATTCTGCTAATTAAACTAATTGAAATGAATGAATCGAGGACAAATTAATCAAGGCAAATACGTTGTATCAAAGAACACAGCAAGCCTATGACTCCAAAGTACCACGTTTACAGAAATCAGAAACAAATCAAGATGCTAAACTAGGTCATTTCCGCAAACAAAACTATAAATATGATTTGTCTTTTAACTAGGCCTATTTAATTACTTATGCTACAACCAATCTTTTATATATAATTTTTGCAAAGAATAGGCCTATTGCTGTTAGTAATATACGTCTAGTTAGAATTAAGAAAAGAATAAAGATTTATTTTCGGCCGAAGACGACATTTTTCTAAGACAGGGAGCTGTTCGTTGCTTCGGGTGCTGAACTTGCCCTAAATGTTTCGCCCAAAAAAGCTGAAGTAATCTATTAAGGTTCGCTTAACGGTATCGGACACTTTATATATCTTTTTGCAAATAATAGGTAAACAAATTTATATTTAAGCGTTTTACATGCATGCAGCAACCATACTAGCTTTACTACATATTGCATAAAACCGAATATAATTTTAAACTGAATTATAACAGGCTATTATTGGGTGCAATACGATAGTTCTCATTACGCAAACGTAACAAGTAGTCTTCAAACTTTACTGCTTATCCTTAGTTGCACTAGAGGACTGTCTTTTATTAGACGACGCATTTTATTGGTGGGCTAAACGAAAAAAAAAGTTAATTAAAACATATTAAAAACAGATTTTTCGGACCATAGCGAATACACGTTGTTTCAGAATGTTAGATTGGGATAATTTTGAAATCAAGGACTTTAAAAATGTAAACCCGAGTTTTAAAATAAAATAATTAAATTTGTGTCTACTGTATTAACATAATACTGTGAAGAGTTTAAAATAATGAAATAATGTTTATAGCATTTTATTACCGTTATATGTAGAGGTAGGAAAGGAAAAATATAATAATGCAATATAATATATACGTATATGTAGGCTATATACATACAGTATATATGTGTGTGTGTGTGTGTGTGCCTATAGTAGCCTAAATGGCATTATATGACAACCGATTAAAATGACCCTTTAAAAATATTTTTGATTAACACGTTGTAAAATGCTCCCAGTAAATTATGAATAACGATTGCTTATCATTATAGCACTACAGTGCTCCCAGTTACTTGTCAGTTATCCTCAGTAATTATAGACCTGCATAAGGGAATAAGGGACAGGACAACGGCAGAGTACGGTTTTGAAATAGTGCCCGGTCGATGACATAGCCGCGTATGCAGTAAAAGTAAGAATTTCCATATGCTTTGTGTCCTGTTATATGAGGCAGGCAGCTGGAATGCCGCCTCTGCTACTGTTACCAAAGGCATCCGAAATGACAGCCGGGAGCGCCTCACAAACAACTGTGGGCGAGAGGCGCAGGACAGAGCGACTACTCCACTAGGAGACTCCGGCTGTTCCTCCGGACACCGGGGAGTCAAGTGGGGATTCCTGGGGACTTGTGTCTCACTCTTTTTTTTTTTTTTTTTTTGCTGAAGCGTCCCGGATTTAAAATAATATCAACAAAGACCTTGTACCATCGAGGAGACCTGGCGAATGGAAGCGCTCCAGAAAACTTTGACTTACGGAGGAGACACCGGTCCTTACAGAAAACTCCAGCCCGACAAGGGTCTTTACAATCCCGGGACGCGACAGGAAGATTCGAAATACGTGGATCTGGATGATCTGCTTGCCATGAAAGCGGAAAGCACGAAAACTGTCAAAGTTACTTTTACTGGCGAAGGGAACCAGCTGGCTATAATTAAATGCAATAGCGACACGCCGATTTCGGGGGACAAGCGGGCAGTGGAGTGCGATCGGAAGGAGCATGCCGCGTACATCCCCACCGAGGAGCGTAAATCTAATAATGAAGAATACAGCGTGCACGTCAGAGCCGAAGAGAGAGCAGCGAGCAACCCTTCGTCCGAAACCGCGTCTTCCCCGGACTCTCCTAATGATTTCGGGGACTGTGACGAAGTCCCAGCCGACAAGCGGGACGCGGTGGCGGAGCGCAAGCCGGACAGCCCGCGGAGAAGCTACGATCCGAAAAACACCTCGTTCGAAAGCGAAGAACTGCACTACACGGATATGTATCTGGCCAGGAAGAGTGACTCGGACGACGGCGTGAGCGTGCTTTTGTCCGACAGCCGCACGCCCGTTTGCGCAGAGGACGAGTCGCACTACATTACGACCCATGAGATCCAGTTGCTGGAGTTAGACCACGACGTCGACTACGACTTCGGCCGCGGATCCTGCTGGGACATTGAAGACGATAACCGGGTCTATTCCTTCGTCGACTACGCTTCTTTTGACAGCGACGAGACGATCGAGGAAGCGCAGGTACTGGAGAACAAGAGTCTGTCAAAGCTGAAAAGCAACCTGGGACAGCCTAATAATACTACACACCTGTGCCGTGCTAACGTGGCGGCAGTCGGCACTAAGCACGATCACGATCTGTGTGACTCGGACAAATGCGCCTGCCCGGATGAAATCCCGCCAAAGCACCAGAACGGCGGCGGGAATTCTGTGGGACAGATTCACCTGTCAATCAAAACCGCTTCCAGAGCTATAAACGACCGGCGCAGCAGCCTGGACAATGAAAACCTGCATTACTGCACTAAGCACGACGGGGGGCTGAACGGCTACGTTTTCAAAAGCCAAAATGTAAAAGCAGAGGCAACATGCGACAGAGCGAACTGTTTTATCCCTGCCCCCGGCCGCCTGCACATTGGGAGCAAATTAAAGGGTAAAGATATCGCGGAGTACTCTAGCGGCGCATCCAGTTCAATAAGCGAAATGGACGATGCCGATAAGGAGGTGCGCAATTTAACGACCAGGGCCTTCCGGAGTTTAGCCTGCCCGTACTTCGACGCCATCAATTTCAGCACCTCCAGTGAGTCATCAGCATCAGAGCATGGCTTGGGGCTAAACAGGTGGTCTGCATTTGTTGATCTGAAATGCGGTAACCTCACGCAGAGTAGAGAGCAAAATATATCCCATAAAAGTTCTGCTTCTACGTTTGAAATTAACAGTAATTTAGAGGCGAAAGGCAAACATGTGGGGCCATTAGCTAATCAGAAAGGAACCCAGACAAAGATTTTTGCTCTGAATAGCAGCCTGCCTGATGCCAGCGGCACATCGTCATCCACAAAGAAAATCGAAGTGAAGGGCAAATTCGGAGAAGGGCAGAGCGGTGTGATAACTTTGACAGAAACGCTGAATTTCCGGTGTAATGTGCGAGCTGGTGTCGACGACAGGGATAAGCATGTGAAATTTGCAGAAAATGTTGCGGGATCACGTTCAGTAGATGATGTTACGGGCACCCTGCCAAGTGAGCCGGGGACGGAGGCCAGCCACCAGGTTTGCGAGACAGGGGACGCCATGGATGATACACAAAAGAAGTCAATATTTGCCTCCAGTCTTCTGAAGAATGTTATTTCGAAGAAAATGCAGTTTGAACAGGAACGTAAAATGGAGAGGGGAGAGATATCGGACACGTACCCAATTCTGTCGCCAAGCTTCCTGTGCAAGGACCATGAAATTCTTAGGGAGAAGGTTACCATGGATGAGATTGAGGACCTACAAAGGCAGGGCTCTAAGATTTTAGAGGCAGGGTCAGGGATTACTATTGTTTCTCTGGATGAGCTTGGAGACATAGTGGACAGCAATTCATGCGAACCCAAGGATAATGGGCAAAAAGAGGGATCGTCAACTATTTCACCCGAACCAAACACTGAGGCAGCAAGTGAAAAGCTGGCAGACACTAAAAAAGGTGCATTGGAGGCAACCAAGGGCGCCCTCCTTCGTAGCCGAAACAGTGCATTCCGAAACTGGAGAGAAGATGGGCTGGAGTGTCAAAAGGAACAGGAAGCTAAAAAAACAGCCAGGAAGCCGACATCATTCGCCGACACCTTTGGTAAAACAAACCTAGACCTAGAAACGGGGAACGGTAGACTAATTAAGATGTCCCACCTATTTGTTCCAAGCATACAGCTTCCCTCCAAAGACAGGGGACCAGGGAAAACAAATAGCATATACCCAACTCACACCATGACTGAGCAAGGAGAATTAAGGGGCACCAAGCTAAGCTTCAATAGCACGAATGCCTCCGGCAGTGCTGTGCCACCGAAGCCACCCGGAATCAAAATAAGCTTACGGAGTGTGAAGGACAGTAAACCCAATCCATTCAACATAGCTAACCTGCTAACTCCAAACATAGTGTCCAATGCGGCTAGCGCTGTAAGGTCGGCAGGTGACTCCAAATGCCAAACGCTCATCACATCACTCAAGGGGGAGATGATGGAGAAAGTCCCTCATTTCATAGTCAGAGACATCCGAGATACCAAAGGGAAGATTCAGCCTCCGATATACCAGGTTAGAGATGTGCGGAAGCTGGTCAAAAGTTCATATCATTTTGTTTCACTCGATAATCAAGAAACCAAAGCAGCAGCTGCAGCTGAATCAAACCCAGAGCAGAAGTCATCTAAGGAAGAACCCGTCAAAACCACAGCATCTCTGTCACCCATAGTTATCAAGTGTCAGTCAGTGAATACAAACAGTAACGCAAAACAGACGGAAAACATAACCGCTGTCTCGAGGAAAAGGCTTGCCGAGGGTAAAACGGAGGTTGGCACGTCATCTTGCCTTGTGCCTGCAGATGAGACTAAAAATAGAAGCATACTAGTGAAACGGGCGACGGGTCGGGTTCCTTTAGCTACCACTAAACAAAAGGTTGTTGATGCAGCTGAAAGGAAAGCAGATTCAAAAGTGGCCAACCAGGCCGCCATAGAGAAACTGAGGGCAGCGGTCAAAACGATGGAGCAACTCTACGTCTTCGATCGGAACGAATGGAAGCGCAAAATCCAGGCCCCCAGGCCAGTTACCGATAGTCATGTACTTTCACTTATTACCAGTGCAGAACAATTAGCTACTGGAAAATCGGAATCTGGAGCAGAGCCTGGAAATCCGACTGGTTGTACGGCAGCGAGTAACGAGAAGTTAATCCAAGCAAACTCCCACCAAAACTCAAATCAGTCACCCCCAACACTGCCTGCTGTCCCCGCTCCAGAAGAGAGCGCTAAAAAAGAAATGAAAGAATTTCTTAAAACGTTACACATCCCATTTAATGAAGAAGAAAAGCATTCTTCGAGACCGGCATCTCATCAAAGCGGACTTTTCAGTAACAAAACAGCATTCCTGCTTGGGAATAAAAATAGGATGACAAGCAGCCCTAGCAGCAATAATAAAGTTCTCACGTCGTCAGCACATCCTGGCACCAAATGCTCTGCGTCTAAAAACGCAGACGCACCTCTGTCATTAAAAATATCCCAGCCTAGGCAGGCAGCAGAGGAGAAAGAGATGCCCAATTCCAGAGAAGGGAACCAGTCCTCCCTCTGTGATTCTGAGAATTATCTGACTATACCCGTTAGATGTCACACCAAAAAACTGACTGCCTCATCCGGCAGGGAGCCGACAAACAAGTCGACTAGTACATGGTCATCCTCTAGTGCCAGACATCAGGACCAAAGTCCTGCCAGTCACCCTAAAAAAGCCAACACAAGGAGACACAGCAGACAGACAGGCAATAAAAGTGTTACCCCAGAGACACGGTCCCCAGACTCCCCTACTGCTACCATCTATCATCACTCCCTGCCAATGGCAGCACAAGGCGTACAAGCACAGGTCCTCTGCTTTTCACAACCAGTGCCTGCAGCAGCAGCGACACCATTGGCCGAGTCCTTCCAGCAGACCCAGCGGAAGATGCTACTAGATCCCACCACAGGGCACTATTACCTGGTGGATACCCCAGTCCAACCAGCCACACGGAGGCTCTTTGACCCCGAGACGGGACAGTATGTGGACATCCCCATGTCACAGCCATCTGTGACACCTGTTCCCGTGTCCGTCTCACCCCTGGCACTCAGCCCCAATCCGTATAGCCCTGCCTATGTGATCTACCCAGGCTTCATGTCCTCTTCTGCCATGCTGCCCACAGAAACGCCACCAGAGGTGGACAGTGGTGTAGACAAGCTTGCCAGCCAGGAGGTCACAGATGGGGGGCAGTCAGTGGATGCAGTATGCTGGGAGAGCCCTTACTATAGCCCAACAGGGTGGTCCACACAAGGTGCCACCATGTCCCAGTTTAACACCAGCAGGTGTTCCGAGGCCTTCCAGTGTCCCTCTAACGGAAATCCCATCATCAGCATTACAACACAGCAAGGTCCAAGAATCATTGCTCCACCATCGTTTGATGGAACCACTATGAGTTTTGTTGTAGAGCACAGGTAAACTGCAGGTGACTTGACATGTAAGTACGTGATCTTTCTGCTGTATGCATAGTTTTGTGACATTTTTCTGACATATTACAATGCTCATAATTATAGTGCATGTTTTATTCTCTTAACATAACCATAATTACAATATCCCTCAAACATGGAGATCAAAGACGTTGCCATGTGCATTAAAGAAAGGAGATCGGAAGCAATGCTCTATTGAATTTATGCGATTGGTTTGGTTTGGTTTTTTTTACAGTAGAATGAAAAATCATTAAAAATAAAAATCTCTATATTATTGTCATGTAATCACCTGCAGAATCTTTCAGAGTATTAGCTATTGTATCTATTTTGCTTTGCACATTAAGATTACGGTGGATTCTGTTGGGTGTTCCCGATTTTCTTGTTGCTGGATGGTTCCATTTTACACATTAACCGTTACTTCAGGTTGTTAACAGGGAATCAGTCAGGTGGTGATAAACTGTTTTCTGATAAACTGTTTATCCTATCTGTTTATGAGGTATTAACTTGGCCCAACATCATCCAGTAAGCATATGGCGTTCATTGCTCTTCCTTGCGGGGGAGTTTGGAGTGTGTATGGCAGCAATATAAGATTTGCACAAGGAGCCAGCACTTGGGTGGCTGGTTCAGATGCTTGAAGAGATGACACTATTAGATGGCTTGGGACGAAAGTCCTCATGTTGTTGAAGACACCAAGCCTCATATTTTTAGTTAAAACTTTGCTATTAATATTTGGACCACAGTATTCAAGGGCGGTCATGTTGCAATGGTGTTTTTTATATAGCTGTATTTCCACATGCACGTCCCACTCGGAAAGAATAGCCTAATTCCCAGTGAAAATATTTGTTTATGTAAGCAAGATCAAGAACCAAGGTCAGATCACAACCCTGGCAGGCCACTGGGCTTTGCAGGAGATGAGGGTGTGTCGGAGGACTGCGTGGGCCGGCTATGGGTGGCAGGGAGTGGGGAGTGTGGTAGAGAAGGTCACACAGCACTGAGCATTTGTTGTGCTGATGCAGGAAGAGCTTCAGCTGCTGGGAGACATCAGACGCTGGCTGTGGCGCAGATCTGCGCCGAGGTCACCTTTTAATAGGCTGGGGCTGTCAGGAAGTCTGGGCGAGAAGGCAGGCCCTGGCGCTGCCCATTCACATAAACAAACTCACTCATAGTAGCTAGTCGTAACACCTGGGAACCCAACAGGCAGTTGAGTTTGCTGTCCAGAACACAAGGCGCCCCAGTTAATAATAAGTCAGGCTAGATAACTGGAACTGTCTGTCGAAATGAGAGACGAACATTCTGCTGGCTTCAACATGTCAAAGAAGACAAATTTTGGGTTTTGAGTAAGTTCAGTTACTGAATGTTGGCCTTGCCCAAATCCTGTGTTCTTAACCCTATTGGTTGCGATTTCGGCTTCTGCAGTTTTTCCATGATTTCTGTAAATAACTTGCAATCATTTTCCGGCATCCTGGAACAGGATAGCAGATGAGTTGTAGAAAAAGCAGAGGCAGTCGGATTGAGAACTAACCTACAACAGTTATTCAAATATTCTGGCATTTCTATTACAGCATTAGAGGGCTGTATTCAGTTGATGTCTCAAGTCATAAACCAGAGGGGTTATTTAATAATTCACCTCTTTTCTGCTTTTCGTGTCTCTCAGGGACAATCCGTGAAGTTTTCCTGCAATTCCCATGATCACCTGGTTTTCTTGAGCCTATCCTGGCGCGGCTTGGTTCATGGTCACCAGTCAGGCCCCACTGCTGACCAGCCCAGCCACATCTCTGCTTTCAGCCTGCTCCATCCCCCTATGCCCCTCCTTCTTCCATTTCTTCTTTTATCAGTTTCCCTTTGACTCCTGCAACCAAGTTGCCAAACTACTGCTATAAAATGAAGTGCATGCCAGTTGCTGTACCATTACTAACACCTTTGTTGGCATAAACAAGCCAGGAGAAAAAAAAAAAAAAGAAAAAACATTTTGAGTATGTGTGCAGCAAACAAAATAGTAAACCTCAGTACACCCCAAATCTCAGGATCCTTCACATTCATTTGCAGATACGTAGTCTTTGGGTGGTCGGTTCTCCAGTAACCAGACCTTAGTAATTAGCCAGCAAAAGCCCCCATAGGATGCTGCTGATTCAAGGCAGTACCGATAGTATTTGCTCAAATGACTAACAACATTATCTGGCCAAATGATGATGTTTCCTAGGAGACCACGACAGGATTGCTGTGACCGTGCTCTGGAGTGTCCTGGATAATGCAGAGCTCAGGGGTATCCGTCAAACTCTGCTTTGCCGAGTAAAAGAAAGTTTAACCAACAGTATAGATTGCTTTTCTATGCACTAAACAGTACCTGTTTTTGGGAAGGCTGGCATCAGACTGCAGTGGGGCAGTGGCATACCTTTCGGGCAGACGGCTTCTACTCATTGGCTTTTGGCTGAATTGCAGCACCAGGCCTCTCTCCCCTCCTCAGTTTCTGACGAGAGTCCACCTCTCATGTATGCCCACAGCATACATTATTATGGTACATGGTAGTGTACCATAAATGAGTTACAGCAGCATGTATGTGAACAAGGACACCCTCTGTGCACCACTGTGTTCGATGAGGGGCTGAGTGCAATGCAGAACAGCATGTGCTCTCAGCAGCGGGAACTCCAGCCTAACTTCGGCTCCAATTCCAGGGCCGGTTAGGGTTGGGCCTGTGCCTTACCTTGGCAAAAGTTACCAAAGTAGCAGCAGGTCCATGGAGGCAACAGCTGGGACTTTTTAGGGGAAAGTCTCCCCTATGGGTCCCAGGCTCTGACCCCCATGTAAGGGGGAAAGCTACTGGCAAGGAGGGTGGGTGCGTGTATGTGTGAATTTGCGTGTTAAGGTTATCGCTGTAGCTATAAATGACCGTGCGTCTCTCTGTCTGAGTACAGTGGAGAGTGGAGAGGCATCAGACTTGGCACTGTTTGACCTCTCAGAGCAACCCTGGAAGAAGCCATTTAGCCTGTGGGATTGTCACTTCCTGAGAATCTGGATTTTAGAACCGAAGTAAAAAATACTTACATTAGATAAACCTTTAGGACAAACGTTTGGATCAAAAAATGTGTAATAATGTGTAAATGCGGTCATACTCAAACAACCCAGCATCTTGGGTGGTTTTTGATAGAGCAAAATTTTAAACCTGGGTGAGCAACCGCATCTTCCAGGATGTTTCAGTGTGACAGTATGTTTGATGCATGCATACTCAAAGCAGTTTTTTTGTTTTAAGTCAGAACTTAAAATGAACCAGTCTGATCAATTTCCTGGCTTAGAAATATTTTCACAACCTGTATTTTTGGTATAAAAATTATGAAAAATAAAACACACTGGGGCTGTAATCAGCTGAGCTGAGCAGTTTTATTTACAAAATAAAACTGACCATTTTGCAGCATACTCTAACTTCCCCTGCTGAGCCACATGACATGCTGACGCCGTGTTCCGCCAGTGCACGCAAGGCCCTTGTGAAGCTGTCTAGATCCGCGGTTAGGTACGCATAGCTCTGTGTTATGTTCTTTCTTTTTTGTTACACTAAAATTAACATGAATCGCAGGTATTCTAAACTGCTGGTCAGTCCGTTTACCTGAAAACCTGTAGTATTTTGTTTAAAACCATCACTGTTACACCATGTGTCTTTGTCAGTGAGAGTGTGGCTTTCAGTCGATTCTTGAGGACACAATGTGGGTTTGCACATCACTTTAAAAAAAAAAAGACTGTTGCACTTTGAAATATCTTAAGCTGAAGTTCCTGCTATATTTACCATGATCTATTTTTAACTCCAGATTGAGGTTTCCTAATAATAGGAGCTATTCAGACATGTACTGTTGATAAAACGCATAACCTCGTTCAATAGCCACAGCAGATTGTCATGTAAACTGTAATATTTAGGTCTCTGGACATTAAGATAAAATGTGTTTTGTTTTTTTTTTTTTTTACATAGAAATTTCTGCTGTCATAAATACTGGGGTAACTTTGAAATGGTTGATCGTGAATAGTGGTCTGTGCACTCCCTGTGTGTTGCAAAAAAAAGGAATGAATGTCACACTTTGGAATATCGTTACTCGCTCAGGCCCTATGGCTGTGAAGCCATATGTAGTTCTGTTATTTTTTTCTCTCAATATGAAGCCTGTATATGTGTGGGGGGGGGGGGGGGGGGGGGGGGGGGGGGGGGGGGGGGGGGGGGGGGGGGGCGGGGGGGGGGGGGGGGGGGGGG
>JAODKN010000050.1:1940677-1963119 GCA_026774425.1 Petrocephalus zakoni | reverse complement strand
TGGCTGTTATGCATTTTGTTTTTTTTTTATTTTTTTCTCTCAATTTGAAGCCTTTTTTTGTGGGCCCCCCCCCCCCCCCCCCCCGATCCACTTTCAGACAGAAAATCACTCTCTTAATGCTTGAAGGCACATAAAGACCAACAGTGGATCAATGTTTCTTTACAGTCTCAACCTAGAAATACAGCACATAGACCTGGTTAACCAAGGTGCTAGTACATCACTTGAAATTCAGAATAAAGTGCCTACATTTCCTTCACAAAGTCAGTCTGCTGCTAATCCTAAAATCTTGGATCATGTTTCTGTTGACACTGTACCTGACTTTGTGGCAGCCTTGTTTTATGGCAAGATTTCTTTTAATGTGAGGCGCACCTTATCTAAGCCACGAAAACCCAAACTCACTAAAGAACAGCAAATAAAAATACTTTTATCATTTGGACACGTTTAGCTTTAGGGAAAGCTCATGGTTTCTGGGTTTTCACAATTTTGTGCGGTGAGTCAAACCTTGCTCGGATAAGGACCCCTTTCAAAGAAAAGGAAGAGGCTTACAATCAGCTCCCAAACCCTGCAATGAACACGAACCCCCCCAATCAGAAATCAGTTATATGTTTTGGGGTTCAGGGGAAAGAATGATAAGGTCCAATGTCAATGCTTGCTTGGTGAAAAAGATGCTGTGGACTGAAGTGTTTTTGAGATGAAGGTTGAACTGGACAATGTAACGTGGTGATGGTGAGAGAGATGTGTGTGATGACCTCAGAGGACTCTCTGTAGAAGAATCGGCTGCCACAGGTGGGGAGGGTTTGGAAAATGGGCCTCCCCCACTTCCTCGAGGATGCCGACACAGTGCTACCAAACGGAACTGGAACTCTTGGGAAATGACGGATTACTTGAAAAGACGAGAGACGGCGAACAGACTTTGGCAAATAAGGTTCCTCACAGGAATTACAAGGGGATTGGCAAGAGAAGAGCTGTTAGAGTCAATGTTTGGAATATGCAAGCTGATGTACATTGAGACCGATGCCTAAACGATGTACTATTGCACCACTCCCGTCTCTCACTCATTATTTCCTCTTCCTGTTTATGCCTAGCTCCATGGTCTGCTTTGTACACTACCTGTTTACTCTCCCGGCCTCCGTGAACCCTCAGGGGGAAGAGAGGGAGGTGCTGATCACGACCATCGCACGGATTCCCCCTGAGTGTTACATTTACGTCTGCTGGCATCTGACCAAACCTGACCATCACCACATAGTTATCGTGGTTTTCAAGACAGCCTTGCAGTTTCATTTAGACTTAATGTAATGGGGGAAAGTTGAAAGGGTTCAAATTACAGTCAGGGTTATAAGGGATCTGGGGTTGGGGGTTACAGATGGGGTTAAGGATAACAAGAACCTAGTTAAAGTTATATATATATATATATATATATACACACATATAACCAACATTATTTTTCAGATGACACCCAATTATAAGTAATTATGGATACAGTCTACACCGGTAATTTTCCTAAGCTTGTGTGGAAATGTTTGGGTTCATTCGCGATCTTAGTTTAGGTCACATGGTACATAGTCTCAACTGCCCACTGTAATATATAACTTAATTTATTGCTGTAGACATATGAATCTTGATGATTATACCATGGAGAGAAGCAGGATTTCCAACGGTATGTGAAACCTTACTCGCTAGCTGGTTTAGTTTAGCCCATCAGTTTATTGCTTTGTTTGTGTGGTTGCTACGGAAATGGGATGAGTGACAGGCACCCCTCTGCTCTTAAGGAATCCCCATTAACGCCCAGTTGTTGCATTCAGATCTCTCCCGACAACAAGGGTGGGGGGGGGCTCTGATGTCATGAGTCTAACACATCTAGTGCCAAGCAATATATTGCGCTATAGCTAGTTCCAAAAGACATGTGCCTAAGAACCAGCCCAGGCGAGTCGTTTATTTTTAATAACATGTTATCAAATGATGTCTAATGTCAGCATTTGAGAGAGCTGAAACAGTCATGCATTGTTTGATCGAAAGTCTGAGGAATGCACACATTTGCACCACCCTTTCCATACCTGATCCAAATCAGCATTATATTTAGCTCCTTTGGGTGACCCTTCCAAAACACTGGAAAGGCGAGAGGTACCCGAGATCCAACACTCCTAATTAGTCATACGAGCGTCAGTGCCATCCATGTCCCTCAGTGTTTATTAGAGCAGTAATGCCTCATGGGTGTTAGGTGTCATACTGCCGTACAGCACACCCATCACTGCCCCATGTCCAGACCGGGCCCAACTGAAACTGTGGAACAAGGATCCAGTAGGCTAGCATGTAACTTCCAAGGACCTCCGACTTCTATCCCATCATTCCCCGCTGAGACACACCAGGAAGCATTACCATGACACCAACAGCCATGATGTTGCACATGTTGCACCCATGCTCCTAGCCTAGGGTGCTGAGCCATGAGTGGAAATAAGTGGCGGAAAGAGGCACCATATTCTTGGTTGGCTTTGCGAAGAGCATTCCGCACACACACAAGTACTATTGTCAGGAGACACTTTTATCAGGGAGAAGTTAAAACACAGCCAGGCTGCACATTTATTACATTCACATGGAAATGACTTTGTATCAGGAGCACAGTCACAGTAATTAAGGCTCTCCATCGGCCACACAGTTGTAGAGCATATAATTGCCCTTGGGACGGGGGAGGAAATGGAGGGGCAATAGACATGCCAAAAGAATATAAAACCCAGAGTTTTAAAGTGATTAGAGTAAGTTATACCTCTGTACTCAACTTCCCGAGTCAATCAATATACATACTAACGGCAGAGTTTTCCTTTCTTTGCATGCCATGGTCAGGTTTTAGCAATGATATCCTTTCAATGCTCTAACGTGGTTAATATGAAGGACTGTAGCTACACTCACTGAAAGGTCCACACCAACGTCTGCAGCATGGTGAGGATTCCTCCTGTCCCAAGGGGAATTCTATGATTTTTTTAAGATGGAAAAAGGGGCTATAATTTATGCAAAGGGTCAACTTTAACATTAGCCAATAACATGTTTTGTATCTGTGAGCGACGGGGAGGGGGGCACTCCAAGGGCCAGTGAGCTTTCAGCTGGGGCCAGTACCCCTGTGCCCCGCCCCTGTATACGCCCCTGCCCAAACCACTCACCATCCTTGGTCCACCACATCCAGATGCCCTCAGTTACTTTCTTCTGGCAGATAAGGTCTCATTTCAAATTAAAACTTAGCATTTTTAATTAGTATTTTTTTTACTAATCTTCCTAAGCATTTCTGTAAACGGGCACACATCAGGTGGAGCCAGAGACTTATACAACATTTAAACCTACATGTGTATGCAAATATCTTTTAGCATACAACAAAGTGTATACGTAAAACAAAGGATACTTGTAAATACCCATATAAAAACAAATTCAAATAATATATTAATAGAACATTCCAAAAGGCACCAATGTTCCCTAATACCAATAATACATATATTTTTGCTTTGCAAAATAAGTATGTAAACATTGCATGTGTGACTTTCCTTGGCTATGCATTCCCATATCTCACTGTCGGCTTTAGAGATTTGTTTCGGAACATTTTCCTAAATAATAAATAGAATGGGGTCTTGGCTAGGGGGTGGGCACCCCTCTCACACTCCCAGAGAATCCTGCAGCAGGGGATCTGGGCCAGAAAGGGGCCTACCCTTCAAACACCTTCTTGCACATGTTGGAGTTCTCTTGGTGCAAGGGGAATTCTGAGCCAGGGACCAAGCCCTTCTTACCCCTGCGGGAGATAAAGCTTTTCCCCGATGGAAGGCCTTCATATTTTGTTAAGGTCTCTCTGCAAGGGATGGAGATCACATGATCATTATGATTAATGTGAGGGTTACCAGAGGAAAATCAGTAACAGGCATTTTGTATATTGGCGACCGGTCGCAGGCCGACAACAGGACTCACCTGAAAGGGAAAGTGGCCTTATCCATCTGCAGGCACACCAGGAAGGGATATTCAGAGAACTGGACCGTGGTGATGAAGTCCAGCGAAGCCTCGGACTCGAAGTTGACCTCTATTCCAGCACGTGCGAACTCCAGGTCCACAGTCACGTTTGCCTTCATCACCAGTGCACCTCTGGGAGATGGCAGTGAGACAAATGTAATGTCACGATCAACGTTGGTCAACAACAGACTTTGGCGGGAAGCTGAGGCAACAGATATAGTAGCAGCTAAGAACAATGACATAGAAACAAACCCTTGCTGGAATGCCTTCAAGACCATGGTGCGTAATAATTGACCCTAACATTTTTTTCTACTATACGAGTGTGGCCTGTGTTCTTTATTTTATTAAACAGTAAATGGAAAGTGACAAAGTTGTGTCTACGAGCACCTCTACAAAGGTGTGCATGTTTGTACATATAACAATGACCCCAGCAACTGCTGACAATGGCCCCCCATGCTTACTGTAGCCCTATAGATAGCCTGGCGTGCTCAATAGAAAATGGGATATAAGGCCAGCAGCGAATCACACACCTGCTGCTGCCATTCCCACATGCTGGTGCAAACCCAACGCCAAATACCACCCAAAAGACCAGCCCGAAACAAGGACAGGCGGAGCCCGCCGACACGCCGTCAGACAACAGCCGGGACGTTTCATCGCTGTCACCCGCTTGAACCCACCCGATGATGCAGGCACCGTTAGCAATACGACAAAGCTGGAGACAAAGCTAATGCTAAAGGCTAAAATTTTTTTTTTTTTAAATACTTAACGTTAACTTTTCGTTCTGAAATATATGTTATAATTATATACAATACAGTTTTTAGTACAGTACAGTTTTTGAGCAATTTTTTCACATATTTCTGAATTTCAAAAAGCACTGTGTGATAGCATAATGAATTAAAATGATTTGTAGAGCTCACTTAGCTGGCTGCGACCACATGACTGGCATGTTCGGTGACATAAATCATCCTCTGCCCAGCTCTGTAGTAAAGAGAGTATGTCTGGCAGCTAGTGCCGTAATCCTGGGTGTGAATCCATCACAGAGCGTACGCATGACCTGCCCTTCACCCGGTACACGACAGGGACGTGAGCCTCCTTCACAGGGCCTTCCCGACCACACCACAGCCCACATCGATCTGTAACAACCCGGGTCTGTTCTCTGGGCCTCAGACCCCATACCTGTTGTTGACGCTGGTTTTGGACTCCCGGTACCACAGGCTGATCTCCATGCCGCCCGAAATGTCAATGGCCAAGCCCCCCTGGAACTCCATGCTGGCTTTCAGCCCAGACTGTAACTGGAGGACCTGGGGGTGGAGGTGGGGTGGGGGGGTGGTGGTAGACGGTGGACACGGGAGAATTCAAAAACCAGCAAACAGCGCTGGACTGTGGAAAGATGAAATGAATATGGCTTCTCAAGCAAGGACTGCCTGTAGGACATTGCAAGCTATCCGGTGTAAAGGTCTATTTTAGGCGTCCCCAGCTAATGGCGCCTGTACCCCAAAGGCATTTTTCTTAATTTATTACTGCTTATATACAGGCGTATTATGCCTGTAATGCATACGAAACACGCAACTGTTGCTTACAGAAGATTTATTACAGTTTAAATACACCCCAAATTTCTCCTTTTATGCCACCAATTGACTCTAACCAAACAGCTTAAAATCCCACAAACCATTTCATCTACTGTAGAACAACAAAAGCTTCTCTACCCAGTATGTGACATCCTGATGGGGAGAAACCATTGCAGAAACTGAAAGCATTCGGTCAAAAACAAGTAATTGTACTGTTACAAGACTAATATCTTGGGGTAAGAACATTGCTGGTTACAGGAGTCATCACTGCATTGAAAATTTGGGACAACAAGCCACAGACAGGCTGTAATAAGAAAAGGTTAATCTATGACAAGTCCATCCATCCATCCATTTTCTGCTGCTTATCCGGGGTTGGGTGGATTATATATGTTTTTAAACATTATAGGCCGGTTTCCCGGGCAACGATTAAGCCTAGTCTTGGACTAAACACGGAGAATCCCCATACAAAATTCCAGTTTAGTCCAGGCCTAGGCTTAATCCTTGTTCGGGAAACTGGCCCTATATGTTTTATGCGTTTAAAAACACAACACAGCTTGGAGTGTATAAACCCACTTATATCATGGCTTCTAAACTCATTTACTAGTAGAAATACTTTCTTCCACCAACGATTAAACATTCGTTTGGTCACCGTTAATTTTTTAATTCTGTGTTCCATATCTGAAATTTGATGAATTAAAGATTAATATGGCGCATTGATTTACTACTGTGAGTCACCTGGCTGAATGTGCAGTTACATAAAAGATACACACAAAAAGATCCTCCTAACCAATCCGATCTGAGGACAGCGCCATGCTATAAACAGTATTATTTAGTGCAGACATTAAATGTACAGTCCATGTAAGTCAAGGCAGGTGTTTAGAGCAGTATTTCCCAATCCGGTCCTCGGGGCCTCACAGACAGTCCACATTTAAGTCAGTGTGGACTGTCTGGCAGGTAGATCAGAGGGAGCAAAAACGTGGACTGTCTGTGGGTCTCAGAGGACTGGATTGGGAAACATAAGTTTAAAGTGAAGACAGTGTGAGCTCATACCTGTGAGTGGTCCATCAACAGGATGAGGCCTTTGACTACGTTCATGGGGTCTCCAGACAGGGAGAACATCTTGGACATGAGGTCACTGTAGCCTTTGAAAAAGGTGACCGGACGTAGCTGCACGTCGAAGAGCAAAGCGGACATTCCAGCAAAAGACTCCAGCTCTTCCTCGCCTTCGTCGGGTGTGGCGGCAATCAGGGACTCCAAGCCCTGCGCCTCGATGGCTACCTGGGAAGCCGTCACCATCAGCTGCCACATCCGCCTTACTGTCACTGATGTTCGCACAAGGCACCACTTCTTCAACTTACCTGAAGACCGTGAAGGTGGAATCCCCCGCTGAGAGCAAAGATGTTCATGTTGCTCCTACGGAGGACCCCGGACCCAGAGTAGAGGAGGTCAAGGTTGTAGATGGAGTTGATGTCCATCTCTTCTGCAGGAGGACACATTCATCACCACAGGTAGAAAGTTAAGATCCAGAAAGTACAAATCCAGACCAAGGTTTTGTTTCAACTAATCAGGTGAGTATAAAGAGCCATAGTCACAGAGTACTCTATTGGTTGAATAAAATAAAACTGGTCTGGATTTGCACTTTCTGGACCTGAACTTTCCAGCTCTGTTCATCACACCCACACATATTTTGTTGTTTTCTGTGCACTACAACGCACAACCATGACAATGTACCCAACGAAAATTCTCCACAACACTAGAAATACTGAAATATTGCAAACACAATATCGTTGCCCTTTCTAATCTGGCCTCCTAATCATCCCCTATATATAAATGGTGAATTCTCTCCTGCCCCTTCACCACCGTAGCTACTGTGTGGTGAGCATACTGGCGCAGAATGGCTGATGTCACATCATTCAGGTGGGTGCTACACCGTGGTGGCTCCCCATTGTTTACAAAATGGGTTTGGGTGTCTTGAAAAGCTCCATATAAGTGTAGCATTCATTCATTCATTCGTTCATTCATTCATTCAAAAACCAGACTCAGCATTATAGCATTATGATGTGGAACCACAGCAATGGCAGAAGAAAGTAAAAGTAGAGCGAAAAGAGGGAGTCACCCACTTGTCATGTAGCCAGAGAAAGCAGAAGAAGACCCCATCTTGGAGAAGCGGTCATAGTTGTGTGTATTCATATCCTTCAGGACTTTCTTGATCACTTTACTGAAAAACCATAAACAAAAGTCACAGTCACTGAGTCACCTAAACATCAGAACTATCAAAGTGCAAGAAGACTATTTTTCCTTTTAAAATTCCATTTCTCTATGACACCAGCACCCTTAGCACCCTGTACCAAAATTATTTTACCGTAATGCCTCTGTAAGAAAGCCAAACTAGAGCCTACTGAGAGAGAAGCCTCACTGCCATTGGACTACACTTCCCATCACGCACCTGGCAGGCATTTCAAAGCGCAGGATATCCTGCACCTTGGACAGCATGTACTTGTTCATCTCGTGAGGCAGGTGCCCGATGGACAGCAGCAGGTTCTTCACTTCAATGTACGAGGGGCTGCTGCTGAGTATGACATCAGCGGCCGCCGCCCGCGCGTTCTTCTCGAAGACCCGTCTGTTCTGGTGGTAGATGCGGTTGAGCGTCCGTTTCACCTGGATTGTGGAGAAGCCAAAATCTTTAAGCATTGCTACCCACCCAGAAAAAGACCAAAGATCTTCTGTGCTCCTACTTTAGTTATGAAACACCCGGGGAATGTATTTGGCGTTCCAGTCAATTAACAGTTAATGTTGGAGGAAAACAAACCCTACAGGCTTTTAGGACGGCCACCGTGTGCCTTCACTGAACATTGTTGTTGATGGTTATCAAAACAATAGGGGAATTCAACACATCATTACCAAACTAGGGTTTGCACAACCAGCCCTTCAAGTTTGTTAAGGATCTCAGGTACCTTAAAGGTTCAGCTATATGTCTTTTGGTTGCCTTTAGCAGCCACAGCCATTTCCATAATTTACCAAGCCCAGGTAGTACTTAAGCATCTGTCAGTTATCTATCCTGTGAAGTAGGCCATTGATGAGTAGATGTCACTACAGCTGCAGTATTGAAGAATCAAGCATTGAGGAGCATTTTTAGTGGACGTGCGGTTTGAGTATATCCATGCCCCACGGCACACTGACGCAAACCACCCACCTCATCTGTGATGAGACTGAAGTTGTATCTCTGCAGGGCTGTGATGGCGATGGTGCTGTAGGCTCCGACCGCTGATTCGGCGTACTTGTTAAGTACCGGGATGGCCTCGGGGATCAGTGCATTCTTCATGGCCAGCAGGTACATCTGCACTTCAGATTCCACCTGTGTGCTGTCAGGACCCTCCAGGATCAGGCTCTTGACTTGTACTACAGTCTATGGGGTGAAAGGGTTGAGGTCAGGGTTAGGGCTAGGGTTAAAGTTAGGTTTACTGCAACCCACCGTCAGAGCAGCCTCCGTGAGACCTTGCTTAGCATATGAGCTGGATTACACGCTTAAACAGATTCCACTAGCCACCTAGCAAAGCGATGACATGCATATTGATGTGACAGTCTACAGCCGGAAAAGGTCGATGACATCCAAGCAGTGTCACTCAAACGAAAAAAGTGACAAGTGAACTCACGGGCAGGTCGCAGCCCCCTTTCTGACAGAGCTTCCGGACGAGAGCGCCCATGATGATCATCACCGACTCTCTGATGTCATTACTGGCTATCTTCCCTTTCCACAAACCCTGGGTGGGGAGGCACGGCGCTTAGGTTACACGGACAGCTTATGTGCATTTTGCACAACGTAAAAACAGTTACACCAATAAAACAGGGATCTCCAGGCATAGACTCCAAATGCTGTCCCTCTATTGAGAAGTGAGAAAGTTTGTCAAATACATAAGCCTTATAAGCTCTGTATGACTAATCCAATTACGCTGCCTCATTTGGTTGACCAAATATTTACACACTTATACAGGCAGGTAATTTAAGGTTTGAGAAGCTACTAAAACAGGGGTCCTCCTTGGACTATTAGCAACAGAATGCATGGACAAACATCCAATGCTGGAATGAGGACTTTATTCCATAGGAAAGGCAGACAAGTTCATGACCACAAGGCAAACAGTAGAAGACAGTCCTCCTCACCAGCAGAGCCTTCAGCAAATCCTCGTTGGGGTGGGAGGCAAAGCCACAGGCATAGAGGAACCGCTCCTGCAAGACCTGCTGCTCCGACTTGGAGAAGTCTATGAACTCCAGGATAGCCTCCTTGGAGGCAGGAGTCTGGGCGGATGTGACGGAATCCACCAACTGAGGCCTGCCGCCAGGAGGTGGGGGCAACAGTCACATACACAGGGCAAATACAGCACCATCCATGACTTTGTACCCTGGAAGAACTCTCATAAACATCAATGGAGAGCTATGTAAGGCTGAAACAGAACCAGAAGGTAGTGTGGGTCCGCACGTGCTTACAGAGCGGTTTTGGTGCTGTTCCGCAACACTCTAAGGATCTCCACCTTAGAGGCTCTCCGCAGGCTCCGAATCAGCTCCAGGAAACTGCGAGGTGCTGTAGATCCCGACAGTCTGTCCGGCTCCAGGTCCTTGTGAGCGACCTGCCAGTGTTCCCAGAGCTTGGGGGGTGGGGGGGGGTAAGAAGACGGTCAGATTAACAAAATTTTTCATTGAAGTGCCACTAACGGTGTGAACTCCAGTGATTGTTCCAAGCACTTACAGACGGGCAGCCCTTGCAGTGATGTTTGCCCTTTGGGGGAGATGGGGTAATCGCAACAAAATTGGCATCCAGCAATTTGACCACAGCGGCGGCCTGTTTTCCAGAACTTTCCTGAGGTCCGGCCTCTTTCTTCACCAGCACCAGTGACTGCCTAAAAAAAAAAAAAAAATTTTAATTGGCTACCAAAAATGCGAGAGTTTTTCCAGAAACTCCCTCCCACCACACGTGATGGTCCCATCCGGTAAACACACATATGTAATGCAGTAAAAAGGCCCATCTTAAATTGCAGCCTAGGCTCATGCTTATTTGAGGCCTTTGGAGTAAGCGCTCAGGAAGGGCGCTAAGCCTCGGATAAGCCGTCTCGCAGCCTCACAACTGAGACACCCGAAATCAAACACGGGGGTCCAAGTTTAAGCACTAGCTGTCGCAGTAAGTGGAAAGAAGGATTGCCGTGACAAGACTGAACGCCAAAAACACAGAGTACATATGACATCAATAGTGGCTACTTAAGTATAAGGCTAATGTCAATTTGATTAACAGCCTTCGGTGTATTTAAAATACTTCTGTAAATTCATAAAGGGTTTCCAATTGTTTTATGGTTATTTTCACTGTCTGTCAGTATTTTTGCACAGACCTACCGGGAAACCACTTTGGTGGCAATGGTGCGACGTGCATTGACAGAGATGACATGTGTCTCCTCAGATACGGCCGACTTAATGAAACCCTCATGCAAGGTGAACTCGGTGACAGAGGAGGACTTGCCATTAACACCCAGAACCTGTAGGGGGAGACGGAGAGTAGACGGCACATAGCTACACTGGTCACAAACGAGTGCCATTTGTACCAATGTCATGTGTAGGCATCAACAGAATCCTTCTTAAACACATGAAGGCTTCCAATGCTCCGGGTCATGCTGACTTCCTAATGACCACATGGATGCTACTTCCCAGAAATCCCCGTTTTATCCCCATAAACAAATGGCGAGACGCCACTGACCGGGTTGAGAGTGGTGAATCCCGTCTCAGCTGTTTTACAGCTGTCCAGCGACTTAATCCGGGTCACCTGGTCCTTCCCGACCCTGTACTCCACAGTACATGTCCCCGAAATGTCCACCTGATTCCAAACAGAAACAACGACATCAAAGGATATGTTACACGACAGGGCCACCAATCAGAGCTCACAGTCAATAAATGACTACACAGTTTTTAGGTATATCTCATTATATTTATGCTCAAGTCTCTGTTAAGACTACTGTACAATCAGAAAAAATCAAGAATATCCCTCTGAGATCAATATAGATAATCTAATGTAATCTAAACTAATTACATAAGTATTAACAAGTTCATGTAAGAAGGCCCTTGAGGCCCAGATCATGACCTCCTCCACTTTTCCAGATGTGAGCTGAAGCTGGAGGAGGCTGGCCACGCCCCTCTTCAGGTTTCTGATGACTGCAGGCTCATTCTGGTATGAGTACAGGCCCTTCACCTACCACAAGGACACAAAACGGTAACATTTTATTTCCTGATAGTGAATTACGTACTGTACTTCACAGTGTGACTGACATTGACTAATCATTTCATGCAAAAAAAGACAGTAATAAACCTCTGCCGAGGGAGAGGTGTGTGTCTGTGATCAGCTGGATCCAGTCCCATAGTCGGCAGAGCAATTTCACAGCTGGGTCCTTGAGCGAGGCCCTTAACCCCCAATTGCTTTCCCAAAAAATGTACATCGCTTTAGATGTTTACATTCTCCTGCCATATATTATACTTTTAAAACACATGAAAGAGGTTTAACCAAATCTCATTGCTCCAGATCTGATAGAAATGTGTTTCCAGTAAGAATCCCAGAATTCAGCCTGCTCTAGCTAACTGCCCTTTAGCCAACGTGGCATGCCAGCCACACTAACCTGCCTGTGCTGTCACGGTGTTCCCAAGGGCAACCCGACACACCTCACACTCTGACCTTTGCACACATGTGCCAGGTATCTGGAGATTTACTTCAAATAGGCTGGGATGAGCTCGCTAAATATTTGGGGCATATACTGTACCTTTGCCATTTTAATGTCATATCACCAGAATTAATGTTTAACGCCCCCTATGGTAAGGGGATGGCAGACAGTCTGAATGGCCTTGAGTTACTTGCACTGACAGAACATTCATTCAGAATTCCTTAAACCTACAATTTTTCTTTGAGAATAATGGGTGTGCACTACTTCAGTAATACTAATCACACCACTGGGAGGCTTGCATTCTGTCATTCTGTGTCCCACTTTGTACTTGTCAAATACATTAACAGGATGCCCATCGCATCGCTTACCTTTCCAAGTTTCCAGTGCACCAGGAAGGGTCTCTGTAAGGTCTCCAAATTGCCTTTTCCCAGAATGCTTTGGGCAGTGGAGCCAGCGAAGATGTTTTTCTTTTCTGGACGCAGTGTAACATTCTCAATCTTCACGTCTCCAATCTGCGGTCAAAGAAGAGCTGGAATGACATATCTACACCCACCCCACCCCCACAGTTCAGGAGAGGGGGGGTCATCCGGGCATTTCACACCCACTCGGAACAGGAGGTTTCATCAAAACACTTGTTTGACAAAGAAGTTGACTGTGAGAGACTCAACCTTTGGCACAAAGTATGCAATGTGTGTGCATATTATATATTATACATAGATAGACACATGGTGTTGGGAAGGTTATTTACAAAAGTAATTCATCACAGACAAGTTCAGATCCAAATAGATTAAATCCAGACCAAGGTTTTGTTCCAACCAACCAGTTCAACACTCTGTGACTGTGACTCTTTATACTCAAGTGGTTGACTGAAACAAAACCTTGGTCTGGATTTGTACTTTTTGGACCCCTTAACTTGCTGGTAATGTATTACTTTTGTAAGCAGCTTTATATATATATATATATATATATATATAAACAGACACGGGCCACTAACATATGGGTTCGTGACCTCACACCTTCACGGGAAAGCAAAGCTCGCCCAGCGGGCCGGAACGAACCGAAGACGTCTTTCATCGCCATCGCAGCTGGCTTCCTTTTTCTTGTTGCCGACACAGGAAACGGACCCAAAGCCCTCGTTTAACCCGGACCCACATACCAGCACTTTGAGGAGCTGATCATCTTTGCTGCTTGGATTTCTCCACACCAAGTTGATGTCAACACTGGATGAAACCCTATAGCCAGCGCTGCTCTCGGACGACCCCCTCGCCCTGTCCAGCAGCACCTCGGTGGAGTAGCTAAATTTGTACAGCTGCCCGTTACTCAGTCTGGGCCCGACGACGCCACCTGGATCAACAGGGGAAAGTGCTTTCAGGAAAAACAAAGATCAGCAATGAATGACATGTCAAAGGGGGGTGCATCTCTCCCCAGACAGTGGAAGTCCTATTCCAGAAACCTTCCACCCTCAATGAATACACCCAAATACATAATGTAATAACATGGCATGCCACACAGGGCACCAGCATTACCGCTTACATGTTGTTGGTCTTTCTTTATGTTCATTACTGCCTTGTATCCACATAAAGCATTAGAAATGTGTCTCATAGCTCCACACCTGATATCGCAAAACTCTATCCTACTTCAGACCAGATTAGGGTTAGGGCCATAAATACAGCTCTGGAAAAAATTAAGAGACCACAGCACAATTTTTAGTTTCACTTATTTCTCAATTTATGGATATGTTCCTGTGTAAGATATAGATATTTTTTTGCAAACACTAGCCTGGCTCTTCTCTGATTCTCATTGATGAAGGACCCCTGCCTTGCTGTATGGGACTTCAGTCCTGCTTGTATGAGCCTGTTATGAGCCTGTCCTTGCAGTGCAATTTATACCACTTAATGCTTCCCATTTTCTTAAGGTCACTTGAGGTCATCCTCCGATTTATGTGGCCATGTACGATAAGATAACGGTCATCTCTGGCATTAGAATGTTGCTTCCGCCCTCTACCTGGCTAGTTTTTGGTCATTGCCAGTGTCTCCTGCTTCACCTTGTTCTTATGTACTGCCGTCTTAGAAACTCTGAGTCTGGAAGCAGCCTGCAGCTCAGTGTAGCCTTCTACCAGCAGAACCAAGATTAAACCAGGATTTAAAACGCAAATTTAAAAAAATAGAGTGGTGTCTTCATTTTTTAAGAGCTGTACAGCTAGTGGGATTAAAAAACTCACACACAAAACCCATGGGCCAGCAGACAGCTGGTAAATAGATACCAGAGAGGCACCAATTTTCCACCACAATGGTTATGAAAAGAGTATTTTTGGAAAAAGAAACTAATGTTGATTCGTTGACGCTTCAGTTGAACAAGATGAAATCCACCTCTATCACAATGCAAACCAAAACCAGTTCCCTTTCTCATAGGTACGGGTCAGAACTCATCGGGGCATGACTCAGTGATGAGGGAATTATAGACTGACGTGTCACTTTTGGGTTGCATCATCAAGTCCAAGTGTACAGAACCGCAGAATCATTAAAGCTGTACAGTTCTGGCATTTTCAAAATTTAGGACAGCTACCTGTTAATATAAGTTCTCATAAGAAAACTAGAACATAAACACAAACCACACACTAAAAGACATTCTGCATAACAATTGGCCAGTTATCCTTTACTGTATTTTTGCTATGATAAAATGTTCGGCCTTGGACTATTAAAACTAATGGACTAATGTCACACGGTAATGCTTTAGTTTGCTCGCAAAAACAACAGCTATACAGTATACAGAACCATCTCAGACCTTGGAAGGAAAAACCTAGGAACTATTAATTATACTGATAAAATCAATGTTTTCTGTAAATCCATACCTTCCAGACGTGCTATTACGACAGAGGCCAAAAGTACACAATATTAACTGATACCAATTTAAGTCAATTAAATGAAATTATTAATTGCACAAGAAAATATTACATAAAATTACTGATACATGCGATATCTTGGTCACTCACCTTCAACAGAGGCGGAAAAACCGGGCGAAAGCGTGCAAAATAAAATAAGCACTAATCTTAACATAATGTGCCTCTTGGCTAGGGGGGTATTAGGGAGTAAAAGCTGGATCTCCTTGCGCGTGTCTGAGTGTCCGCAGAGAGGAGCTGAGCTGTTCCGGCGCCGTTTATCAGCCTGGGGGCAGAATCCAGACTCCACGCTCCGGTACTAAGTTCACGCCGCCTGTCAATGATCAACCGGCCGATAAGCGGCCGCTGTGACAGGGGCGTTTACCGAGGAGCGCCCGGGATGTGCCAGGCGCCGATAGTGATGCGACTCACCTCTGCCGCACCATTAAATGCAAGCCTAGTGAAATTAATGCATTTTTTTCTTAATTGGATTCAAAAGTCAAAAGACAGGTCAACTACAACGTAAAGCCAATTTGAATGGATTATCCTGTACGTAAACGGACATTGAGGAAGATAAAAAAAAAACAAGTCGACTTTGAGTTCAGTTTCCAGTTGCAATGTCAGCCAGCCACAGGAGTGGGGAAAATTTCATTTTTGCATGAGTAATACAGCACCCTGATTTTGAAGTCCGGCCATATTCTTAAAAAAATCAAATACATTATCAAAGGGTGAACTTAAGGTCAATGTTAAAAAAACTATAAATTTACAGCATTCTCTTCCGATTGGGCAGCAGTCGCCTGTTTTATGTGTCTGTCGTGGAAAACCTTTCACCCAGATTCGGGGCTCGGTGCTAAACAGTGCCGGACATTGTGCAGTCTGAGTCCGGGTGCCCCGACCGCTTTGGGGGGACGAGGAGCGGGCGGGCCGGCCAGCCTGGCTGGGAACTTCCGTCTGCAACAAACTGGCACTCGGTTACGCCGCTAACAAGAATTGTCTCATATTTAATATTTCAGTGTCAGTTCTACTTTCCTTCAGTAGATATATGTGTATGTACTGCAGTCAATTTCTCCGGCTACTTTTACTATTTTAAACCATTTCGCCGCACCAAGCATACCATGGAAAGGAGGTTTTAAAAAGTAAAATTCGCAGATATACTGCAGGGCTGTTTTATTGGATGGGTTTACATTGCCTCCGAGAGATGCGTTTTGAATGAAACTCCTATGTTTACTCCGGAGGAGCCGCGCAGGTTGATGACGCAATACGCCGGACGTAGGCGTCAAAAAGCGAAAGTAATGGTGCGAAAAGTAATGAATACGATACAGAGAAACATTTATCACCAAAAAAGCGGGTTAAACTTAATTAGATGAATACACGGAAGTAGTATTATTTGATATATTTTTAAGCATGATGTTAGCACAGGTATTCATGCTCTGATCAGTGTTATCGGTGATCTGTAGTTGAATCAATCAAAAGTGATGAATGTGACAGAAAGATTTCTTTAAGAGCAGGGGCACTGCGAGAAATGCCTGGGCATTCAAATCATCGGGTGATGATGACTAACTCGGCCAATTATCAAACCAATCTGTGTGCGCTGATATTGTATTTCTTGAACTAATCACAATCGAGGTCTAAGTTCGACTGGACAGTCTTTTCCTGTATTTTCCACGCCTCTGATTAGCAGAATCAATACCTCGATTTTCTTGAGTAGTTGCAAAAGCAGCACGGGATATAGCTTCGGCTGGCTTTATGGAGCGGGAAATTACATTTTTACGACGGCATAATTCTATTTATTGTATTTTTCCCGAAGAAAATATGATTCTTTCAAACGCGTAAAGTATACTTATATATCCTAAATTTCTGGAAGGAAAAAATGATTAATCGAGGAAAAATGAGTGTTGTGCAGAAATTGTTTTTTTATGTCCATTACATTAACATTTTGCTCGTAGACCTACATTGTTCCTGTCTCAGTCCTGAGTCACTAGTCTGGCGCCCTCTGTTGGCAATGAGAATTATATGCAGCACATCCCGTATGGGGAATGTAATGGTAAATAGTACAACAGTCGCTGCAACTCACTAATTGTTGTTTTAAAGTCACTCACATGCAGCATCACTTCTGCGTATTCTTCAGCCAACCACAGTCTAAAAATTGCGACACCACTCATAAAATGATTAAATTATAATTCTCAATGTGCATTTGAAAATTAATCTATCATCGATATAGTTACATAATGCTTATAAAAACAGAAGAATCACTTCGTCAGTAATTTATGTAAATATGTGTCGTTTCTATTTTGATGTACATGCCCGTTTTGCTGTACATTAACATGGAAGGTCTGCGGCTCTCCTTAATGCAGTGATTCAGAGCGGCCAGAAGATGGCAATATGTCGTTTCGCAGCGGTGTTTTTTGGGGGCGTGAGGGGCGCATATGCATATATGATGTGTACACTAACATCAAAGTTTTTCGTTATTTTCAGTCTGGGTATATGAGTTTAGCTTAGACGCATGGCCATTTCAGTCTTGTGCTAATTATGATCTATAAAATATTTTACACACACACTAAATATAATTTAGAGATTCCAATTCACCTACCTACACGTTTTTTTGAAACGCAGGATGAAACGCAGGAGTTCTTTTTTTGGCCAGCAGGAATTGCTATTTAATGTCCCAAAATATGTTGTAAACTCATCTAAAGTAAATGATGCCATTAGTTTCCATAGACCTACTCAGAAGGATGAGGTCATGAGCAATTCGCTTCACTAGCTTTGGATTCTGCATACCCACTTACCATCTGCCAGCTATAGCCCGTGTTGTCCTTTGCTTTGAGTTCGACCTTGGACTGCATTTCCCAGACCTTCCAGAACAGACCACATCATAATTCCCTTGGATACAGCATGTGGTTTGTCATCCACTGCATTTTCCAGGGATAAAATATAGATGTAAAATTCCCTCTGCCCGCCATAAAGGCTATGCTTGCAAAACTGTAATGAACTACAATTTCAGTGGAAACTTCAGAGTCAGAATCAATTTAGCTGCTGCTGATTTAAGCCATTATTTCCAATCAGGATGGAGCACACAGCACAATTGGGCTGTATTAATGGTCATAAAATGGATACCTATAAAGCAGAGATCCTTTCAATTGAGTCTATTTTGTGCAGCAAACTGGTTCGACTGGTGGATGATGCACCATTTTTAATTTTCAATGTTCAGTCTTTTCAGAAAATAATGTCGCTTAGATATTTGTAGACCTAGTTGATCCTTAATCTTTGGTTTTTGGTTTTTCATATAAAATAACTCAGACTTTTTCTTCATGACTTCTTTATCACACTCTGCTATTAAACTCAAAAGTAACTGTCCCAAATAAACAAGTTTTTTTGTTTAAACAAACGTTCTATACATATCTGACAAGATGTTTCCTAGGACACCATCTTCTATCTGTACCATCACTTCTGCAAATGGCAAGTAAAAGATTTATCATTTTTTTATTTTTATCGTTAATTTGGACACAAGTCAGGCACCAATAACAATAAGAAAGAAAATCCCCTTGATCTCTTACACTTTGGCACTATTACTGTATGTAACTAAACATTTTTTGGGAAAATGTAGATACATAGTCTGACATAACAAGACTTTGTACGTACATTCTTATTGGCAACATGCAGATTACATTATTAAATGGGTTAATCATCAGATACTCTTTTCCTAGATATACACAAATACTGGAGGGGTGCAGTGGGCCAGAAGCTCAGTGTGTATAGTTTTGAATGTATACCCGATTCTATCTTCATCATCATCATAATATCCTGGTAAATGTCACATTATGATGTTGCATTGATTATGCAAAACAATTGACTGAAATGTGAGCCCCTTTGTCTCTGAGCCCCTCACCCCCAGCCCTCTCACAGTAGTGAGGTCATTGGGTTTAGATCAACGATGCTGGAAAACCCAGAACACACCTTAAAATCGAGATGTCTGTGTGAATGATACAGCATCAGACCTCTCTACCGCGGGACTGACACACATATTCCTTTCACAGCTCTCATTGTCAGTAGTATCCAAGGCAAAGGGGTTGATCGCGCCCGTGTCCGAGGTGTGGTCCATCTTCTCCAGCTCTTTCTTTGATAGCGTCTGGACTATCCCCGCTCCGATTGCATCCCCCAGTACGTTGACCATGGTGCGAAATCGATCTCTAAATGAAAATAGGGATAGATCCTATTTGTTTTTATAACCAGATCTTATTTCATGCTGAGCCTCAGCTTACTGCCTAACAAGGAGAAAGCTTACAGAAACCAATCCACCGTAATGAGAAGACTGACATCACTTGCTGGTAGGCCCACAGCCGTCAGGACTATCACCATGGTTACCATGCCAGCACTGGGCACACCAGCTGCCCCAATACTGCCTGCTGTTGCAGAAATGCTGTAACCAAAGTAAGCAAAGGAGACATCACAACTATATAGGCACAGCTGGTATACACAACAATAAGCATGCCAAGATATCATCCCCTATTCAACATACCGCATCTCTTTTCCAGATCATTTCCTAAACTACACACTGTGAGCTCAGTGGCATACCTGATGGTGATGATCCTCCCTATGTCCAGGTCATAGTTGTGCAGCTGAGCCACAAATATGGCCGCCACTGCTTCGTAGAGGGCCGTGCCGTCCATGTTGATGGTGGCGCCGACTGGTAGCATTGAACGAGTGATCCTGCTGTCAATGCGGTTGTTCTTTTCAGAACACTGGAAGGTCACGGGCAGCGTGGCTGAGCTAAACAGAAGTCAACATGTTTTTTTGCACAAAATCAATTGAATGTGACGCTGAACATTGAATTGCGTTGAGTTGAGTTATAAGTTAAGAGTAAAAGGTTTGGTTTATATGTGATAGTGAATACCACTGTTTTTGGCCACAGTATGATTATACTACCATAAAATTATGGAAGTCAATACTTAAGCTTAATATCCTTGGCCAAACAGAATCAAATTTTTGGAATGGATTTTCTGGACAGGATCTAGCACCCCCAGAATTTTCAGCCCCTTGACAAAATTAAAGCGTCATTAATTGGAGTGTGGAAGCTGAGCTTGTCTCTGAGCGAGTGTGTTTGAGATGTCGGACCTGGAGGAAATGGCGAGGGCAGTCAGCAGGGCCTGTGTCATTCCCAACATGAACCTGAAGGGGTTCCTCCTCACAAAGGCAAAGTAGAGAAGTGGTAGGATGAACATGGAGTGAATTGCTAGCCTGGGTGGGAGGGACATAGGGGGGGGGGGGTGTCATTTACTGATGCTGGGTTTTTCTTAACACAACAACGTGAAATTTTGTACAAATGCAAAATTCGAAAAAAGACTATACACGACACAGATATTAAAATATTTGGTAACGCTTTATATCAACTGTATCTTCATAATGCATTCATTACGTATTCATAGAGAATTCAGTGCACCTTGATAATGCATTCATAGAGCATTCATAGAGAATTCAGTGCACCTTCATAATGCATTCATAGAGCATTCATAAGCAGCGCATAAGTATACCATAACATCCTAACATGCCTTAGCAGCTTTATTATACATTCATAACAAAAATTACTTGATTGCACAATCACAATGTTTGTTATTAATGCATACTACAGCTGTTAAAGTTTATTAGGATGTTAAGGTATACTTACATGATGCTTATGAGTGTTCTATTCATGCATTATCAAGGTGCACTAAATGCCGTATAAAGGCATTATGAAGGTGAAGTGAATGGAAAGCGTTATCAAATATCTCCACACATTATCTTGCTTGCAATGCAAAAACATGATAACCTGCATGTTCTAGATTTTTTCTTGGAGTAGACTTTGGCCAGTCAATATAAATGTGCAGACTACCATATTATACCTTGTTTTGCTCCTTTTCATAACCCCATAGAGACTGAGGCCCCTCTTAATCTACCCATAGTCTGCCACCAACACGGACATCAGCATAACTCACCCACTCAGTACAGTCACCATATAGAGGCCCAGCTTCCGGAAGATGTTCCAGTCGTCCACTTCCAGGATCCGGGCCATAATTAAAAACAGTATTCCGATAGGCATGTACCTGTCCATTACAAAAAAGTACACAAGAATTACTGAATCTGGGTCTCCAAAAAACTGCTAGAACCTCTACCCATGGTAGCATGCTGGAGAAAGACAGTCCTTACCACATGATGATCTGGACCATCTTCATAGTGGCTTCATTTAAAGCATTGAAGAACTCCACCAGAATACGGCCTCTGTCCCCCAACTGTCGGATGACCAGCCCAAACACCACGCAGAAGACGATGAGGCCCAGAACGTTGATCCCATTGGTGTAGACTCCAACTAATTCGTAGTCCTTGGTTATATTCTGTAAAATAAACTGTAAAATGGAGCAAATTGTGAATTGTACTAATGGTACTAGTAATACTCTGAATGGTGCTAATTAATAAAACTGTAAAAATAACCTGCATTAGTGTGACTTATAGAAAAAGACACATAAATTTAATGGTTCCCTTCTTGTGTTTACTGATCATTTTTCCAAACGAAATCCACTTTTAACGTTAAACCAATGCAGAAAGTAAATAGCATGCAGCTACACGCAAAGTACACTTGCTTTCTCGCTGAGCGAGATATCTTAAGGGGACGACATACCTCCGTCTGTGCACTGGTGACATCATCAGAAGGGGCCTGCACTGCGATGGAGGCATTGCCCAGTGGCTCACTGGCATTAATCTCCTCGCGGAAGGTCTTGTACTGTAATTCTCTTGTTTGGTTAATTACCCGTCTGTTTCCAGACAACTGCAGATTCATTATTTATTATGGGACATGATCTGTGCTGGCTTATGAGTTGTGTTACCTGTCGTTTGCTGTGGTTGATGGTGATTGTTAAAACATGCTTACCTGCTGGAAGGAGGCTTGGACAAGATTCTCTGGGAACAAATTCCTATTAATTAAATAAGAATGCATTTAATTTCAATTTCTTGTATTTTGCCTTGGGAAAAAAAACTGTACACATCCTTAAGTGACAACAAGTGAAGTTTTTGTTGACAGTGCAATGCAATTCTTACATTTGTGTTTCTTAAAGGTTATGGAATAAGTATTTGTATAACTTATTTTCATTATTTATAATTAATGACTATAAATAGTACCTTACTCTCGCTGTGAGATCTTCTGAATCAAAAAGCATGACACTGACTAATATACACTTATGGCATGACACTGACTCACACACACTTATGGAATGACACTGAGTCACACACACTTATGGCATGACACTGACTCATATACACTTATGGCATGACACTGACTCACACACACTTATGGAATGA
>JAODKN010000050.1:1902676-1913128 GCA_026774425.1 Petrocephalus zakoni | reverse complement strand
TTTGGGTGTTTAGTTTTGGGTTGTTTTAAACCTAAATTTTCAAATACGGTTTTAAAATTGCATGGTTAGTACCAAAAACGGCGAACCCCCCCCCCCCCCCCCGCTCCACCCCCAACTCACACAGAACAGCACACACACGACTTTATCCAGCTTTTTATATTCAGCTTGTTTTGACATTCCGTTGCCTATTCCCGAAAAGGCGTTCCCGTGGCAACGAAGGAAAACGTTGCCAGGAGCTTTATAAGGGGACACGGGGAATCTGGGAATCTCTGGCTGCGAGAGGGCCGACTTACAAACTTCAGGAGGAAAGTGTTCTCCCTGAGGGCGCCGATGCAGCCGGCGAAGCCCAGGATGAACATCACCCCCCCCACCACCAGGAAGAGCCAGACGGGGTCGAAGCCCCCCAGATCTGTGATGGAGTAGATGTTGGAAAGGACGCCCTAATGGATGAAGAGTAAAGGGTTCAGAAAGTCTGCCGGAGAGGACACACACATCCCAAAGACTAAGCAGTCAATTCACCATCCACAAAACCCGGGTACAATACTGTGCAAAAATCTTAGGTGCTCAAGGAGAATGTTCAAGTCTATGTATGTATTTCTGCGTGGTGACCCATGTGATCTTCAAGATACGAAAACAAGGGATCCAAGTAGTTGTTATGGTAACCTAACGTAACGTGTTAAGCAACAGCAGACTAGCCATTTATGTCAATGGAGGGGTAAATGTCAAAGGGAGGATAGATGAACGGCTAACATCTAGAAAATCTACCCGCACTACCTCTGCGATCAACATATTGGGCACCCGCGCATTAGAGCACATGCAAATTAACAGTGATGCAATAAAAACAAACAGGGATTTCTTCAGTTCTCCAAAAAGTTAACTTATATCTTGTTGGACAGCTAGATAAGCACCGCTTCAGTTCCCAAACCTCCCCTCAGGGGCACCTCAGCCATTCCATGTGTTTGTTACATTTCGCTATCAGTTCACTTCATTACTTAAATTAATTAAAACAACGTCATTGAGATGTTTTGGTAAGCCATATGAGGCGTGAAAGAAATCAAAAAGACCATCGTACGCTACATCCCTGAGAGTCGAGAGCCATCACTTTCAGGACCCGGGACCATCTTGAACGTTGAGACACTGAGGTATGTCTCACCCTCCCACTGTCTGCCAGATGTCTGCTGCATCTATAACTTCTGAGGGTAATTCTTTAGCCAGCCACAGGGGTGGCGGTAGAGGGGCAGTGTCTAAGTGGAGCAGAGTTCGTCAGACAGGCCCTAGCTGTGAGGCTTCACACGTTACCAAACACTGGTCTTCCCCACCCATCATTCACTTACCCTGCTCCTCATGTTCTGATTTGCAAGTCAATGCAACCTTTTGCGATCTTAGCCTGATGGCATGTAAATTTGAGCGTGCTCTCCGTGACCGGCAGGGGGCGCCACTTGCCGATATATCAGGGTTCGGCCCGTTACAGAGTGTACATTGAATTAACTTCTAAAGCTGCTATTTATTAGCACACTTTTATTGGAACTTTATTTGAGAACATGCCCATTAAACTGGGTAATTGATCCCATGTGGCTTAGATGCTCTGGACCCCAGGGAAGATATAGCTCTGTTTAGGATCTCCAGCGCAATTCGGACGGAAGGATTAAGCTGACATGTTTGATATCATTTTAACCCAGCGCTAAGGGCTCTTCAGAGCTCATGTTTACAGAGCCCACACTACATTTTATGGTATTATCTCAACTTTGTGCTAGTAATAAAAGCAGGATAGAGTATGTCACATAGCCATGGGAGGAAGCTACCATGGCTTCTGGTGGGAATCAAAGGAAGACACCTAGGTTAAGGAGAGCTGTATTTAATGATGGGAACCATAGGGAGATACCTTGGTCAAGGACAGCGGCACTCTAATAACGTATCTATGCCTGATAAGAACAGAAAGTGTATAAGAGATGTGTGTGATACGGCATTAGACACACATCTGCAGAGTGCCCAGACTTGGTTGTAAGTTCACTGTTGCAACAGACTGACTCTGAAGATCTGCACTGGCGGCTCTTTACTCCTGATTGACTGAGAAGAAAAAAAAACACACACTCACATGCCCTCAGTCACACTCACACACACACACATTGGGGTGTGGCGGCATCATACTCACCTTCTCACTCCATGCCCAGAGCCCGATGCCCAGGAAGGCCACACCAAGCAGCTGTAAACAAAAGAGAGACCAGCACGTTAACCGGCTGCACCACAGACAGGTATCACTGACTAGAACAGAGCTTGTCAACTGATGCCCAGCACGCACTGCATTATGGGGCGGGGCCTCCATATTGTGTGGCACCGAATCAAAACAAACAGGCAGACTCAGTGGACTCATACTAGATTCATCAACAACAATCACTGACTGCAATACCTGTCCTACAAAGAAACATCACTGAACTTTTAGAAAGGTGTCCAAGTTCTCTTGGGTCTAGAGCACGTCACCCTGGCAGCACCAAGGTTTGTTAAAGCACAACAAATCAAGGAGCCTCAGGAGACCACAAGGGGTTGATATGGGTGAACATGGGGTAAAGTGCATGTGTATGAGGCTCTTGGGTGGGTTAGCAGCAGGCTGGTTCAGTGTGACTGCTGACCCTAGATCAGATCTGTAAAGTGTTTCCATTGTGCAGGCTCTAGCAGATGAGCTAACAAGGCCGTCTCTCTCCACGTGTCAGTCTGCAGACCTCACTGGAGGGCCGTTTATCTCCTGAGACACATTACCACACTAATTAAATAACTCTTCCAGCCAAACGCCTTTGAATTTAAAATGTCGTATAAAAGCTCTAGAAACCAGAAGCAGTTAAAGCAAGAGGAGCAGGAACCCCACTGATCACAGGGATACCTCTTAATGAGCTGGATGGGAACCCAGCCAAATGGTTTCCATGACAGCAGAGATGCAGGGCATGCCCCCCTCCCCTATTGGTTGTCCCAGAAGGCCTCCCCGCATCCTCCAAGATCAATACTAGCTGGTCCCCACACCACAAGCCACATACACCTGCCCCCAAATGTCTCATCTGGCTCCTGGAGCTCCTTGGTGTCGCATGGCACAACGCGGCGGACAACAAGGACTCACGCACAGCATTGTCCTGGTACCCTTCTACTGGACTGGCTGGCGTGGATCAGGAACGGTATATGGCTCGGACACTCAAAGCCCAGCAGAGACCGTCACACGACCGTCATGGCGAGCAGAACAGCGGCTCAACAGCAGCATATTGTGACGCCTGCCATCGGAATCTGTTAGAAAGTCCCAAACGTGCTCCAAGTTTGGAGCGCAGCCCATTTTATCCCATGAATAATTGAGGGAAAGTTTCCACTTCCAAGTGGATTCCGGAAAGTCACTTTGATTCGGCGCCGGTAACCAGAGGGCCCATCACTGCATTCCAGCTGGTGGCAGGCGGTCAGGCTGAAGCCAGACTGGGAGACACAGGGCCCATTGAGAAAGGCCTCCAGCCTCAGTATGGCTGATGGTTTAGCGTATGGGACTCTCGGCTCCTGGGCTGAGATGTGACTCCCACCTCTGCCCTTTGTGTAAGTTTTCCATGCACTCCACGGCAGGTAACTCATGTCTCTAAATCGCCCCACAATGGTCTGGCACCCCATCTAGGGTGTCCCCCTGCTTTGTGCCCTGGGCCCGAACCCCCCCTCCCCCCGCTGCCCTATGACATCATCAAAGAAAAGCTACTGGAAGATGTATGGATAGATGAAAATTGAATACAAGTCATTTCCAATGACATTTGGCCAATAGAGTAATACACTTTATCTCAAAGAACATGGCTATGACTTCTGGGTGCGTTACCACAGCAACAGAACCATCAATGGTGGAGAATAACAAGCATATAGATTCTGGTGTCTCAATCTGTCCCGCAGTAACCCAGTCTCATGTGAGTCCAAACTATTCCAGTGAGCACAGAGTGTCTGCGAGAACCACAGACTTTTTGTCAAACATCTGCATTCGATATTAATAGCATGTTTACTGCCAGAGTGGTTTGCTTATATTACGTGTTTTTTTCCCTTAGTTTTCAAAATTGCCCCGGAGTTCGTCTCTCTGTCGACCTACACCCCTACAGCCCTACACCCCTACACCCCCACAGCACAGCTCATATAGTTACACTTTAAATGCCGCCACGTTTCAGACGGGCACAGGGAATGACAGCACATCGTGAAAACGCACTGTCGTGGTTAGTCCGCGGCTCCCGTAGGCCGAGAAGAGAAAGCCTCGTTCACGCTGGCCGTTAAACCTCGGGAGTGTCAACACCAGGCCGGACAGCCACCCCTAAACGACACGAAATCGAAAAGCAGAACAAAGGGGTTCTGTAAGCCATGCCAAATGAGGTCGCCAGGGAATGACGTCACCAGTCCACACCTGTGTGGGGGCGTGTCCTCATGTCCCCCTGCCCTGCCCCACCCCCCTACTGACACAGCAGTACTGTTATGTTGCCATGACGCCAGGAACCAATTTATGTTTATTTTGGGTTATACGAGACAGTTTGGGGCCTCCAGTTAATTAACTTCACGCTGGGCATTAAATCTGGAATTTTCGCTCAACAAAAAAAAATGAAAATAGGTAGAGCTGACCACTAGTTTTCCATCTACTAGCGTGTTTTTCATTGACTGAGATAAAACAGCTTTACTAATAAAAAAGACGGGTCAGAATCCCATCGCACAGCACGCTGGAGGGTGCGGAACACACTATCCCGTCAGCACTTGTGTGTGGCAGCTGGAGACGAATTCGGATTGAGGTCATAGGGACTGGGGGGCGGCTTTAACAACACCGTGAGCTTAATGTAAAACAGCAGAATAAAAAGGGAGCCGAAATCTGCTTACAAAAAAACGATCGCCCTCCGCAGTCAGAAATAACTCATACCCAAAGTACACAGCAAAGGGGCTATTGATTACCGGGCTTGTGACATTGATGCTTCTTTCTGTTACAATAAACAACAATAACAACTACAACAGCAAGCTGCAAACCACGGCACTGCTGAGCAGAGGGACAAGGAAGCCATTGTGCAGGAAGCCATTCCTTCTCATCGTCCTTTAATGCAGTGTCTCCCAATCCGGGTACCAGTTCTTCGTAATACTCTCATACTACTAACACAAAGAAATATGCTACAGATATTTTTAAAAGGCACAGGTACCTCCTGGACATCTAGCTCCAGACAGAAGAACAAACTTAGCCACAGATCCTGACCAGATTCTGAGGACAGTTGGATAGTTTTTGGCCAGAGAGGCGTGGATCTCCCTCATCTCTGCTCAAACTGATGCATAACTCAGCACAAAAGGCCCAAAGAGGGAGGCACTGGCGGTCCAGGATGAGGCAGTATTAAAACACACCTGCAACAGCCTCCCAGCTCAACAAAACTTATCTAGCACCGTCCTATTGGTTCACAGCAAGCAGTGACTGACAGCACATGGTAGCCCTGCCCACTGTGGTCACGCCACAAACTAATCTTGTGGGAGTTTTATTTACATCACACATTTTTTTAGGGCAAAATGAAAAATGACTGGTTCAGAGAAATAATCAATCAGATCTTGTGTCAGTTGGCAGACCAACTAATCAGATGTCCCGCCTGCTCTGCAATCTGATTGGCTTTCTCTCTCTCTCAACCAATCATTTTTTGTTTTGTCCTCAGAACATCTTTGTGTAAGTAAAACTCCCACGAGCACAAACTGCTGGCACAGCAGAGGTTGAAACAACAAGCAAGCTTCTCTTCTCTGCTACCCATAGATCGTGAGGAGAATTAATGAAAGCACTGGATTTCTTTGGGTCGATTTCCCAAGCATGCGGCAAGGAAAACGTTGCATTTTGTTTTCAGTCTCTCGTCAGTTCCTAAGACTGGATCCAGGGCTTCTTTGCTGCGATTCAAGGGGAAATAACATTATGGCTGGCAAAACAGAAGGCAGCTATGAGGGCTAAGGATAAACAAAGGCTTAAGAACAGCTACCATCATCACCATCGGAGGTGATTCTAGGGACTCTGGGGGCCCTAAGCAAAAAACAATCAATGGGGCGCTCTAACTGACTCTTTCCCAACATAGTAAAATGAATTACCATTATTTAATCGTGAAGTCTACCTGCCCTGCCTGTCCTGGCGCTACGCCTCTGATCACCATGTCTTTCAAAATGACTACCAGAGGGAATGTTTCAAAAAGCCAGCTGAAGCTGTACGTCCTTAGAATTAAGATAAAATATTGCTTCCAGAAGTGACTGAAAATTCAGTGTTTTTTTTTTGTTTTTACACAAAGTGCAGTCAAAGATGCAAACTGACTCAAGTCAAGAAAGCAAAAAGATGAAGAAATGAAGGTAGTTTGTTGTTAAAGGTTACTCTTGGTATGCACAGACATTTTGATGTTCAGCCAAGATCGATGACATCACCCTGGTGCAGGTCATGTGACCATATCCATGAAAAAATGTATTCCTCGGTGCAGTAAATGTCATTTCATACCAACACCGCATAGCAGTGTAACACTCAGTTACCTCAAAAACAGGACAAATCTCAGTCCTACACACAAGTCTAGCACAAGGATTTGTGTCTTGCCGAGACACTTCAGTTTATTACTGACCTCAGCTGGAAAAATAGTGGTCTTTTTAACCAATCAACATAAAAACCATGTCAAACCAGTGCATATATCGTGCTACATATTTTGGCTACACAGGACATTTCACTGTGCACAGCATGATAGTCCAAAGGCACCTGGTCACGTCTCCCCACTTCACACACTGGGATCTGTCTCCATTCCTTTGCTTCCTTGAGGGTTAGTGTCAGTCTTATATTTCACCTACAAGGATTTTGTCTGTTATGGTGCAACATAAGGACATCAGCCACTAGGAGACACTAGGAAGTGAAACAGAACATAAGCACAAAACTAAATACGAGCAGGGTTACCTATACACGTGCACGAATCTGCTACTTGCAGAAATAATACGCATCTACCCAGTTAGCTATTTCTCAACCCCCTGAAGAAATCTCGCTTGACTCGGCCGAAAACGGATGAGGTCTATCTAAAAACACTGCGAGAGTATCTGTTCTCAGAGAGTAACCGTATCCCTGGTGTAAATCCAAAGACATATCCCTGCAGGTATTAGCGAGGGGGAGACTGGCATCCATGCACAGCCATCGACATTAAATCGGGACACGATGTCTGCCTAGCCAGCCGCAGTAACAGGGATCATAGGCCGCTGAAAATAAACTGCTTTAAAATACATGGAGGAAAAAAAATACCTCGAATTAAAATAGCCTGAATGCCATAGGCGCAGAAGGGATCCGCAGTGGTGTGTATGCATTAAATATATGAATTAGATGTTTTTTTTATTGCGATCGGACACGTTGAATCCGTATTGCTGTCGCGGGGTCGTGTGGCGGCAGATGTACAGTGCAGATTCTGCCCCCCACCATAACAGATACCATGCAGCACAATGCCCGTCACCCTGAGCTTCCACCTGACAAACGCAAACATCTGCACAAACGCAACTGTGGTCACTATATAATGGACTCCGAATACCCTGTCCCGGATTACATCACCCTTTCTCAAAAGGGAAGGGGGGTTTCATTATCTCCCCCCTCCAACCCCATCCCCCCTGCCTGATAAAGGCGGCTCTGCGGGTCGCAACCCCGCTATGTGCGGCGTACAATGCGGGGATCGGGAGCAGGCGACGGACACCAGGCAATGGGGGATTAGATTTCACGGAGCTTCGGTCACGATGTCCACATTATTCCTATTGACATCACAGCCAGGCAAAGGACACCCCACGTACCCCACCCCCCACCCAAGTTTGAATTGTTACCGAGACAGAAATAGCACCTACCGCAAAGCCATTATACACGCGTTGATAAACCCGGTAAAGACTGAATGCAGCATGAAATTTATAATAGCCTCAAAGATTTAAATGCGTTTTTTGCCATAGCCTATAATTCCGAATTATGTAATTTGTAATTTTCCTAAAATATTAAAGTCCTTGAAAATACGAGAAGCCATTTCTTCTTCGGTGCACCCCATAGCATTCAGAGGAGCAATGTCTGTTTCGTAGAATAGGGAAATAAAAATACAGTATATAGGATTAACTCTTAGGATGGGTGTTAATGCAAAACAGAAAACGGCGTTTTTTTCCAGAGCCCGATAATTCACATCCTAACGTTATCTGGCTGCAAAATAATGGGATCAATCAAAAACACATCTCCACATGTACTGAATCACGGTACATGAAACAATGAGGATGCTAAGGCCACTATTTAAATTAAGATAAATTACATTAAAGGTCTTTAGGGATCGTCTCTAAATAACACGCCCGCCTGCACCCTGGTCGCCGGTCCGTCTAAAAGTGCAAATCTTAATACAAATCAAGCAAGTTTTGATTCCTGTCCGTACATCACAGGTAGAATGGCCTATGAACTAATCTAGACTTCAGCAAACTGTACATATATTCACGGCGACTGAATATAACAGAGAAACAAAGACAACACGATATAAAGTGATTCATATTTCTATAAGACGGGGCCTAACATCAGTACATCGCAAATCATAAATCATAATTACCGCACCAATAATAAACGAGCAACCGCTTACCCAAAATATAATGTTGAATCCAAATATGAAATATTTGATGCAGCAACTGACTTCGTGAGCTGTGTAATGCTGCCCTGACATTATGGGTTTTCATTAGAATGCGCTTCCAGTATAAAACACAGCTGTTAAGCCATATAAGTAAGCCAGTTTTTAGAGATCCGGCGATTCGGCGTAGTGCAAAACTATTTTATTCACGTTTGAAAAAAAGCGACATGGTTTCCCCTTCTTCTGCTCGGGCTCGCAGGCAAACAAGCATCCGCGGAAGTGAGAGGTTACAATTTGCATTAAAGGCAAGCGCCGGGTTCCTCTTCGGACATCGCCGTTTAATGTAAGGGAGTTAATGTGGAGGTGTGACGGACGGACTGGCTGCGCTCATCGCCCCACGATCCCGGCTGTTCGGTGACGGACTTCGCCGGCCACCAATCGGACGCTCAGCTCCCCGACATGGGGACGAACTTCCTCCGCCCTTATTATTCGCCCTGGGATGCCGAGTCGTGCGCGGTGTCAAAAGATATTCGTGGGACTCTTCTTCTGCACTCTTTTAGTCTACGGAATACCACCGCCTTCGGCCAGTTTTTTTATATACTAAGCAATCAAAAGAAACGTATGGAATATTTTGCAGAGCATTCCAAGCTAGAAACAATAGGAAATTGTTTGTAACGGTATATCAATTGACAATGAAGACCTATTAATTAACTGACAACAAAGAAAACAAGAAGTGGTAACGCAGGCGGCACTGCTGCCCTCAGTATCTGGCATGACCGCCATGCGCATTTATACAAGCGGAGCATTTTTATCTTATATCGCTATTTGATACATCTCCCCTGCTCCCCTACCTCCAGCTTCCAGTGGGATGACCTGAGGTCAGCCCAGCCAAGCCCCATCTTATACTTCTGAGCGGTAGCCTGCCTATAGCTCACAAACTGGAAGCTGGGTGCCCACTCCCACGAGGCTTTCTGACCCGAATGGTGGCATGATATACACTACAATACAGTTTGATTCGTAAACAGTGCATTTTCACAATTTTACATTGTCTCAAAGTGCTTTATATTTGCTCTGCCCAATGCAAAGTGAGCAAGCCATAGGCGACAGTAGCAAGTAAAAACTCCCTAGAAGGAAGAAACTAACTCTCTCTCTCTCTCTCTCTCTATATATATATATATATATATATATATATACACACACACACACACACACACCTATGACAGCCTACGGTATCCTGTCCCACTCTTCCTGTACCAACATCTATTAGTGGTACGTCGTACCCTGGAGGCTATGTGTCAGCCTAGAACATCCCTTAGGCGGTCAATAGGATTCAGGGCTGGTGACTATGATAGCCACAGCATCGTTTGGACGTCCTGTTCCTGCTAGTCCTGTGTGAGCAGAGCTGCATGACGATAACTGCAGGAAGGGGGCGCGCGTGTTCCAATTCCCGCCGGCACCGCTGCAGGAAGGGGACGGCATGTTCCAATTCCCGCTGGCGCTGCAGGAAGGGGACAGCGTGTTCTAATTCCCGCCGGCGCCGCCGCAGGAAGGGGACGGCGTGTTCCAATTCCCGCCGGCACCGCTGCAGGAAGGGGACGGCATGTTCCAATTCCCGCTGGCGCTGCAGGAAGGGGACAGGAAGGGGATGGCGTGTTCTAATTCCCGCCGACGCCGCTGCAGTGTTCTAGTGGCATTTGTGGCAGATGACATCACAAAGCTCCCACCATAGAAGTCATTATTTCATTGTTTATATGATGGGGTCTTTGTGATGTCATCTGCCACAAATGACATCACGGAATGCCACTGAATGATGTTTATTATTTATATACTTGCATCTAGTATATATGTATGCATATAGAGACACTCAATGTTT
>JAODKN010000050.1:1871967-1887018 GCA_026774425.1 Petrocephalus zakoni | reverse complement strand
GCAGAAATGTAAAGCGCATTGAGACAATGTAATGTTGTGATAATGCGCTATATAAATTAAATTGCATTGCATTGCATAGAGTGGGTTCGTAACAGCGCTTTACTCGAGTGCCCCTAGGCAGGCTTCTGACCATTCATGTGCCATTTAGCATGTGTCAGGATTGTTAGCTGTGTGGGCGGGGCTTATCACTTGAGTGTTTAGTCATTTCCCAGATTACATTCTGTGGTGTCTGAATCATATCATTTCAGCTCAGTCCTGTGTCACACGGTCCTATATCCCTCTCATACTGTCATGTGTCATCAAGGAAATTTCAGTTTGACAGGCGATCGCCTTCTCCAGGTCATGTGACCTTGATCAAGCCCTTTTTGTGGACACAGAGGAGGGTGACATAGGGCACCCCGATGAAGGCCCACCTCTCGCTGGGCCAGAACATAATGACGGGGCCCCGCTCGGGGGCCTCAGCAGCGGCATCGAGGTAGGCGAAGCACACACAGCCCAGGTAGGAGGCCAGGCAGACAAGGATGTGCCTGCAAATGGGAGGGATATGAGGCAGCAGGTCAGACACCCAGCCCTCATCCATGGGACACGGTGCAACTTCTACTCGCGCATTTGTCTGCTCATAGAACTGCACGTAATGGTGCAGATTAGTGGTCTAGGTTGCTGGTTTGAGTCACAGGGAGGGTTCGGGACAGCTATAAGTAGGTGAAACTCTAGTAGCAACATCTGGTAGCACTTTACTTAAGGAAACTCTTGTGTCAGGTTCCCTATGTCAGCATTTATGACAGTCACAAAAGTTGGAACAAACCTTATGACAAGTTATGTCGCCTGTCATGAAGGGCTTATGCTTGTGTCACATAGCATGTAGTCATAGAGCACCCTTAAGTAAAGTGTAACCCAAGATCTCAAGCTGGAGCTTACTTTATCTGTAGCATAATCTGTAATCTGAAACAGTACAACCAAATGAGATACAATACGTGTGCGTAAATTTGAGTGTATGTACACTTGCTATGTGACCACATGCTAAATAACTGCAGCAATGCTATTGACGACTGTGGCGGCCACTCGGGCCGCTTCCCCTGGTCACCCACCATACGCAGTGCAGGTATGGGAAGTTCACAGAGGACCACGTCTCGCAGAAGATCCGATCACTGATCCAGCAGAGAAGGCCCAGTGTCCACCACAGGGCAGAGATTAGTCCCAGCTTGAAGACACGTTGGTTGTCACACCTGTGGGAGCAGAAGGTAGGAAGAGAGGACGGCTGGAAACTCTGAGCCTCTACAAATATATCCCTCATCCCTACTGAAGTCGACAAACTGCATTGGTTGCCAGCTCCTGTCCTGGGAACCCAGTCTTATTGGCCGATTTAAAAGTCATCCCAAAAGCCCGCACCCACACCAGCTCTCCATGGACCAGGTTCCCTACCCCTGCACTAGATGAACCAAATAGAAACGGCTCCACATGCCCACAGCCTTTATCATTGCGTAGCAGTAGGCTAGACAGGGTTACCCATAAAGGGACCACCCAGTGGCACAAAACCAGCAGGGACTGCAGAATGTCAACATGGAGACATGTGACCACAGGCCACATGTAATCGGGCTACTGGATCGGCAGAAGCACTTGGGAGCCCAACCTTCCCACACATGCTCACAACTGCAGGTTAACACTCAGCTCAGAGCCGTCGTGGCAAGCTGGCCGGGCAGCCCGAGGAAGAGCACAGGGAGGCTGCAGAGTGGGTGAGGCAAGGAGATAAGCTGTGATATGAGAACAGAGGTCGTGGTGAAAGAGGGGTGTGAGGGGAATTGAGGTAGGCCAGCAGAAACCTCAAGATTCATTCGCGGATGTATTACAAAGCAGGAGTAATACTTGTGCTTTCCCAAATGATGGCCAAAATGACAGTTCTTGAACAATTTGCTGAGTCTTCTGACCCCATTAGATGGTGATCTCTGTCCAAAAGGTGCCCATCGCACACCCCAAAGTAATCCAAGAGCAAAGATCTAGTGGGGGGGTCGGAAAATACAGCCAATGATTCAGTGTTGTGTTGTTTTGTCCATCACTACCTTCAAAACATATAGATGCACGGGGTCACAGACGCATGATAGGAGGGAAAAGGTGACGGCACTGAAGTGCCGATATTCTGGGCACTACGACTCCCATGGGTCAGTGTGAGCCATTGTTAACTGGCTATTCTTAGCCCTTCCTCTTCCTCCCACATCTGCACTGATTGGCCGAGCCCACACTGGTACCTACCACCTGACATTCCATCTGGACCGCTGAAACACTGCTTAATTTAAGCCAAGCCTACAATGCATGGGCTCAGCTTAGCTTGCCCCACGCAGGGTAAACAAGTTCACAAACACATTCTCAAGTACTTCTTACACCTGTGTGAATTGGACCCGTAGGCCCTACAGTCAGCAGGAATCATTGATTGAAAGTCAGGCTCACAAGTTAAGCATCAGCGCTCCCTGTGGGTGAGAAGGTGTAAAAACAGCATACTGTAGCACGCTGGGAAGAGCAGAAGAGAAACAATTTTTTCAGTTTGTTCAAGGGGGAAAGGCTTCACAGGCCACACCCACATCCAGAGCACTCCCTGCCTCCTTAGGATAGACATAAGCTTTCAGCCACGTGATCCCAGGTCCCGTGAAAACTCCCTTCATCTCTGTTGTGACCCCCACCTCTTGAGCTCAGCGATGAGCAGGACAGAGCAGGGTATGCCTAAGACCATCAGGGAGAAGGAGTTGATGGTGGGCTTGATGAAGGCGAGGCCGGTGGAGATCCCAGAGAGGATAGCGATGACCACTTTGAACCTTGATCTGCGGAGGAAGAAGAATGCAGTGAGTCGCATAAGAAGGATATCAAAGTCAGTCAGGGTGAAGGTGATCACAAACCTTGACAGATATCTGGTTACCACACAAGAACGGCTACAATTCCTCGTAAACAGAGACATTTGCTGGACAAGAGTAAGCATGTAACAGGTGACTCCAACACTATGACCACAGGAGAACGTCTGACCCATTCACCATCTACAGAGGGCCAACAGTTTCCATCTGGCTCTTACAGCTACCCAGTCTTTCATAATAATCTGGCCCCCCTTCATTCCCTACACTGCATTTAATAACTGCTCATGGGAGTTTGTTTTGAAAAGCACTACAGCTACATAAGATTGTGCCATTATTAAACAATATAATCAAAAACCCGAGAGAAGGTTTCTAGTTTAGTGATTCCCTTCAGACTACGAATAATGTAAAAGTAGTGGGTGGCAAAACATGTTTTGAAACAAATCTTGGAATTTGCACTTTAAGCAATGATATCAAAGGTCTTGGCAGTCCTTTGGGTCTTATTCAGCTTGCAGCCAATTTCCATTCCTAGTATTATTCCAATTGAGCCAGAGTTCACGAGGAAAACATGGCACCTACTATTCCAAAAGTGTACCTATGTTCCAGATGTGAATGCCAGGACCTCCACGCCACCTACGTGATGCATCAGACTTGTTAGAAGTCCTATCAGGGTCTATGACGCGCCATCTCTGTCACACCCCGCCATGAAACCTATACCATGAATCAGCCACCAATGACTCTGCAAGTATGGTGGTATGGACTGAAAATGAAGTAACCTTGAGTGGAAGAGTGACATATCAGATGACCCAGAAGGGAAAATTAAGAAATAATACCAAAAGTCAGGCTAGCAATCAGGCTCGGCTTCAACTCTCGGTAACAAGGTGGGCCAGGAAGATTTTTGGGGGGGCAATTACATATAAAAAAATACACTTCCCCCTCCTGGCTGGGTGGGCCAGCCTTGTGATGCCGGGCCCGCTAGCAATGCAATGCTGGTAGCACAGTGCTAGCAACACAATGCTAGCACCATGCTGTAGCAACATGTCATTACAGAGCGGCCTGTCAGCTCAAAGGCGCACCTGTCCCTGCAGAAGACCTTTGGCAGGTATCTCTTTGGGAACCACATGGCGATGGCACACATGAGCACCCAGAGGATGGCCAGCTCGTCCAGCATTTGCCCAAGGAAGCTGAGGGTCGCATGGAAGTACGCTGATCCGATACCTGAGGGTGACAGAAACAAAACATGATTTGGCAAGCCCTTAGATGGTACATATTACATGTAATATTTCTAATCCAAGAAGTGCAAACTAATAAAGGGCACATATTCTGAAACAAGAAAAACTACGTTTTGTTTCTACGAACACATTTTAACGTGTGATCTTGCCGTGCAACCTAGCAGAGAGAAATGACACGAGTGACAACTTCCTAGAGCTCTAGGGCAGTAATGCTTCCCAGAGTGTTACTAGAAGTTTATCTACAGCATGGAGTTATCAGAGGCGTCCATGCGCTGCTGCGCATCTGCCGAGGGGCGCCGCTGGAGCCTGGAAAAATGTGATGATCTTCCCATGACGCAAGACGTCAAAAAATGACCAAGATAGCAGAGCCGTCATGAATGGATCAGAAGCCGATGAACCCCGGTGAATTTCCACGCATGAATTAAAGTGCCACATTCTGAAAGTCGCCTAAGTCTAGCCCTGAGGCAGCGTGTGCCTGCCGTGAGGGTGCAGAGGCAGCGTGTGCCTGCCGTGAGGGTGCAGAGACAGCGTGTGCCTGCCGTGAGGGTGCAGAGGCAGCGTGTGCCTGCCGTGAGGGTGCAGAGGCAGCGTGTGCCTGCCGTGAGGGTGCAGAGCAAACCACTGATCACCAAAAAAAACGGACAGGAGATCATTGTTTCATCTTTGAGCAGAGGGGCTCAAAATACCTCTCACCTAAAGAACTAAAGAAGAATGCTGGGGGGGTAGATTTGGTGAAGTTGTGAAAGAGCTAATTATGGATAAACAGTAGAAGTGGCATGAGGCCAAGGTGGGCTGGGCACTCAGTAAGAGAAAACGCCTCTAGGAGTCACGATCACTCTGCAATGCCACACTTTGACAGCTCAGTAAGCAGGAACAGGAATTCTGACCAAAGGCTTTGCCCTTATTTCGCAAAGCTTTGCTTTGGATATGGCAATGATAGGTTATGCACAACCAGGCTACTTCTCTGAAATTTATATCGAATCACATTAATTTTTACAAGGCAACTTACCGACCACCACCAGAAGGGTCCATATTATATATATTCCACTGTTGAAATGTGTGGCATACTGACGAAACAAGCACATTAAAATAGGTGGCAAAATAAAAAACAGTATGTTGCTGACCTGAAATGGAAAAAATGGCAAATTAGTACACTGAAAAGCAATAAACAATATAGCTTAAAAAATCTAATAGGACAAATCGGCCGAGTTGTTTTCCAGTGTTATACTGGGGTTGTAAGGTTGCCTAGACAGTATTTTGCAAGCAGTTCACATATTTACAATACAACAATATTTACAACAGAAACATTTTAAGAGACTAGATAGACAACTTACTGCAATATTGCACAGCTATATACAATTGTCATATGCACCAATAAATATATAATAAACGGATGGTTCTTCAGGCAGACGCCTGAATTATTTTATAAGCCATGGATTAAAATGACTCCATAGTTTATTTAAGTGTAAATCAGTGAGATTTTAGGAGAATACCACTGACTTAGTCTGGCTTTCATTATAATTTGATTAAATAATAAGTGTACATGAATGCGCAACGAAAATGCATTTAACTAAATAATGAATTTAAAAACTATGTGACACCACAACGTTATTTGGTTAAATACACATATGCAATAAGGTAAGGGGATAAGCATACAAACCGTGTTATAAAACTCCGCGATGCCAGAGTAAATGAGGTAGTTGCCCTCACACCAGTCCACATCGGAACTGCCAGCTTGCAGGTGACCCCATAACATCGGGCTGTTCATGTCTATCTTTGCTTCGTACTGTAGATTCGTATTCCGTGCAGCCACCAGGTCAGAAAAACAGCCGATGAGCAGAATGGGCATAAAATGTGACCCAAGAGTACGTACACAACACTGGATACTACAGTCGTGTCGTGTTGCCAAAAGTAACCGAGTTCTAATCGCACTGATACAACCCCTTGCAGAAATTCCGCTCTTGGCCAGCAGGGGGAGACCTTGGTCTTTCATCACCGCCGCTCGCACAGAAACACGCTACTCGCATTTGATTTGCTGAAAGAACAAAAACTTTTTTTTTAACCTTGCATACCCGGTTTCGTAATTGTAATAAACTGGTATTGCTATTATCGAAATTTGGTTGTAATATGAAATTTAATGTTTATATCTCTGCTGCCGATTTTACTTATTTTATTGCTTTATTTAGCAATTGCCTAATACGCTTGAAATGGCTAGGTGTACCATAAATGAAACGGCGGTACGGATATCGGCTTTTGTTACATAAATACAGGTCTAAGGGCACCTATATAACCTAGGGGAAAAGCAGGAATCATATCTTTATGTGAAAAGCATGTGTGCGGCCTGCGATGGACTTGTATCCCGTTCAGGATATTTTCGACCGTGTGGTACGTTACAGCCCCCCACGACCATAGTATTATATAGTATTTATAGCATGTCATAAATACGTTCCCATGAGAGGCCGCCAATGTGATACATTCATATTCCCTTGCAGCTGATCAATACATACATTGTAAGAAAGAACTTCACATTATATTATTTACAAAGCATGGCTTCAAATTTAGATAAAGTGAGTTATTTCTACCACGAATAATTATGACATACTATATTGATTGATGTCACTCCCATTCCAACATCATTTAACGTTCTCTTAATGCAATTAATGCGGCTTTTATCAAATGCTTAAGCTTCCTGTCACGCTGATCACTTGTTGCAATATTTGTTACTCTTAAATTATTAGCGTTTACTGAGAGTATGGCATTAGGATGATAATTGTAGTCGCGTTTTAGTCAGGTACTTTTTGTTTGACTCACTTAAGCTCATGCTCCATAAATAACACGAAGGAGTGTAACTACAGAAGGCCACGCTCACAAGATGAATTCCATCAGTCCGAAAATTCTGTTTACTGGCAGAGCGCGTTCGTTGGTGAAGTATCGCGATAACACGGCGCGGGGATATGAGATCTCGGAGCGGAAGCTCGGCCTCTATTCGGCGGCGGACCCGCGCGGTGCCACTCTTTTAGCATGAAGGTGAGGGGGGCGGGTATGTCTTTTACCTTATTTCACAGTACGTCTTCCTTTTTTAAAAACTGTCTGTCTGTTGTCTAAGTGCACAGTGTTAGGAACGTGACTGCTTTGCTTGCGTCGTTATTTAGGCGTTCCAAGCGGACGATGGTAATGGATCATTTTTGCGCAGTAGTTCGTGTAGGATCAGCAACCAACATGGCCGCCGCCTCCGGGGAGACATGTGAGGGGACAGATTTGTGCGCATGTTTTAAGCGCTTTGAGACGTTAACCTGCACAGTGTTCGCGGCTCCTTGTGTTGTAAAACTTCCAGAATAAACTCCGAGGAGTTGGCTAAAATTTGGGCAGTTTGGCCCAGAATCGTGGGGCGGCGAAGCCCTTTGGTTAATCTCGATGCCCGGAAATGGAAACCTAAACGGTAGGTACGGTTATGGATGAGCGAAGCGCCTTTACATATCTGCCGGGCAGCTGGTGTCACAATGGCGGCAGGTAAATGTTCCCTCCCGGCTCCCCCTGCGATAAGTGTACGGGCTCGGGTTCTGTGGTCAGGCACTGGTCTAGCCCGACTGGGCTGCGCAGTGTTAACTGGCCGGCTGTCCCTGGCTCTTCCAGCTCAACATCTCGTTCCCGGCCACCGGCTGCCAGAAGCTGATCGAGGTCGACGATGACCGCAAGCTGCGCATCTTCTACGAGAAGCGCATGGCCGCGGAGGTGGCTGCCGATCCTCTGGGCGACGAGTGGAAGGTGAGCCGCGCAGGGATATGGGACGGTTCTCTTTGGCCGCCTTGGGTCTGAGTCTGTACCCGTCACCAGAGGGAGGGAGCTTATCCTGGGACACTTGTATGATGGAATCGATGCATTGCTCACATGATTCCAAACTGTGCAGTTATTTGTGTGGAGGGTTTTGGTTCTTACCGCCGGACGTGCCGCTGTTGGGTTCCAGGGCTACGTGGTGCGAATCAGCGGTGGCAACGACAAGCAGGGCTTCCCCATGAAGCAGGGTGTGCTGACCCACGGCCGCGTGCGCCTGCTGCTCAGCAAGGGCCACTCGTGCTACCGCCCCCGCAGGACCGGCGAGCGCAAGCGCAAGTCGGTGCGCGGCTGCATCGTCGACGCCAACCTCAGCGTGCTCAACTTGGTCATCGTCAGGAAAGGTGCTTCCCGTTCACTGTCCTTTGCTGCTCCTCAACCCAGCTGCCAGCACATCTGTACCAGGTGTTTGGTGTGCTGGGAGGGAGCAGTAATCTGGATTGTTGGGGGTCCTCAAGTTGGCCCCTTTTTTTATTGAGGGGGGGTTTAGGACGGGTAGTGTTTAAAGTCCAACAGCAAGTCCCTTTTATAGGACTACTGTTACAGGTGCTGCTGTCCAAAGCTGTGCCGTCACCACATTTAGTGCTCAGCTGGCCTGTTTACTGACCCTGCACACCAGTAGACCCTTCCTGGCTGCCCCGTAGCCTCTAAGGTGGGACAGTGTGTGCAACAGGAACTGTGGAGCTGCTCACCAGATGCGACCTGACCTCTGCACAGTGGCTGGTTGAAACTGTTTTGCTCCCCCAAGTCCCGTCCCCCCCCCCCCCCCCAAAAAAAATTAAGATTTATTCTGTTGCCCATAGAATGTGAAAACTTTGAAAACTAGGTTACTCCCTGCCCTGTCAGTTTCCAACTCCCAAGCCAAGTTCCTAAGCAATTCAAATGGCTGAAGGAACCTTGGGATAGCGAATCGCGCCAGGTTTCATAAAATACTGGGTCTCCCTGAAGACCTGCAGGATTGTGGTCAGGGAGTCCTTGGCTTTAGTGTGTGTGTGGGCCGGCTGAGCCTCTGTGTATGACTGTGCACTCACATCCCAGGTGAGAAGGACATCCCCGGCCTGACCGACAGCACTGTCCCCCGGCGCCTGGGCCCAAAGCGAGCCAGCAAGATCCGCAAGCTTTTCAACCTGTCCAAGGAGGACGACGTCAGGAAGTACGTGGTGCGAAGGCCCCTTGCGAAGGAAGGTGAGTGCTGAAAATGGAGGCGTGTCGCTCTGCCGCGGGCCCCGGTCACCTGCACACGAGTAGACCCTTCCTGGCTGACCCGTAGCCTCTAAGGTGGGACAGTGTGTGCAACAGGAACTGCGGAGCTGCTCACCAGATGCGACCTGACCTCTGCACCGTGGCTGGTTGAAACTGTCTTGCTCCCCCAAGTCCCCACTTATAGTACTCAAAGGGCACAGTCAGCTGGGGCATGGTATTGGCTGAAGAGCTGGTAAATCTTACGCTGTTTGTGTGTGGATCATTATCATTGGGTGGATGGTGAGATGTGTAAATTGTGCATTTTTAGTGAATGTTTTGCTGTCCAAGAGGATTTTAGCACTTGGTGGTGTTTAAATTGTTAGTCAATGGAATATATGCTTTGCAATCTATATTAAGGTTTGTTTCAAGGGAGGAGAGTATTTGGTCAAATACAATACGCCTGCTGTCTTTCTGCTTTTAAAGCAGTAACCTTGTTAACTGCCTTTGGTGGGTAAAAGTGATGGGCCCTCTGTTTTAGGCAAGAAGCCGCGAACCAAGGCCCCCAAGATCCAGCGTCTGGTGACACCCCGCGTGCTGCAGCACAAACGCCAGCGCATCGCTCTGAAGAGGAAACGCACCCTGAAGAACAAAGAGGAGGCCTCTGAGTACGCCAAGCTGCTGGCCAAGAGGACCAAGGTGGGCGGGCCCCTTTCCATCACTTGTGGTTTATGGCGGTTTGTAGTGTTGGGTCAGGTGGGGATTACTTTCTCATGGAAAAGTTGGAATAGCACTGAGGCTGATGCCCCCATCTGGTGGGAAATAAGGGCGCTGATTTGCTCAGCTGTCACGTTTACTGACCCCGCCCCCTGCACACGAGTAGACCCTTCTTGGCTGACCCGTAGCCTCTAAGGTGGGACAGTGTGTGCGACAGGAACTGCGGAGCTGCTCACCAGATGCGACCTGACCTCTGCACCGTGGCTGGTTGAACTGCATTGCTCCCCCAAGTCCCCCATCCAAAAGTTACTGGGACTTTAAAACATGGGATCAGTGTGTCCTAACCCTTTAGTTTGTGGGTAGAAGCTGTACTGCTTTGCAGTGCCAGGTTAAAATGGTCACTGTTGCTGATGAGGGGCTCCCTCTACTGCAGAGGGTGGGCAGTCTTATCCGTAAAGGGCGGTGTGAACGCATGTTTTTGGGATAACCTTTTAGATCAGCTGTTCAAACCCAGGTGTAAGGACTCTTCGGCCAATCTGTCCTCTTATTAATAACCTAATGCGGGAGTTGCAGTGCACACAGCAGCAGTAAAGTGCTCAATCTCACTTGCAGGAAGCCAAAGAGAAGAAGCAGGAACAGATTGCCAAGCGGCGCCGGCTCTCCTCTCTGCGGGCCTCCACCTCCAAGTCGGAGTCCAGCCAGAAGTGAGTCTGACAGGCTTTTTACTGTGTAAAAACTCAATTAAAAGCGCGCTCAAACTTGTTGTCCTTGTCTTTAATCCTGTGTTTGTTTCTCTCTCCGAGTCACAACTCGGACTAAAACATCACTTCCTGTCGGAAACGCCCCTTTTCCGAGTTTGAAGTCGGACAGAAATTTGTTGTAAGCAATTCCCATGTGACATCATTTCAACATGGCAGCTTACACAAACAGTGAAACACTTGACTATTTATATAAATATTTCAAAATATTTATGTATTATGAATAATTGCACACAGTCTTATGTGAAGTAGTAAGTGTCTTTCCATGAGCTTTTGTGCCCAGATCACAATGACAACGGCGTGTTTGTGGAGGCGGCCATGTTTGTTCCGAGTCGTGTAGCTCGAGCGGGAAATTGGTCGGTTGTGGTCTCACACCTCGGAATTTCTGACTTCGTCGGGATAGTGGAATGCACCGTAAATTGACATCACACCCACAGTGGTCATGTGACCTGTGCAGTCAGCTGACTGAGTTAGGGCTCATGTCGAGGTGAGTTTCCTCTGGTTTTCCTACAGTATCAACAAATGAGGAATGACAGCTTTAGCTTTAAAGCCCATTTATTAGTCTGTAAATGACTGTTTACATTTTGACGAAGGACAAACAGAACACTGGAGCTGGAAAGGGTGCTTTTCTCACAGCCCATGGGGGGGGGGCATAGGGGTAATGCACATTTCCAAAATTACATAGGAGCGAAACACTGGAATGTACCGGTCCGACCACAATCGAGCAGGACGGCAAGAACTGCTTTCATCTTTAGTCACTGACAGCCCATCTGTGAGTCTCGTACAAGCTGGAATGTGCAATTCTGAGCATTATAGCTGGTCTAGGTCTTAACCACTGATAGAAACATTTCTCCAACATGAGATGGTCCTTCTATAAAGTAGGTCTGGTCACTTGAAACCAAATGCACAGACTGCATGTTTTAACTGAGGAACTAGTCCGAATGTGGCTCCAGTGATCTTACCACTGAACTTGGACAGCCTTGCTTCTCTTCCACACATGTACATGCATTTGAGGTCTCTCTTAAGGTGATTAGTTGCTCCATAGAAGTGGTAGAGCTTGTTAATGCATTTAGCTTAATGTGGGGGGGGGTGGTAGTAGCTAAGGTCCAGGAAGTCTCGCCAGAGCCCCTGTTAATTCCCTCATTGTTCTCCCTGCTTATAGTACGCTGGTACTGTTAGGTGCTCATTTTGGGTCCAACGCCTGACGGTTCTTTACCCCCATCCCTGGATTTGTTTGTTTATACCAAAACTGTAAAATACAAAAATTAAAAGTTGAGCTGTGTTCGATGGAGCGTTTCATGGTTGCCACATCCATATATTACCTTGACTATGAACAAACAAAGGCATTTTCTCAGATTTATTTAAACATCTAAAAATTGAAAAGTAACAGTCCTTCCCAGGGGGGCAGTCAGCACTCTGCTATAGATGCTAATATTGATGTTGGCGTTCCCTAAAAATAGAGCGCCTGTGCTAATGAGGACTTTTACAATGAGGAGGGGGGGACCATTGACTATTAGCGACCATTTACACAACAGGTCCAGATCCTCCATTCACTATAATGCTCACCCAGAGCCATGGACTACAGGTGGAGGGAGGTATTCCCACATGGGTTACACTACACTAACCGCCTACAGACCAATGCCAGGCCTCTCCCAGCTCAAGCTTAGCAGAAACCTTTTAACCCCATGGAGGTTCACAACATCAGATGGGTGTAACACCGGCCTCAGGCACACAGGCTGCCAAATGGTCCCTCTTCTCCCGGACGCACGTGTTCATGATGCTATATACAGAGCAGTACAAAAATAGCCCACATCTCTGGCCATCCCTACTCCATCACGTAACCAGGGCCACCAGGCTCCCAGGTAGCGCGAGGGCTACACGGTATGGCCCCGGCTACTTAACAGACTTCATCTGTAGAGATACAGTCACAGGGCAAAAGGTAAGGTCCCCAAGTCAACCTTGACAAGTAAACATATGTTTTGGGGGGGGAGGGGGTTTATCAGGACTTACTCACACACAGATTTAACATAGGCATTACCCAAGAAAAGGACGGCAGATGGCGCTCCACTCGCCTGTAACGTTCTTTCGAGTCTAAAAGCAGACCCCATTTAACCTTAAGTAGAGATTTGAGAGATGAGCCCATTTTAGGAGAAAATACAGAGCTTATACTGTGCGTGACAATATACATGAAGCATCTGAAATATAGAAAATTCAGTGTCACTGCCAAAGAGCGAGGGCTTGGTATATTTATACAAAAATACAGATGTAATAAGTTAAGGCAGATGAGTGAGCCAGGGCAACCAAAGCCAACTGATACAACTGATACAAAGTACCACCTTTGGGGGATACGGCAGATTCCCATTTTTCTTTCCCAATCTGGCACCTCGATGCCGTTTGGGGTGGCCCATTGCCATCCCTGCCCTAATTGCCGTCCAGCAGGGGACGCTCTCAGATAACCAGCGAGCCAAAACACTTGAGGCACCATTGCACCCTGTTGCCGGGAGGCTGGTCCATTAGGGCGAGGGCCTTCAGCTTGTCAGGGCTGAGCCCGGCAATGGCCTGCTTGTATTCGCGGTCAAAGGCCTCTGTGAGGGGAATGAAGACTGAGCATCAGGAAGGGACACAATGGTCTGTAGTGTTTGTCTATAGATGCGCACAAAAAAAAAATGATAAAAGCAACACTCACCAATGTCAATATACTCTCGCCCGAGAGCCACCAGTGCCAGGAATAGTATCTCCCTATATATACTTCTGCTGGGCGACAAAGGTCACTCACATCACATCATTTCTTCCATTAAAGTACAGAAGTGGATTTTGTTTTGTGAGGACAGACCAAGCCGCACACTGACCTCTGCCGCTTGACCTCCGGATGCTTCTTCACCTCCTGGAGAAGCAGGTCGATAGGTGTAGACACATTGTTGGACTGGATGCTGTTGACGATGGTGTTCAGCAGGGACCTGGTCTCCTGGTAGTCCGTGGGGCTCAGCTGGGCCTTCATCCTCACTGACAGAGACAGAGCCCAAACGATGCTTACCGACCACATTCTACTGCCAGCGGAATTTTGCTAAGCAGCTACATGTCAGCCCAAGAGTGTGATTTCTCTGCCGTACGGTGAACTGTCCTTGGACTGACTACAAACAGATGGATGCTCCTAGATGTTGAACTGAGACTGACCACTGTTTGGGCCAGGATGTTCAGGGAAATGGGCACCTCGGAGAGCTGGGATGTGCTTACAGAGACGGGCAGGGCTCAGGGACTTACCGAGCATCCTCCACAGCTGGTAGAGTGGCTCCGTGGGATCCTGGTGCAGGTTGATATTGTCCCACAGAAGTTGCACATACACCTGCTTGCTATCCTGGGACAGGGATGTCAGTGGCAGCTGCAGGGAAGCAAAAAGATATTGACAACAAGGTAGTCAAACACAGAACATGGGAGAAAGAATGATATTAGTACAAGAAAAGCCATTTGAAATCATGAGGCCTCATTCAATGCAGTGAACCTCCACTACCACCAGGGGGCACACCAGAACCACTGGGAGACTCCTGACCTGCACGCCGTTGTTGCAGTGCTCCGAGGTTATGATCAGGCCTGGCAGGCTGCTGGGGAGGTCCAGCCGGCGGAAGTACCACACCAAGTTCCAGAAGATGATGGGGTGCTGGCTGAGGAACTTGTGTGTGTAGATGACCTGGTCCCCCTCATTCTCCAGCAGCGACTCCAGCTCTTTGCGCAGCACCAGCGGACTGAGGTAGGGCACCGATACAGGGAGTGGGTTGGGCCTTTTCTGCCCCAGTGTATCCTGGGAAGCACACAAAACAACAAGCTGACAAATCCAGGCATCTCAGTGCGAGTTCAGTACAGATCTGGGCAGAAAGATCTCAAATATGTAAATACCTCCATTCTTAATGTCAGTAATATCCACGGGCCAACAGACTCGGGCCACTATGACTGGGTGGGTGGAGGTCGAGTGCTTACCGACGCCTCCTGCAGGCTGCTGGGAAGGCTGTTGGTGGAGACCCCATGGGACGGGCGCTGGCTCAGCTCCAGGCTCTGAAGGGGTCCGCTCACACTGTTGCTGCGTGTTAGGGAGGTGCTCCACTTCCCGTCGGGGAGATCCATATGAACACCCTCGGACCCCAGGCTGCTTGGGGAACACGTGATCATGTGATTACACCGCCTAGGACCCAGACCACAAGCCTCGTGCTTGAAGGATGTACTCATTTTGAACAATAGATCACTACACTCAAACCTCTAAGTATTCTGTATAAAATATTAAGACTATACTAGATAATCCTGGAAAGGACTAATCATTAACATCTTGCTGTTTTTTTTTTCCTATGAGAGTTAAAATGATTTCGCAAAACTAAAGCACCCTGTACTAGAGCCCTGCGCGGGACTGTTTTTTTCATCCCGCTCCCGCCCGCAACCGCTGTCTGTCTCTATCCAATCCCGCCCGCTCCCGCAATATTTCTGTCCAATCCCGCCCGCAACCGCAGACACATT
>JAODKN010000050.1:1848960-1871539 GCA_026774425.1 Petrocephalus zakoni | reverse complement strand
TTACGTGTGCGAGCTAATCCTCAAACATCAGTTACATTCTCCATCCAGCCAAAAATCTTGGGACCTGTGTAATTTTTGGCCGCCCGCTCCCGCCCGCGGCAACCATATAACCGCCCGCTCCCGTGAGATTTCCGTTGGGTCCCGCGGGACCCGCGGGATTCCAGTCCCAATGCAGGGCTCTACCCTGTACTATCATTTCCATGCAGGATTGAAGGTATGAAAAAGCCTTATCTTTATCTAGCTGGCTAGTAAGAACTGCATGTGCGTAACATGCGGTGTTGGTATTAATATTGCACTCTGTCCAGCCCTATAATAAACACTATAACCATTTTTCAAACGTTGTGATGCAATTCAGCACCGGTACCAGTTTTTAGGCCACTGGAAAACCAAAAGCATGCAGTGGAAAAAGCTCCCCGAGAAAACACACAGTCTTTGTACCATGACTTCCATTCCCAGCCGATCCAACTGTAATCTGCCCACCTGTCATGGACATCTGAGGGCTTCCTTCCTGGGTCTTCATCGAAACTGATGAGGTCTGTAGGGTCTCTGCTGGGCTCTGTGGACAGTGACGACGAGGGCACATTGCTGCTGCTGTTCATGCTGTCTCCTGACGTGCTGAGCTTCATCAGAAAGCTGGGGTAGGAAGTATAGACCAAGACAGACATCAGCATGAACACATTACATGGCCTTTGGGGGATGGGTGGGGTGGGGGGGGCTCCTCCACAAACTGTTTCTGCTGGTCAAGCTCACCTGGAGGTCCCCCGGAGGTCCCTGAACTCCACATAGAGGAGGGGCAGGAAAGTGGTCTTGCAGATGGGACAGGTGGTATTTAGGTTGGAGTCGTCTGCTGTCCATCCTGCCATGATCTCCTCATCATAGACCAGGGCCTCGCAGGAATGGCACTTTGAGCAGCTGGACATCAGCACCTGCCAGGACGCACGGTTTACCAACTAAAGACTTAGCTGGACCACATCTCAAAAACAGATGTTCTTCTAAAAGGTTTATTTTTTGCCCACAATTACCATTTTAACATAACATTTCATGCACATGTGCATTCATTCTTTAAATAATAAGAGTAGTCATTTATAGCCAGTGGGAATCAGGAAATGATGAAGACATGCAAGTCCTCCAAGCAGTAGGGGGCAGTGGTCTCACCTCAAGGGCGCAGTTCTGATAGATACTGGAGGAGCTGGCATGGTGAGAAGAGCCCTGCTCTTGCTTATCCAACTCCGAACCCCTCGCTGGTCTCCCTGCAGTCATGTCTGTGTAATTAGACCAACACTAATTAAATATCTACATACATTAACTTGCAGGCTATGCACCTCACATGGTAACCTAATATTTGCATGGGGTCTGTGTGTTCAGGGATAAGCAGAGTGATAATGGCTGCACCAATCACATAGGTCTCCATGGTAATAAAATGCGATAAATGCGTGCATGCAATGCTTACGGGCTGGGTGTGGGACCCTCCCAGTATCGCTGCTACTGGTACTGGTTAGGCTGGTCCTGCTCTGAGTCAGCTCACTGGAGGTTAGGCCTGGCATCAGACCCCTTGGGCCTGGGCCGTCCCGCCCACTTTCCTCTAGCAGGTTCTCGTCCAGCTTTGCTGGGAAGCAGCCATCGCCCTGTGGATGACCGTCCTGGGGGAGTGGAAGCCCTCGTCATGTATTGCTCGCCAGTAAATATTCGTAGCATACCACGGCAGTCACTGGATGTTCAAGCTCCAATGGACTCACCTCGTCGTCAGAGTAGGCATAGACTGAGGATACTGCCCCCCACACTTTGCTAGCCACGTTGGCGGCCTGCTTCATGCTTGACTTGAGTGTGTCGAACTTGTGTCCGGAGAGCAAGCCGTCCATCTTGATGGCGGAGATGGAGTTGATCACAGAGCCCAGTGACCCATGTGGGGAGGAGCGGACCAGTGCTGACAGGGAGGACGACCGCTGGTTCGGGGTCTTGGGCTTTGTCATGAAGGTCTTTGAGCGGGTGACAGCCGGGCTGCGCTTTGGAGTCTCGCTTTCCAAGCCGGGCTGCTTAACAGGACCAGCAGGCAGACTAGACCTCCTCTCTAGAGATTTGTTCTGTGCAGCTGCGTCTGCTGGAACCTCCTTGGGTGCCCCTTGCTGGAACTCCATACTGGAGGACTTAGTTCCTAGGGGACTCTTGAGGTTCATGTACATCTCTATCTCATCAGCCAGTTTACGGGTAGCCACTGAGGCCACGGGCTCCTCGCTCCGCACCGACAGAGTGTCCTCATTCTCTGTGGCCATTATAGACAAGGGGTCAGCTCCCTTCTCCACATCCTCCCTCTCCACCACTCGAGAGTGGGAGCTGTTCCTCTTGGAAGGGTTCCTATCTTTCACTTCCTTATTCCTCATCACCTCAGGATCCGTCTCAGTCACAGGGGTCTCCTGAGCTACATCAACTAGTGGGCCAGCTGCCTCGGCCTGCTCCCAGACCTCTGGAAACATGCCGTCCTCACCCGACTGCCGACTGTGGGGGTCCCACAGACCCAGCTCTGAGAGGTCCGTGGTTTCGGCAGGAGGGGTCTTGCTCCCAGAAAGGGCAGCGGCCAGGATCTTGGCGTCGGCACCCATTTCCGTCACCATCTGGTCCACACTCTTCTCCAGGCTGCCCTTCTTCAGCAGCATGCCCGCACGGCTCTCCACGCTGAAGCTGCAGCTCCGCTCCGAGAAGGCCCGCTGCCGCTGGAGCTGGGAGTTCGCGTCCACGGTCCCGCCCATCAGCACGAGAGCCCCGCCCACATCAGGCAGGGCCACTTCCTCACTTGGGCTACGGAAGGTGAACAGCTTTCCCCCATCGGCGCCTGGGAGACAAAGCAAGATGTCAGAGTGCGGAAGTTTCCCCCAGTTCTGTGAATTATCAGTAATTCTGCAAAAGGCCAAAAGTGAATATTTAGGGGAAGCCTGGACCTTCTGGAAAATATAGTGAGAATAAATCTTCTCCTACCGCTGGACCCCCTTGTCAGGCTGCTGTCAAAACTTCCCGTGGACAATCTGACGATGCTTGGCCCTGGTGACGGTACACCGACGGAGTTGGCGTCGTTCCCTACGCCATCCCCCGGTCCCTCTACAGCACCCCCTGCAGGGCCATCAATACCAGGCAATTATTCACTCAGACTCCATGGTGCCCTCTGTTGCCAAGACAACCTAACCCCCATCTTTAGTTGTACCCACCCCCTGGATAGTGGTTCATCAGGTTAGCATGTGTTACCTATGTGTGTGGTTTTCATTTTGCTGGGCTGCTCAGAGCAGGACCGCGGAGCAGGGAGGCCGAGTCCATCTAGCACCTCCTGGTGCAGCTCGTCCTTTGACCCGTATCCCTGGTCTGACTGACCGCCTGCCAGGACGGAAAACAGCACAGCTACCTTGAGCGCCACCTAGCCGGTCGCTGCCATCTTTCATATGCAGAAGAAGCTGGTGCTGCATTGACTGTTATGAACATTCACTGTCCGAGTTCCAAGATCCAGCTCTGGGCACAATTTCTGCTTCCTAATGTGTTTTTAAAATCAGCAGCATTCCTATCTGTAAGTTACCATTCCAGTGCTCATGGAGCAGCATCAAGACAGAGTGGAAAAACACTCACCCATGCTCCAGTACAGAGGTAGGAAAAGGACAATATATATATTTTAGCAGACCCTTGCTAGATCAAACAAAGTGCACCACACACCCACACAGTTGCCTCGTGGACACACTGAGCTCCCCGCCCCCCCATGCCAAAGCCAAGCCTTACACAGTATAGAAACAGCCGCCAACCTCCAACCCATTCCCAACCTCCTCCAGATCAGCATTTCTCAACCCGGTCCTCCGGGACTCCCAGACAGTCCGCGTTTTTGTTTACATTTGGCGAAAATGTGGACTATCTGGGAGGGAGCAAAAACATGGACTGTCTGGGGGGTCCCCCAAGGACCGGGTTGCGAAACATTGCTCTAGATGAAAAGGAGATGTGGCACAGTGCTAAGCCTCCCCCGAGTCCAGCTGGTCCCTTTTATCTAGCACCATTAAACACCATCAAATACCCCAAGTTCACAAAGTTCACACAGTTGTTTGTAGGAGCTTAGGAAACACCATTTGCTCACAAAATCACTGCAACAGTAATGTGGCCACTTTTCACTTTTAATTAAAGCAAGCTAATGTGAAATCTGCATGTCCAGGGACACGGCGTATCCTAGAGCCGAGAGCACAGTGCCCCATCAGGCCACTTAAACACCCCATCACGTCCATCACGCTCAGCACGCACCTGTGCTGCTGTGGTTGTCTATGCCATCGGGCACCACCAGGTTGCGTGCAAACAACGTGTGCTCATCCCCGTTGACATCACTGCTACTGTCGGCACTGCCATGGCTGATGTGGTCCACATCGTGCATGTCTGACCTCGCTGCCACAGCCCCGGCGCCTGGGGGAGAACACAGTGATGTCATTTCCTGTTTTCATACAAGGAACAATGTTGTTGGAGTGTGGGCCAATATTACACATTCTTAGTACAATTTGTAAGCTACTTTATAATTTAAAGCAATTCAGAGGAAAGTAAACACTGAATGCAAGTGAATTTTGAAAGGTCCATCAAACCGGTTGGGCTATTAGATGAGGTGTGGAAGTTTAGTGTCCCAACTGCAATGCCCCACACATCCACCCCGCACATTACCTTTGGCACGTCTCGTGCCGACGGCCTGCCTGAACTGCGCCACGGCCCGCACCACGTTGCGCACTTTGGCCCACCTGAAGCGGCCGCTCCTGTTCTGGCTGGGCCAGGGCCCCTCCAGGACAGCCTAGGAGCAGCAAGATGGCGGGACCTTTAACCACACTGCGACCCTGGGAAGAACCAAATGCTCCAAAATGCCAGAGCACCAAAGCGAAGCCGGCTATGGGAGTAAAATTGTCAACTTCTTAGCATTGATCCGACGGACAATATGACGTAGAGTTTGCAAGCAGACAACCGATAAAGCAGAAAATGCTCTATCTGATGGCTCTCACTTTTAACTGCTTGCCATTTCACACACGTACTGGGTGGCAGCACTTCACCTGACAAGCTCCTAGCCCTCCACCAGGTGGCGCACCTGAGTAGAACACCGTACCTTGTTGTAGTATCCGTAGGTGATTGCGTTGGGCTCCACCCCCGCCTTCTTTATGGCCATCAGCACGCGCACAGCCAGAACGGGCAGAGCCCAGATCCCACACAGCTGCATCACCACACGGTAGCACACCTGCACATGGGCGATGCGAGACTGCACCTCTTAATACAGAACGCGCTCATAACACAGAAGGAAGCACTGGCTCTGGGCCTCTGGGGCTTGGGGGGGGGGGGGGGGGTACTCGCCACGTCCAGGATCTCCACCACCGTGCTCTGCATCTTCAGCAGCACGTCGTAGGCCTGCTGCATGGCATGCAACTTGGAGCGGGTAGCCCGCACCCCCGCCGGCAGGCAGATGAACCACAGGCTGTAGCAGTGGCTGAACAGGCACTTTGCCCACAGGGGGGGGTTAGAGTAGTACCGCTTCGCCATCTTGGAGGCCAGCTTGATCTCCTGTGGTCACATTTCAACAAGTGGGCCGAGGCGGATTGTGGAAAGTATTTCTGCGGCTTACGGCACGATGTGAACAGCACAGAGCAGATTAACAAAGTTTAAACAAGGATTTCTACACACCTACAAAGGCCCTATAACCTGACACAGAAACAAAAACACTTCTGAATACTACAGCCACTCATGGGGATAAAAAAAAGCAGAACAAAGAGGTGTGGGGGAAAACAGCCTAAAATAAGAGGAAATTTTCTGGAATGTTTCACTGCCGGTGGTTCTTTGTCCACTCGACAAATAATTCAGATATGAAGTAGTAACAATAGAGAATAAAAATGGCCTAATTTGCCTAAACTTTGCCAGCAGACCTACAGCACCTCCACACCGATGGCTAATCGCACTGCTCACTTTAAATGCATTTTGGATTAAGCTCTTCATCACAACCACTTTTGTTTAACAAGTATAAAACTCTGTTGTCCTCTCAAGGCCACCAGTGCAGTTGGCCCGCGAACACAGGACAGTGCGTGTAATTTACGCCACAGGAATCCCGACGAGCCCCAGAACAAATCTGAATCACTCCTCCATCCAAAATCCTGTGAGGATGTTTCCCAAATCTGAAGTCCCTTCCTCTAAGAGCCTCACTCCCAAAACAATGGCTGGCTAAAAGTACTGAGTCTGGATGGTGAGCCAGGAGTGCTCCATGCCCCACAGACCCACCCCCTGCTAGAAACACCCCCACATCCTGTCCCAGTCTAACCTCCAGCCATTCACCCTGTCCCTACGACCCCAACCAAATCACCTAGGGCTTCAGCATTTTGATCACTACTCATGGTGAGACAGGTTCATTTCCCACGCCGGAAGTTCTATAAAGGGGACATTAACACCCCTTTTTCTGATACCTCAGCTAAGGAAGCAGATCACTCTTCTAGTTAGCCATGACAAACACACCTGACGAAAGCCGGAGGAGCTAGTCCCTGAATCCCTGCTAGATGCTGAACAATCAACAGCTCATAGCAGTTTTACGCACATAAATATGTTCTGAGGGAAGAACGAAAAATGACTGGTTCAGAGAGAGAACCAAATCAGATCTTGTGTCAGATGTTATACCAGCCAATCAGATGCTTTGGCCCTGCCTCTTCTAGTTGCTTGGACCCACTACCTCTGCAATCTGATTGGTTCTCTCTCTGTACCAATCATTATTCGTTCTGTCTTTAGACCATGTTTGTGTAAGTAGAACTCCTACAAGCCAGTCAACATGCTTTAAAGAAGCAGTGCAGTGAGGGGATTGGCTACATGGTCCTACCTGCTTGGTCCTCTTAGCCAGCAGGGCAGGGCTGCTGGACACGCTGGCACCAGCTGTCCTACGGCTCAACGCTGGCCGCAGCTCCTGCGGGCAGTCAAAGAGCTCTGGTCGCAGATGGGGGAAGTTCTCGTAGCTTGGGAGAAACAGAAGGCGTGGGAAGCCAGCCACCATTCTCATTAACTGCCCAGTTGACACCCAATGCAACTAATAATCCTACAAATTCATACCAGGGTGAATCAGTTCAACTACATTTCAGTGTAGATCCATGTATTAGGCTCCTCAACTCCCAAGCTCTGCAAAACCAAAAGCGTCTGCAGCCATTAGGCTCCAGGCACTATGGACGAGAGCTCGGTTGCCAGGTCTCCAAATGCACATCGGTACGTCGCCATACGTAGGCTACCACTTGCGTTACTAATAAATGCGTAAGTTTAAGGTTATCTTAAAAGAATTGGACTTGCAGAGGATCACACAGATGATGTCTGGTAAGCTAGTTCATGCAGCACCACTCACTAGAACTAAATAAATGTCAGGAAAGCACAGCAAAAACGGCTGTTAAAATAACTCAGATCTACTAAAGTACAAAATGCATCATAAGCAAAGGGCATCGGTTGCCAGCTAAGACCAGCTTGAAAGCAGCCTGACATTATAACTGTTCCCAGGCCTATAGAAAAGCCTTTGTCACACTGTGTACCGGCAAGATTCATATATGAGATTAGAGATTAAGACTTGCCCGCAAGCAACCAGGAGAAAACCCAAATGTCAAGGCTGAAAGGCAGCAGTTTAGGTCAGCTGATGAACGTGACGTCACTGCACAGAACACACTATTAGAGCCCGAAACCGGGCCGGTAAACGAACATGCCATGGCGGACAGTGGTAAGGATTCAATGCTGTTAGCCCGCCGGCCCTTACTGCCGCAGTGTCCACGTGCTTGGGCAGATTGCAGAAGTGCAGTGGGCAGGCCTGCCGGTGACTCATTCGACATTTGATTTGATTTGACTCAGCAGCATGAGCGCGACATAGCGGCTAACACTAGGCTGGCAGATACAAGAAGGCAGCCGCAGGAACCAGACGTAGGCATGAGGGTTCTGACATCTAGGCTGGAGTCCCCAAGGCAGCGAACGTCTCCACAAGCCACGCGTTTGGTTTTACTGGTAGCACGTCATAGGCTAAACTCTGACCTATAGCGGGCCACAGGCTCCTCGCCCTTCTCGGTCGGTGGCTCTGGGGGCATCACGAACACGGTGAGGTCGCTGTTCTGAGACTCATCCACCTCTATCAGCCTGGTGTCCTCAAGAGTCTCCCCCTCCATCTGCACATAAGACACACGCACCTCCAGTCCCGGTGACACACAGGTATGAAGCCACCACACAGCGGGGTGTCACGTGAGCCACCACCATTTCATAATCCACACCAACAAGTGCTTAAGACCCATATGGTGTGACTCCAGTGGTCTGGAGCATGTGATCAGCACAGAGCCAATGAAACGAGAGATGCTGACATTACCTTGGCTCCTTTATCCGTCACTTTATCAGAGGGGAAAAGCTGAAAGATAAAACAACAAAAAGACTTTCATGGCCATTCATCATCTTTGGCCAAAACGGACTAAAAGACAACTATTTAATTATCATGTGCACATGAAGACAGCCAGGAATTACTTTAACCTAAAAAAAGCATGCAAAATGATTACACTGAAGCAGCTCACTTTGTCAATGCAGTCATCAAAGAAGGCCAGGCCAGTGTCTTTGTCACTGACGAAGGTGCACTCCTCAATGAATCGGATGAAGATCTGCGTTTTGGTCAGCTGCGTGTAGAACTTCTGTTGCGCACGATCCCGGCTCTTCAGGAACCCTGGCAGGAGAAAAATCGACGGGGGGGGACAGCTCTGTGAAAAACATTTTTAGAGGAGCAGTCGATGATGCCAAGGTCTACAAAGCCGTTATCGACAGCACAGATCTAGGAAAGGCAGCTAAAGTGTTTTAAAAAGGTGGGCCATGCCGCCCTCCTTTTCATTGTGTCCCTGAGTTCCTCTTGTACTCCGGACTGGGCGCTTGCTGGCCCAATACACATCCTGTGTTGAAGGCCGGCATTGTGACAGCTCGCCCGTTTGTTATTCCTGGACCGCACTAGCCTGAGCGAGTGCAGACCTGCCATCCCCCAGATCAGCGCTATTACTTACCCTATAACGGAAAGGCCAACGCCTGCATGAGCCCCGAAAACCACAGCCCCCAACCCAGCCGGATAAATTAAATGCAAGAAGTGCATCAATAAAAAGTCATTTGCATTTGTAGATACTTAAAAAGTAGCAGTGCCATACCTTGTAGATCGTAGAGCGAGTCCAGGGCGGTGGCCTTCTCTGAGGGTGCCTGGGTGATGGGCTTCCTATAGGTGCGATAGCCCTTCAGGATGGAGGCCATGAACCGGAGGAAGACCTCCTGTACCTCCATCTCCAGGCCCGTCTTCCTCTTGTGCCAAGTGAAGTCGGCTTCCATAGGAGTCATGTCCACCGCCTGTCCCTCAGAGGACGCCCTGAGGACTATACAGCCCACAGACTTAAGCTCACAGTTCTAAAAGACCGGGACTCATAACATAACTCCGCTGACCCTCTACTGGATAGGTAAATGAAACTGCTGATTCTGCAGAGGCCTCCAGACAATAATATATATAATCAACAGTTGGATGAGACCAAGAAAGTCCCCCAGAAAGCCCCATGTGGGCGCCGGAGGACGGAGTGCCCCACCTGGGGTGAGCTGGCGGTACAGGCTGCCCAGGGAGTTCAGGAGGTTCTTGCTTGGTTTCTTCGGGAGGTTCTTCCAGCTGTAGTTTCTCTTCTCATCCGACCTGCAGAGCAGATCTGTGAGTTAGGGAGAGGAGGAAATACACCTGAAAATGGCGTGACAGGAGGGGGGGGGTGCTAGCAGCTTACAGGTAGATGGTGTTGGTGTCTAGGTCCACGCAGACCACGTCGGCTGGGGGATCGTACAGGTCGAAGTAGCGGGAGTCCACACCCACAATGAAGGGGCAGGGGGCATTGAGCACCCCTGCCAGGGACAGCGGGCACAAGGGGATGTAGGGGCACTGCCATTGGAAGGGGAAGATCATCTACAAGAAGGTGGAGCACAAAGTGCCATCAATGCCACGTCACGATGCCGGACCGTCGCCAGCCTAAATGCCGCCTCACAGCTGTCATTTGCACCTACCAACAGTTCAGTACAAGCTGTTCAGCATAAACAGTCTGACAGGATCATGTTACAGTAACCCCCCAGGCAAAACAATCCTTCCCAAATACAAATACATAATTAATTTCCTTAATTACAACTTTAGTGTGCAGCAAACACAGGCAGGGCTGGAAAAAAGCTTCCGGAAGGTCCCCCCGCCGGACCGGGGCCGGCAAACGCGCACTCACCGCCACCACGGCCTCGGCCACGCCGGTCAGCACGGCCGGCCGCAGCGAGTGCAGAAGGATCTTGCTCTCCATCAGGACAAAGTGCAGCAAGGTGGCGCAGTTCTCCGCCCCGAGGTTGGACAGCAGGGTGCTGAAGTCGGCCCCACTGCAGGGAGCAAACAGAAGGGAGCAGAGCCAGCTTAGGGCTGGAGTAGGACAACGCTAGTCCTGGACATCAAACCACTTCCGGACAAAATGAGAGGAAAGACATTGCATCGAACTAAAGATGCTCCACTCAAAGGACCTACACCTGAAAGGTAATAGTAACCTACATTTTGGGCTGTGCGACATTTTGACTTGGCATCTACAGAGGTGGGTAATTGTGGTCCAGAGAGTAAAAAACAAAATCTTGGTCTGGACTTCTGCTCTCTGGACCTGAATTACCCACCTCTGGGCATCTGACTTTTGTTGACGGGGATGCGGATGTGATGGAGAAGGACGGACTGGCGAAAGGAGACGTGCGCCACAGGCAAGAAACAGCGATTTAGCGGGCACCACATTACGGAGTAACTACATTTAAGAAAACTGAAAAAATGGTCTTTGCTATAGGACCACATACTTATCCCTTTCCTATTTGCTAAAGGATCCCTGGCAAATTAATCAGGCTACAGATGCTTCAGCCAGCAAAGCTAAATGTTCTTACGTTGCAAAAGCATCAGTGCCGATTTAAAACCGACCTGGATCCCAGGTTCTTTGCCAAAGTCCCCATGACATCCAAAGAGTATCACTTTCAAAAACGAAGGTATTTCCTCTGGAAATTTCCAGACCTGGGCGCCGCCTGGCTGCTCCCTCTGTTTTTTGTGCAGTCTACTGAGATTTCTATGATCAGATTAGACAAGGGCTGCCTAACCCGCTGCACAACCTCGGACAACCTGACAGGCTTTGCGCTGCTTCAAAGCAGATTATTCAGCTAGAGGCAGAAGTCCTGGAGATACAGTCGCAGATGCCAGTCCCGAGAGGGGGCTCATTAAGGCATTTCGGAACATGCTACTTAACAGTCGCCTACCGAGGTACCCGGTGGTGTCGAATCCCAAACCCCCGCCGGCCATTTCCAGCAAACACATCCGCTTCCATTTTACTGGTTCAATCAGCCATGAACTCCCCTTGCTTATCATAGGAGGTTCTGCAGAATAAGTCTCAGCCCCCCCCCCCATGAGTCCAGGACACGACAGCACGTGGCTCTGTAGGAAAGCCCCCAAACAGTCTGCATCACGCCGCACTGGACTTTGAGAAGACAAAAGTGCAAGCAGAATTGCGGGAGAAACCCCTAGGGGAACCGCGAGGAGCCACGAATCATCTGGCCGTTACTTCGAACCTCTTCATGTCGACTCCTGACTTCAGATCTGGGAGTCCAGGGAAGCCAGCTCAGCAGAAGGCCAGCTGACAGAGCAAAGCGGTCGTGATAGACAGACAGCCCCGGAGAGAGTCCGTCTCCAATAATGGAGCCTAGTCAAACCGTTTATCCTCCTGGTAGGTACAACTACCTGGGTGAGACTTCCCAAGTCAGTGTGGCTAACCCTGGGGGGGGCAGGGCGGCTGTTTAACATGCCACCGAGGGGAAGGGCCGCGCCACAGGGCAGAAACCTGGAGGCCTCTTCAAAAGCACGAGGGCAAATGCTGGAATAAAACAGGCGCATTATAAAGGAGGGAAATGAGACCAACCAACTCCTCTCTGTGCAATGTGGAGAGAAAAAAGGATTACTGTTAGGCTCTAATTAGACCTGGCTGCTTCCAAAAGTATAAATACCCCCAGAGGACGTAGCATACGGCCATTTGAAGTGGCGGAAGAGGATCAGGAAATGAAAGGGGACGCTAATGACCGTTTATGTGATTTTAAATAAACAGGCCATCAGAGGGCCATGTGAGACCTTCTTCCTGAAAGGCAGGTGGTGGGACTCCTGCAGCGAGAACCATGGGGAACCCAGCAGAAGCAACACAGACCTACCTCAGCGGTAAAGGTGTGCACACAGGCTGGGAGAGGACCAGGCTGTCGTGAGCGGAGAGCTGGAACGACAAACACAAGACACCCCCCCCACCCCCAATGTTAGTCTCGACAGCTCAGGCTGAAGAGCCGGCAGAGGACTGGCAGAGGACTGGAAACTCTGGAAGTAACTCAGGAATACGCTCCACAGAGGCGCTGACGCAGGAGGCTCTTATTAAATACAGGCGTACGGATGAGCCCAACCTGGGTCTCTACTATAATACACATTCCAGGCACAACGAGCATGGAGCGCTTCTATCTGTGATGCATATTCAGCATGTCATCCGTCACTGTCAACTGGCAGCAAGCCACATGCACAGAACAGGATCTCACCTGGACCAGGATCCTGGGCCTCTGGGGGGAGGGAAAGGACACGTTGTGCATGAAGTGGGAGATGTGCCTGTTGGAAAGTGGGGGGAAAGCCAATTAATAAATTATTATTACCACGACTTGGCGCTGTCTTCCGTCGGCTGATTAGTTCACAGCAGTAAAAAAGGGGCCGGGTAATCAGGATCTCATCAAGAAAAGCCCCACAGTGCCGAATCGAGTCAAATGTACAGCCCGAGGAGGGCTTAAAGGCACCCTCCGGAAGCCTACATGCAAATTATAACCTACTCAGAATTCATGTCCCAGAACACGACTTTTTGCCAAGTGGATTGAAGGGGAATTAGACTGCGTGTCAGCATTTGACGGAGCCGCGGACGGAGAGAGGCGTGGGCACTAAAGGTCGGCGCATCCGCAGGGAGGGGTCCGCGGGAGACGCGGGCGGGCGGGGGCTCACTTTTCAATGGGCAGCGGGTGTGGGCCCGAGACGGACAGCTTGTAGAGGAACATGAGGAACTTGCGGAAGGATTCGAAGAAGGGCCAGCGGGAGAGCAGGCAGATGCACTTGTTGGTGTTGACCGTGCGATCGAGAATGGGCCGCTTGTCCACCACGGAGAGCAGGCCCAGCTGCAGCTTCTGCTTCTCGCTTAGCAGCTCCAGCGGGTGCTGCTCATAGAACTGGATGGCGGCACCATACATCTGCGGGCCAAACGGGCATTCAGACAGTCTGCTGCTGTGATACTGTAACAGCGTCCAGTGCAACTACCTAAGCACCCAGGACAGGCTAAACAGCCATATTAGCTAGCTTGTCTCATCCTGTTCAATAATTTAAAAATAAATAAATTCTCTTCTATTTTCTGTTTTACATGTCACACAAATGGTTCAGCACCCTGCCAATGAGCATAATGGAAACAGCCCAAAACTACTATGCATAGCATTGAGACTAGGGATGGGTTCCGAAACGGGCCCCGGGGCTAAATTTTTAAAGACCGGAGAATCGATAAGCTCTGACGTTAATGGTATTGCTTTCAGTACTGGAGAAATGAATAAATCAGATATTTATTGTTTCTACATAAGGTTTATCTAACCAGCTCCGTTACTGATTAAAACATTAATCTAGAGCGTTCTCTCGTGTGCGGGGTGCACGGGAAACTCGCACGCACACCCATATGTGCACACAGACTGTGGTGTCGCTGCCCGATCTGCGTGCGCATACGCAAAGCTCTGTTCTGATATGCCTGAGTGTGATTTGTATACTGAGAGCAAGGGCAGCCTGCTTGCCAGGCAGATACGCAGATTTTTATTTTATGTGATGTTGCACACAAACTCGTTGTGTACTGAGAAGTCGTTTAACAAAAACGATTGTGTATGTTTTTAGTTTATTATAATGATTTTAGTAATGTTGTAACTCCCATGCCAGAGGAGTATATGTCAGCTTACTGTGTCGACGGTATTGCATGAAAAGTTTGTTCCTACGTTCACAAATAGGGCAGAGATCTTAACGCCGATCTGCGGTACTGTAAAACATGCACGTGCAGTTCAGGCAAGGACTGCAGATCTGACAGCCGCAACTAGTGATGATGGCAGACAGAGGTAAGCGATCAAGAGTGTGGTTGCACTTCACTAGAATCAATGCGGACAGTGCGCTTTGCCAAAAGTGCAGCAGGTGTGTTGAATGTAAAGGCATTAAAAGCTTTGCATTAAAATCATTTATGTTTATTTTACATTTCCATTACCGGAAAATCTGTATTTCTTTAAAACATTTCTGTATTTTTGTGACGTTTTTACTTTGCATTTCACATTTAATGTAAATTTGCCTAATAATAATGCAAATTTGTTGAATAATAATAGTGATTTGTTAAATAAATCAAATCAAATAGTCTTTTATTGTCAATTCACTATATGTGCAGAACATACAGGAGAATTGAAATGCTTTCTTTCTTCTCTTGGTATTAGTGCCTATACAGTCTAAAAAAAAATGTTAATTGTGTTGCTAATTTAATTTTCACTTCAAAACATACCGGTAACAATACCGCTAAAGTACCAGACCGATAAGCAGCGCCGGAAAGAGTAGTAGTACCGTTAAAATCTTAACGGTACCCATCCCTAATTGAGACTAATCCTATTACTATCTGTAGTAGCCGAAGAGTTTAGTCTTGATGGTTTCGAGGGCCTGAGACGTTGAGTTCTGAGAGCATACCTTCTCCCCAGAAGACACTGTTAAGACAAAGGTGGAGAAAATGGGCAGGGGATATCGGGTGCTGGGTGCCCAAGACTCGATCTTGGCTCCCATGGGCAGGCAAAAGAGGGGCACGGACTCGGACAGCGGGAAGGACTCATAGTCCTCAGCCGGGTACCTGAAGATCAGGCCTGGAATGAAACACAAGATAGATGCAGAGGCATGGATGTGTCTGGACGTGTGCACCTCCACACACAGCACTGAGTGAAGGAGACACTGGTACCTAAAGCCTAACTTCCTATGACCTTCAACACATGACAATACTCTCAAAATGTTCTTGAGGAATCTGAGAGCACATTGCCATGGCTGGTTCAAGGAGACAGCAGAGTGGAGACAAGCAAAGCTGTACCAGGAAACTAACCTAATCACAATAACGCACCGTGTACAGGCACCGTGCTAACCAACAAGTCTGGCCAGACCCCATAGGTTTGTCTTCGTGGCCTTTACACAACAATTGAGCCCTGATGCAGAACAGACTGGCGAAAACTGCAATAACGACAACAAATAAAATGGAAACAAACAGACTTCTGTTGACAATTTAAACACAGAAGAGCCATTAACCCAGAGGGCCCGGAACCACATATGTGACCTCAACTGAGTCAAAGTCAGGCGGGCCAGACAACCATCCCAGAATTACTGAGATGTTAAGTATACAGAACAGTCTGTCCCTGGACACCCAAAAAGTTGAAACCTATATACCTTCCTCCTTACCAAAATAAATTCAACACCATGTCACCAAAAACAGTGGCCATTTCCCCAGGCAAACTATAACAGCAAAAAAAAAAAGCAGCTTGGCTTAAATCAGGTTGCCGCTAGCAAGTAAACTTACTGTGTATGTACCAAACAGTCTTAATGAGAGCTGCTGCGATCCATTTGTCTTTTAACAGAAGTGTAAGTCAGCCTCATGGACTAATGAAACAAAATGTGAGTATCGTATTTAAGGATGCATCTAGGGATAAAAACTGGCTTATTACAGGAAAGGGACTTTCTGTACAAAAAAAGGCAAAGTTGAGGCTTCACAGTAAGTGCTTTCAGAGGTTTTGGTTATGCTAGCTGGACTGAAACAGAGGAACTGAGTCTTGCCATAATCTCTGTGGTACAAGATACCGCTCGTAGTAAACATGGCATCATCCTGCAGGAGAAGAGTAATCCTTCAGGAGATCGACATAAACAGCCCAAGACTCCATAAAGAGTTTCTTTTATGAGAAATGCCCCCCACCCCAAATCCCATCTCTTACAACCAGGACATACTAGATGTAGGAAGCAGACGGAACCCACCTGCTGTGTAAGCTATCGAGTTGGATGACGAGACAGACTTCTTGTAGCAGAGGAACACACTGGAACCCCACTAGGCGTCGAAGGAGAAGCAGAGTTAAGGCGCTATACAGACTCCATTTAGCACACTCCGCATAAGTGACCCCATGCCAGCTCACCATGCCGGCGTTGAGGTTCTTGTCCACCCTGCAGAAGGTGTGCGGCGGTGTCTCGCCCTTGCTGCCGATGATGATGCACACGTCGGTGACGGCCAGGGAGTTCTGCGGCCGGATGGGCGAGGCTCGGCGGAAGGTCAGGAAGATGCGCAGCGAGGCAGCCGAGCTGTTGTTGACGTTGGCGCAGCGGCCATAGGGCGTGGCCTGAATGACCTCGCAGCCCGGAATCAGCCTCTCCTTACCCTCATAAAGGACGCTGAAAGACCAGGAACACCACGGGACTGTAAGAACCCACTTGGATAGGGATGGCAAGGCTACGTGACAGAGAGGTTCAATGATGGCCTGATCTAAATGGGACCTTTCAGAATGCAGCATATGAATCACATATTCGACACGAGCCATAATGGCTGCACATTAACACACACCTTTACCCGCATGTCCAAGCAAGGTTTAGGACGCTACTTGATAAACTAATCCTGACACTCTGCTACTGGTTTGTGACGCAGTGACTTTGGTACAAACGGACTTGTATTGAAGACGGCCAAGTTCGACAGGAGGCGTGCAGTTCCGCGAGTCTGAAACAAGAGACGGACCATAGCCTGGCACAAAGGCAGGAGGCCCCCTTGAGAGCCACCCAAGGAACACAACAAAGAGCCCAGCACAGAACAGGCTTCCCAGCTGTTACTTCTAAGTATGTTTGCTGCCCTCAGGAGACCACGAAGGACACACAAGGCAGCAGCAGATCCCAGCTATGACGTAGGCAGCGCTGAAACAGAGCAGTCTTCTCACATACGGAGCTGGACTTGTTGGCCCCATAGGGAGGGCTGGCTTCCTAATCCAGTTGCTGGAGTCTTAGCCTCCTGAGTCTCTCTAAGCATGAGTGCCATTTCCTATTCCTTCCTTTGCCATTGTCGTGGTTTCATTTTTGTCCATATCTGTCAAAATGACCCCAGGGAGGACTTGAAGGGAATGGAAACGTCATACAAATAACAAGCAGCGGGGTCTGATTTAAAAGCGCACACACGCGCCCGCACAAATACACTCAGGAAAAAATGAAAGATCTATTTTTGGGAAACTTAAGGCCTTAGCTAAACCTCTCAACGGGGGGGCTGGCACAGTCGAGGCATCAATTTGGCTAACTGAACTTTATAAAAAGAAGAAAAAAAAAAATCAACGAACAGTGAACAAGTTTGAGGTACCAACAGGGGGGGAAATATTTTGGTAAGGGTCTATCACTGAAGATACTCAAATACAAAAAGAGAGAACCATCTTGAGGTTGATGGAGGACTGTACCACGGTAGGCCACCAGCAGTGGACCTGGCCGGCCCTTATGATATGGTGAGTGAGTGGTATGTCCCACTAGCCTCCAAACCTCGCTCATGCTCCAGGTAAACATGCCCACAGATGCAAACGGAAAGCTGGCTCCAGAAACTGGCTTTCCACCACAAGCGTGACAGCAGGATGATGAATAATCACTCGTGCGGTTTTTCATTCTCGATGCGCCAACAACGATGCTGCACGTGATAAACCGTTCTCCCCCTACCAGCCCAGGGAAGGGAGGGAGAAGAGGGTGCAGCGGAATCTTCCGGACCTCCGCGCTCTTACGAGCAGAGAAGGCATGTAAATGTAAACTCAGCTTTGAGTTGTCTTCTAGAAGCTGAATGGCTGCCAGTTTAATGGAAACAACTGACAACAAGACACGGTCCCCAGAGCCAGGTCCCTCCTTGGGATGTCTGGCAATTACAGACCTCCCTGCCAGCAGATTTGCCGGGTAAATCACTGCTCCTTCAGCCAGCTTTGGCACAAAACACTAAGTGCATTCAGATTCCACACAGAGTTATTAAGTAAGCGATCCCATAAGTTCTACTAAACAGGAAAGATACACAGAAATAAGAATATGGCACTTAAATAACAACAGGGGAAGGGTTACATTGTACTGCTTTTTGTACTGTGCTGCTTTCCTAGAGTTTTAGTACGTAGGACAACAGACAGGAGTTTCTCCTAACGATAATGAGCCCCCCAGCCCACCAACCATTCTCACCCAATGTCGATAAGCGGGGGCTTCTCCCGGCCTCTTTTGTAGCACAGAAATAGCTCCGGGCTTTTCAGACTCCCATGGTTGAGGTTAGCTGGCTGTCCTCCAGGAGTGTTCTCCACACAGGTGAAACCCTCTGGTACCGTCTCGCCTGCTGACCGGTTGATGACAGCCAGGTCCGTGATGGGCGCCTTGGGCCCGCTGAACTTGGTCTCTGACAGGTCCTGCTCGAGGGGAGTGGACTTCTCTGTCAGGCCAGCCACTACGAAGTAGTCTGTAACTCGGTGACCTTTGTCCTCAATCATGGCTGCATGTTCTGTAGGAAGGAGGATACGGGTAGTATGTTATTTATGGGCAATTACCTGCAGGAGAACCTGCCACAGAGCCTCCAGGAAAAGCATGACACCTGAAAAGTAGATTAATGACTTGGACAGGCAAGCGAGCATGATATAGTGAACTTTACAGGAAGGCAGTTGGGAAGACTGCCCTTGCAACAACAGAATTTGATCAAAACTAATTAGTATCAAACTCTAGTCCTGGAGGGCCGGGGCCCTGCACATTATTGGGGTTACCCTCATTTAACACACCTGATTCAACTCTTTGCAGCTCCTTGTACCAATTACCATACAGCTCTTCAGCTCAATCATTTTGGAACAGGACCAGTGGAACAGGGAAAGAACTAAACGGCACAGGGCAACCGGCTCTCAGGACTGGAGTTTGACACGCCTGGTTCAGAGCAATGGACACAAAAGAGAATAGTAAAAAAGCTCTAACTGATCTGAATGATGCTGGATGCTGATAGTAGCGCAAGTGATTATGAGAGAGGGAAATCTCATCAAGCGCCACTCAAAAAGCTTTCGGTTCAGCATTGAACATAAATCAGAGGGGAAGGGATGACTGCTGTTGGCAAGGGAATGTATGGTGCAGACGGCAGAGGATTACCAGCGGGCTCGCTGACGTCGGGCCTATCCGCCCTAACGACAAAGCCAGAAAGATGAGTCCTCATAAATAAGGGCGTATGTCAGCCTCCATCTGACACCACACCGATAAGGCCCAGCCTGCGCAGACACGGGCCGCCCTGACCACAAGCGCTTAAGAAGCTCTTCGCATCAGAGGCCGGGGAAATTTATGGAAATCGATTTATGGTCCCACGATATAAAACCCGGCTGCCTTTGAGTCTGATATGGCGAGCAGCTGACAGGCCTCTGGTTTATGCATATTCACAGGAAATCTCAGAAAACAGATTACTCAGACGCCATAATAGCTGTTTACAAAAAGCCACCGGCCCAGTCTCACAGTCGTATTAAAGAGAAGCACTCAGCCCAAACACTGATTCTTTGTGAGGTAGCGTGCCGCCCGGGGTCTTCTGCTTGGATAGTGGGACCACAGTCTGTAATCATCACACAAACAAACACACACACACACACACACACACACACACAGCCTGAACAATAAACTTCACAAATGGACACATTCTAAATCTGAAGTCAGCTGCCTTTCAAGGGCAGGAGAGCAGGCCAGGACCATCCGCAGTGTACAGGTTCTACAGCAGCATAAATATATAACTGGGGCCGAGGAAGCCATCAGGCGGCCCCTTGTGTTCATGGACTGGTCAGTACACATAGAGAGCTTTCAATGACAATAAATCTACATCTAACATACAGGTCTGGTTTCTGAAATGTAGCATCGCCTTCACAAAACCAAGCCGGCATGTTTCCCAGCAGCCTCAGGGGCACTGTGCTCTGCCGTCTCAAAGATCCCGCTACGAAAACCCGTAAGCATATCCAGTATAATAAAAGGGTCTCCTTAAGCAGAGGGACCATCAGAATGAGGATTATATTCACAGATCACCCCAAAGAGTGACTGGGTTTGAGATCTAACCCACATTTTCCGCAGAACTGGAAGGGAAAGAGAAGTGTAATGTACGGCCCTTCGGACTCGCTGCAGACGAAAGCCCGACACGTTACTCAACAGGCCGAGCGGGAGCTGACCTCAGGGTCAAATGTTACATGGCGGCTCAATTGTCAGGATAACCTCACTTTGAAACCATGCCAACGAATTCCAGTATGAGGCAAAAGGCGAGTCAAAGAGATGAGTCACATAGTGCTAGCTGTTCGGGGGTGCAACGAACATCTGAACTCTCGGGAGTTTGCGAACCAAGCTTCAAATCTGAGCACAAATATTTGCCCCCCAAAATACTGCAGGGTTTGAGAACCTAATGCAGTGTTTACTTATTTGCAATTATAAATGTACATATTCATTACTCTGGATTTCCATTAAACATCTTGGTTTTTAAACAATCTGTGTCTGCGGGCTCATATTTTAAGTAGTTCAATCTGGATTGGCATTCGTGAATTTTTTCAAACAAATGTAATTATATGGAACACGTCATTATTTGAACTTCATTTGCAAAATCTTAAATAAAGAATGAAGACTAATAACATTACTCGCAACTTCTTGTGTTGTTTTGGGACTAATCCTACTTCATCAACTGAACTGTGATAACATCACGCTCATGACACACAACTGTCATCCGTAAACCATGCAGCCTTGGAAAATCCTTTCCAAAATACCCCTTCTAACTACAAGTCCAAAGTATGGAAATCCATTGGGGTTTCTACAAAAGGTAAGATCCAAGTTGCTTGTAAAACTTGCCTTATGGAGCTTATATACAATGGGGAAACCACAAACTTTAGATTAAAACTAAAGAACTGTGTGCCTGTGTCGCAAACTGGCTGATATATTAATGATTTGTAATGTGATATAGTTAGTTTTACCCAAGGTCTGGCAGTACACAGAAGAGCCCCATGTACAATAAGTCAGGGACCTACTCCAGGTTAGACTGCTGTTCTGTCCGGGATCATCTGAAATGGCCCTTTGCCTTAGCATACCCCAAAATTTACTGCACCGTGGTTACATGTACCCAAGCCATATAACAAAGTTGTGGCATTTGTGACTTTAGCAGAAACCACAAATACAAAATGCTTCTGGCTTTCACTATATTTAAAAACCCAATTGATGCTTGTGTGTCAGGGGGCACACTTCCTTTCAATTAATGTTTCCTTTCATCGACGGAAAATATAAATCTGCAAATATGGCTGCTCCGCGTCCTGCCATCTGGCTTTCAATGCGAATTTCCAGGCAGAGTGGCCCAATTCCTGAAGACATCGGAAAAAAAAAAACACAACAAAGCTGACATTTTGCCCTGTTATTGTTCTCAGTGCTGAAAATCTTCCAGGTGCGTGGAAAAGCGCACCATCTAACTGCTGGTCAGAAGGACGCTGTACCTAGTTTAGGATCTGGGTAGTAGCAGCAAAGAAGGTTTTAGCACCAAGCCTCGGTTCTGATCATGAGAGACCATGAGGGCTCAGGAGATGGTACCCACGTCTCCCTACACTCAGGACCTCAGGCTGCGTTGATTGTTGTACCTGAACAGTGGACTAACCCCAGTGATTCAACACGGCCTTTTGCCTGCTTTAAAAATCCTTTGACTTCACCTTCCTCCTCATTCTTCACACAACAAACAGAAATCAAAAATCTCTCGATCAATCCACTCTTCCCAAGTATCCGTTTGTATAAGTTCTTTTCCCTAAGGTCCTAATGCAAAAGGCCTCCACATTTATTCCCCCTAGACTAGTTTCAGTAAGCAAAGCTTGTCAATTAGACACTGGTCCCAGTGTAACTGCCTTTCCAGGGATTTCACCTGAACCATTTACATTTATGTTTACAGCGTTTGGCAGATGCCCTTAGCCAGAGTGACTTAAGTGCTGAGAAGACTCCATCAGCGAATACCTTCTGATACTGGTTCAATAGAACCCTGGTTACGAACACTATCCGTCTAAAAAATCTGTTGAGAAATAGTTTTTCCTGTTTTTTTATGGATTTTATTTTGATGACCAGTGCTGTCCCTACTGTGCTGGTCTTATCCCAATGCAGAGCAGAATGCTCCATCTCGAGGTTAGGGACCAGCAATAATGAGGGCTAATATATGCATCCCTCACCCCAAAACAGGTGGCATGCCTCCCTTCTTACAATCTGAGGTACAACATGTTAACAGAACCTTGCTTCGATGGCAGCAATGAAGAAGTGTGCATAGATATCCGCTAGGCGGTAGACAGTCCCATTGCGAAACACGCAGACACACAAGGTAGGTAGCTTTACGAGAAAGGCGGGGGTGAAGTCTGTCATGCAGAATCTGGGAACCTACAGAACTGGTGTCACTCAGTTCCTACAGTTGTGTAACTGCCCCCCCACCACCACCACCACAACTAAGCCCCACCCCCAGTCTGG
>JAODKN010000050.1:1828317-1848094 GCA_026774425.1 Petrocephalus zakoni | reverse complement strand
CCTTCCCCAAAGCCCCACCCCCAGCCTGGCCCACCCTTCCCCAAAGCCTGTTTTGTATTCCATATCGTAAACACGGCACTGCAATCGAATCCAGTGGCTGGGGCTAGAGTGCTCATAACAGCAACCTGGCTCTGTAGGCTCTGTTCCATCCTTACCTCATGGCTGTAACCTTAGCAACCCTAGAATCCGATAGCTGTGGGTTATTAAACAGGCCGCCTGCCGCAGGCCGAAGGAAGGTGGCCGCGGAAGAAGACAGACCAAAAGGGATCTATCCAGCATGGCCTGACCGACAGACTCCTAGAGGTACGTCACTAACCTGCCTCACAACAGAGAGCTGCTACAAACATATTTCGGGAGCTGGCAAAAATCGGTGTGATGGTTATGAAAAGGAATCCCCATTACTGGGATCAACAGACAAAGGGCATTAGAATAAGAGGCTAAATATACCGCAGAAGATTGTGGCAGACCAACAACAGTGACTCAAAGAGAAGCTACTATGACGGATGGCTCAGGTGTAAGTTGCTATAGTGGTGACCACAGACACACACACACACACACACACACACACACACACACACATATACACACACTCACTCTTAAAGGGCTCCACTCAAGCCTAAAACCAAACTTCAGTACTCTGTACAGTCCGTCACATGCTACAGCCCATTCCCTACCCTTAGTCATAAACTTACGCCTCCTGACTAAATGAGGGTAAAGCATGTCTGGAAGAGGCGTTCCTTAGAGAAACAGAAAGTGTGGCATAGTAAGGATCACGGTAAGACGGAGAGGTCTTCCTTCTGGTTCAATGTGGTCTAGAAGGATTATGCCACACTATGATTCACCTAGAACTGTGCCGAGAAGCATACAACCAAGATGTTACTTCATTCCTCTTATTCCAGTAGTATGCCAGCAAAGATCTGATGCTGCTCCAGAGAGGCCCTGCTGAATGATACTCTTTCGTAGCTACAGGTTTATTATATTTTACTCACTGCGACTGACCGTAATACATCTGAACTATATTAAGTGAAGTCAGAACTAAAACTGGCACAGTGGTTACCAAACTTCCAACTGGGTCAAAAACAAAGAACAGACCACTCGCGATAACTGGTTTATGAAGGGGACATCAAGTTCAGAAAAGAGGAATCTGAAATATTGACTTTACCAAGCCCGAGACAGACCAGCACTTCTGAGAGGCAAAACTATAGCTGTACTGAAGTGAGACCTAGACATGGTGCCGAGGAGCATGGAGCTCTACTCCAAGAGGACAAACCGCGGCCTTCGATTCCACAGCGGAGTAGCATGGAGGTCAAACAGAGGTCAAAACAACTGAATGAACAACAGTCAAGAAAATTCAGGTCAAAAAAGGTTACTAAAGGGAAAATAAATCATACATCAAGTTCACGTTTTATTCTCAGGCATGTGGGGGTAGAATATACAGTACGATAGAAGACGATACAAGTGCAGTAAAAGGGTAAATAGTCATAATAAGTAAAGCAAAAATGGGCATGAGCTTGTGCAAACTGGCAACAGTATATAATATCGAGTAAGAGCGGGTAGGCTGGGGTGGGGGGACAGAGGCAGATCACCCCTGGGTATGTGGCAACCGGACTGCTTCATATTCAAAAACCACAGATTTTATTTGTTAATACAAAACCCACATTCATTTTTCAGCTATAAGGAGAGACCAGTCCATGGGACAAGAGCTATAAACAAAACAGCACCCCCCCACCCCCCCAACCATACACTTCCTGTTTGATCCTTCTGCTTCATGGCAACACAGCCAACCACTTCCTCATGGAGGTGCTGCGACCGCCACACAATCCCCGGGAAGGAAAAGGTCTGACTGGTCGGCCCGCAAGTGCCCCGAGACGCAGGCATTCCAGTCGTTTCCGACTCGGCTATCCCAGAGTTCCTCAGGTGAAACGGCTCTGCCAGCAGTTTGTCTCGGAAACGTCAAACGTGTCTCCAGTTTGGACCGAGTCTCCAGCCGAAATCCGAGACAGCCTAGGATGGGCAGGCAGGTCCCGGTTCCTCATGGCAAAGCCTCGCTCCATTTAATTATTAAATAGCTAAACAAAGCAGTCTTCACAATGCACCGCTGCAGTCTTCATTTTAGACACACACACACACACAGAGCAGGAGGATAAGAACCAAAACAACACGGGAGCGGCCAGATTCTCGTTACACGCCGAGCCGGTGATGTCACACAATACAGATCTCACGGGGGGGGGGGGCATATTAGGCAAGGTGGGGGGTGGAGACACAGATCAGGTATCAGACGTGGCTGCTCCTTCTACCCACTGGCATTTTCACACTAGCATCCAGAAGAACAGACACAAAACTGGCAGATGGCAGACCTGGGGGAATCCCCTACCATCATTTCACAGCTAGCTTTCCAGCTCCGCTAATGTTAACACTTCCAATAAGGCCATAACATTCTTTTAAAAATTAACACAAGCAAGCAATCTGTGCATTCGCAGTCTGAGTACAAAGATAAAAATACTATGAAAATGTGTCAAAACTTTCTGCACACTGGTAGTTTAGTGTCCAGTGAATCCACTTGTGAATAATCTTACTCACTGTGGAATGATGGACCGCACGTTGTTTGGAAATAGCCTTGTAACCCTTCCCTGATTGATGGGCAGCAACAATTGCTTCTCTAAGATCATTACTGACGCCTTTCCTCCTCGGCACGGTGTTAACACACCTGAATGCTCCAGACCAGCACACTGCCACAGCTTCTGCTTCGATAGAGGTGCCCACACGTGCTGATGATGTATTTCATTAGCAGCACCTGGCTGCTACTTACCCTTTTAATTCCTATGGAAGCAGCACTGTACTTACATTTTTCCACACACTGCTTCTGCATTTTGCCTTAGTTTTTGTTACATAATGACACGGTGTAATATGCCATGCCATATTATCGGAGGTTGCATTTGCCTAATATTAAGACCTGCCAAGGACCAGACGATTTTATATTATATCCTGATATGTAAAACCTGAAAGAGGGTGTATTCTCTTTTTCACATCACTGTACTTTTTCACTGTATCTCTAATCTCTAGAGATCGCTGTGTGAGAGAGGTTTTCCACAGATTTTATTTTTCGGTAACATTTTGGCATATCGTCATGGTTTAATGATATCAATCGATTAATTCATATGATGGCAATAGCAATCGATACGCTCATTAGATGAATTGTTACACCCATAATAATAATAATAATAATAATAATAATAATAACACAATTACAACAAGAAAAGAAGTCCACTTGGTGCATATGTTACATATTATGTGGCATAAGGTCTTATGCCGTGAAGTAATACTCCATCCTGTTTGTGACAGGGCAATAGGTCAGCAAACCCAATCCCATATCATATGATAGGAGACGGGGCATAAACAAGTCATCAGCAGTCTCTGCACATCAGGCGCGTTATTTACCGCGACAGCCCTGGCGGTAAGCAGAAGCGCATTAGCGGGGCGAGAGGGGCAGGGGGCTTGGGGACTGTTCCAGACGGCGGCCGTAAGTGGCACAGTCACCCGCGCCTGAAGGCTGAGTCCTGCCCATTACAGGCCACTCTATAAAAGCAGGAAGTGAGTCATACACGCCGCGGACGAGCTGCGATTTCCAAGGCGAGACATTAATGCTGCGCCGCGCACCACTGACCAAGAGCACGCGTGGGGGGGGGGCAGTTCTGGGCCTGGGAGTTACATTATTAATGGAGGACACACCTCAGGTTAATATCAGTTACTCATAAGCCTCTCTCTGCGTATCAGTGCCGGTCAAACACAAAAACAGGGCAGGTCATCTTCCCAAGGATAATCAGCACGTGTTTTTGGTATGGATGCCTGCCCTCAGATACCACGCATTACAATACGATGTTTCTCAACAGCACGAGATACCGCAAAACAAAATTACTAAAAATAAGGTATGGGGTGTGAAGGACGCACGGCTAATGAAATTAACAAGCAATAACAGACGCAACACTGCCCTGTTGCTGGTGTTCACCCAAATCACCTCCATGGTTATAAACCACCTGCAGAGCTTCATGGGCATGTCCAGCAACTCCATGCTAATCAAAAGCAGCCCCCCAAGGCCGGATTGCAGAGTCTTTTCCTTTACCCACAATTCCCTGCGTTCACTGCCTGGCTAGCAGCTACCAGCACTCAAAGCCTAGCCACGCCCTCATTCCCGAGTCATGTGACATATGCCTGCCATCTGCAGCAGCCTAGCCCACTGTAGTACTGTCTAAATACGATAGTGACAAAAAGGCTCCATCAAGACTGTAGAGTCAGTTAAAGGCTTCCATCTGCTCCTGGATGGACATGCATGACCAGCAAAAGCTCATCACAAAAGACTGAGACCAACAAAAATTAATAAATTTGGGCTCCAAATAAACTGACATCGCTTAGCATGTTATGTTCTGCTTCCTGGAAAACAGAAGGAGTGAATGTATGCCAGTCAAAACCAGATTCCGGCCTCGGCTCAACGGCAGCGTCACACTGGGACATGAGAATGACTGGTGCCAGTGTGCAGAGGACAGAACAGGGCGAAAGCATGCAACCGAAACCCATGGATCTGCTATGGTTACAGCGACCCCTGCATCACCTGAACACGAGGCCAGACAAGGCCTTGAGGAGTCAGAGAGGCCAACAGAATCAGATAGCCCGGAGTGGCACGGCATTCTGGGATATCTGCTTCAGAGTTGCGGTTACACGCTAGGAGTTCCCACCGGAGCACAATTTGCATTCGCATCAGTAAAGAACGGTCTGCAGGGTAGGAAATGGGTCACACAGGTTCTGGTCCCCAGAGACCGGGCTTTCCCAAAAGCTAGCCGAACTGCATAGAAGACAAGTGAGCCGGTTCATGACAAATAATGAAAATACATACAACATAATCGTTTAAAGAGGTTTTCGAGGTTAAGCATGGGACAGTCAGCCACATTTCTATGCAAGCAAATGAAGACATTTAGCAGAAAAGCAGTACATCAGACTAATACCACACAAGTCTCAAAGCTCCAAACCAAAGGGTCATATTAATAACAATTCATAATCATAATTAGCAACTCTCTCCTTCATGCCACCCCAAAACGGTACTCAGACGTTTCTGGACTCCCTCAAACTAAAGGAACACCCCTGCTCCCAAAGAGCTTAATAAATCCTAGGCAGTGGTTTAAATGAATTGCTACAATCCAAACGCCCCAAGCACAAACCCGAATCACGTTTAGTGCTTTTAGGTACATGACATCTTATATCCAGCAGGGTATGAAATTCAGAAAATACCCCCCCACTACCGCGGGTGTGTTTGATGGGCGTGGAGCGGGGCACTGCACCGGCGATCACGACGGGAACATTATGCTGGACCGAGGTGTAACCTGACAAACTTGATGCTTCTGGCTGACAGTCAAATCAGCTTCGGTCATCCACCCGGAACACATGCCTGCCTTGCTTCATTAGACGTTATTTAAAGCCGCAATAGACGTAGGGGGAAGACTGATCACGAAGAGTTAACAATCCCAAAGTTTGAGTCATGTGTAAATATTGAACTTTCCTTCCTAACAACTTATTCACGTTGCAGGGTCCGTCCCTCCTCCCCCCCATTCTGAAAGCAAACACGGCGCGTTCCAGTAATGATAGCCCGTCCATTGGTGCTTTCAGATAGACCCTATTCTCCACGGCAAGGGTTTAAATGATGCACCCAGCTCTCGATGGAGGGTAATAAGTGCATTTCTCTTTCATCCCAGTCGAATGGGTCCTGAAACTCTATCCGCAGCTCTTTGAAACCTGCACGACAATGCATGCCCAGCTATTCATACAACCAGCGAAATCGTCTGGCAGACCGATTCTGGGTCCAACCCGAAGTGTGACACGAGATCGCACGTATTATACATGCACATCGCTGCATTTAAAGGTGTCACAGTGTATGTATGCTGCTACAGTGTAGCCATATGCGGCGCACCGGATCGCCGTAGATCCCTTCCGATCTGGCTCCTTTACTTTGCACCAAGTACAAGAAGAATCGAGCTGCAGACCTTAGGCTCGATGACTTTAATGAACTGAAATACCGAATAAAAATAAACTGGGAAGCACTTACCGGCTGTTTACAGCACCGAGAGAAAGGCTGTCATGAAGGACAACTTCCAGTTTTCGTTAGCGAGACTGGGTGATATATTCCGCCCTGACGCAGATAATAAACCCCGGGGCTGGGAGCGCACGGATACGGCCACGCAGCTCTTTCTTTATTCCTCCGGCTTCCCTTCCGGATGATGGCCGTAAAGTTTGCTTCCCCCCCCGCCACTTGTTTGCTGCACGCTCTCGCCTTTCAGCGGCGACGCGGCGCCATGTTTCTGTTTTCTTTTACTTTTGTCGGCTCTAGAGATCGGCAGAGTCCGCTGCCGGAGGCGGACCGGATCCGCCCAGAAAGGTGCAGCGGCTGGGGCGAGCAGGCACCATTTCCGGCTCTTTCGTCAGGCCGGTCCGATCGGGCGCTTTGAGCCGGAGGCGCCGCGCTCGGTGGCAACAGGTGCTGCGGGCTCGCATTCACCGGCCTGCTTTACAGGGTCCAAAACGGCAGATAAAAAAGACTATACCGAATGAACATGTTGGATCAGAAAGTGACAGAGTACAAAATGGTTCTGTAGCAACTCAGCATTATACCAAGGTGAACTATATGACACAAAGGAACTGCATTTACTTATTATACTTTTATAAATAAAAAAGAGCCGCATCTGTATAGAAACTGTAAAACTGCTCACAAACAACGATATTCGCTTAAGGACGTTTTTTAGTTCATGAATCCAGCTTTTGTGTTTCTGAGGATCACTTTGTCTTATTGAGATACTTATTAAGATGTGTATTATATATCTATCTATATACACATACTTATATACAACTTACTTTTTTTCTTCTTTTTTATGTATAGCACAGCCGGGGGGTACTTTTTTGCCAGAAAAGCATTTCACTGTATGTTGTAGCAGCTATAACTACATGTGCCAAATAAAGAATCTTGACTCTTGAATACTCGTATAATTTAGGTTGGGGGCTGGCCATTGCAGTGTCATTACACATTTTCACTATAATTGTGTCTTATCGAGTCCACACTCAAGCTGATTTTCTCAATGAAACCCATTCCGTGAACTTCTCCAAACGTGGCCTTAGACATAACAATGGAAAACGCGGAAAATATTGCGGTTGACTGGTTTGCTTAAGTATGTGATTGCTTTATTGGCCAGAACTCACTTTGTTCGGCCTAGTGATATCTGTATGTCTTTGCTAAGCAGGGCTGGACTGGCATTCCCGGTATCATCGATGGCAGGCTCAGCTCCAGCTCTAGGTAACAGGGTGGGCCAGGAAGATTTTTTTTTTTTGGGGGGGGGGGCAATTACATATAAAAAATACACTTCCCCTCTTAATTTTGTGATTGGGAGGGCCAGGTCCACCCCTGTTAAGCCGGGCCCGATCGATGGTGATGTGGGTTGGTAAAATTTATAGGGGGGCCTCAAAGTCGAGGGCTGATTTTTAACCCCAGGTTAACCATATGCTAGTTTTACTACTGTATGAATTTCTTTGGCCGACTAATCGAAATGACGTCTCCAGTTTTTTCATCAGAACGCGTTACACTGTTATGGCTTCCTATGAAGCGTACCGTATAATGCAATCATGTGGAGTTGCCACACAGAGGAAGAAAAGGAACACTATAGGAAGTGACTTATCGTTTGTCCGCCATACACTGACATAGAAAATGTTAGCGCCCCCTACTGAGAGCGCATTACAATTATTATTATTTTGCATGTCTATCACAAATCTGTCGTATTAAGAGGAAGTTCCCTTACCTGTGCAAATATTAAATGTTCAGATCTTTTCAAAAGCTTGACGTAATAGTTACGTAGTAACGTAATAGGGTTGCCAGAAGTTTACATAGCCAAGTTTACAGATTATATCGGCGAATATATGTAAAAAGCCTTAATGTTTTGCGATTTTTGCATGCGGTGTTTCTTCAGATCGCGCTACTGCAGTATCTAATGTTTATCCTTTAGGTTAATTTTCAAGAATAAAAAGCTCTATAATATAATTCTGTGGAGGAATGTATTGGCATATATTCACATAAATGCATGACACATTTGATGAAAGCTTCTGCCTAAAAAAAGAAAAATGTAAAAGTAAATAGACATTTTCAGAATTAAATGGCACAGAGTGGAGATTTTTCTTTAATCCAGTTATTGCATCTTGTAATATTCTTAGTTTCATGGAAGAACGAGGCACAGAATGAACTACTGTATATCAATTGAATTAATATCATACATCCCTTCTCATTAAGTGGATTTTCCAGTTATTCTTTTAGTCATCTGATGCATATTCCTGGAAACTCTAGCTATGAAGTCAGACACAGTGCGGCTCCAGGGCACTCACACGCTTTCACAAACACTCACAACAATCGAATGCCTTTGGACTGTGGGAAGATGATGAGTCCCCTAAAGAAACCCACAGCAGCGCTACGTGCCCCCAGGAGGGTCAGACGTATTCATCACAAAGACGTCGTACCTTAAACTCTGACCCAAGCAATACCACCAAACAAAGTGTGTCTTTCATGAGGGGATGAAAATCTTTTAGAAGCTCACCCATCAGAGGAAATTTATCATGGTCCTCTCGTTCGGGACCTGTCGTGATCTCTCTGAGGAGGTGCCTCATAGTATTTTTTTATAATCACAGGATTACAAAGGCAGATACTGTGCAGAATGAAACTGAGGTTGGGGAACCACTAAAAATCTCCTCTAAAGGCATATATATCGGGAACTTTGGCTTTAGACTGATTTCAGCTGTTTTGCTGTATCGTTAAAAATGTATGTAGCGATTTCCCCGGATAAGTACCGAGAGGTACAGTAATACAGAAGTGAAACTGAGTCATAGAGGCTGGGGATAAGTCAGGATGAGGAAGAGAAACACCCAGCATCTTTAGTGTACCGAGACTTACTGTGAACACTGGGTTTTAGACAGTACTAGTTAGGCTAGTTAATGTTCTTGGTTTTGATATTGGCACAACTTCCAATTTTTCCAGTGAAAGTACAATCCATTTGTCTTTTGTATCAGTGACCATACATTGGCTCAAATCTCTGAAATTACAATACCAATCAAGGGTTTGGATGCATCAGGCTGCCTACAAAGGAGAGTGGTGGTGTACCATCACATGACCTGGCCACCTGACCTAAACACAGTACAAATGGTTTTGGGGGAGTTTGACCAGAGAGAAAAGGAAAAGCAGACAATGAGAGCTCAGCATTTATGTGGGACCTCCGTCAGGACAGCTGGAAAAGCGGCCAATGAGAGCTCAGCGTATGTGGGATCTCCTTCAGGACAGTTGGAAAAGCAGCCAATGAGAGCTCAGCATATGTGGGACCTCCTTCAGGACAGCTGGAAAAGCACCCCAGGAGACCACCTCACGATACTGGTATAGAGGAGAAAGTAGCATTGGCCAGTCCCTGGAACTATAGGGGTTAAGGGCCGTGCTCAAGGGCCCAGTGGTGGGATCACTCTGCCAAATCAGGGATTTGAACTGATAACCTTCCTTTTTAAAACACTTTTGATCAGTGCATAATTGTGTGTGTAAATTTTATAGTTCTGATGTCATAATCACTATAAAAATAGTACAAATAAACCTATGGGTAGGGGTGTCCAAACTTGACTGGCACTGTGCATTTCCTGTTCGAAGAGAATCACTGTGATCAACCAAACAATTCTCATGTATCAGAAAGTAGCAGCTAGACCAAAAAACAATTCCAGATAGACACCTAGAAAATAGGCAAGTAGTTCGATAATCAGGTAAACTCCCATGTTTTTCACCATGGTTGGTGGAGGTCTACATATAGATCACTAGGTGGAGCCAAAGTTGTCTGGAACTAAACACTATTTTGCACAAACTGAACTTTGCACACAAGTGTGTTAAAACCAGTCAAGATCATTCTACTTTTAGTACGTGAAAGTTAGTTAATGGTCAGATGTACTGCATAATTATGTACAAACACCACCAATTTCCACCATGAAATTAATGAAATCTGAAAAGTTAAATTGCTTTTCATTTATTTCAAATTTTAGTACAAATTTCAATAATCATTCTAAATGCATCTTTGCAAAATTGAATGCAAAATTCTGGCAAGGGTACTTCAACCATAGAACAAGAATACTAGAGACCCAGAGGATTGCACCCTCCAGCTGACCAGTCTACATTAAAGGTGCACTTCACAGTGCTTGTTAAGCCCGAACAAAATGCGTCAAAAGATTTGTTTCCAGCACTTAGATTAATTGAATCTTCTTGGCTTTCCGTCATACAGATGAAAGCCTAGTGCTGGAGCATCCTGCCCAGCGGCCCTTTGGGGGTATTCAATCTGGTCAGAGAATTCTCCATGGACGTAAGCCCTCCATAAGTTGTTGCAGACCTCAGAGGCAGAGCCGGCCACAGCCAGAACCTGTATCTGAACATTCTGCTGGAAGCCTTGTAGACTGGAGACAACGGTCAGGCATAGGGTTTGCAACTGGTTGGTGAGCCCACTGGATGCAACCATGGTAATCAATTCCATCTGCTGGTGAGAAACGCTGGATGAAAACAACACTCAGACCTACACAGTAGACTCTCGGGAACTCCTGACCTTGGCATCCTGCTCCCCAACAGTGGTACAATCAGCCCTCTGGCGCAGCCTGGTGGTGATTGTGGACGGACAGACATAATGGTCAGGCTTATTGCTGGCAGTGTTGGGGATTTCGTCTGGAAGAGAGATTCAGACCTCCTCTTAAGCTCTTGGTGAAAGATTTACTTCTAGAGTTTTTGCATCTACTCCATTCTAATTAGAATCAGGAATATAACTGGGATACAACGTGGAAAAGCAGTGTTCTTTACTCTAAAGAAAAAAAGATTGAGGATATTTCACTTGCACAAAATGTGTGCTGAGGACAGAATGGAAAATGATCCCTGAACCAAACAGATTGCAGAGGAGGCAGGACCAAGACATCTGATTGGTTGATCTGGAGATCTGACAATATCTGATAGGCTCTTTGAACCTTTTCATTCTGCCCAAAGAACATGGTGGAAGTAAAATTCCTTAGAGCAAAAAAAGTGATGGCAGACAGACTTATGCAAGCTTGCCATTAATTCTGGTTTCTGTCCAAGACAGACACTAATGAGAATTTTTGAAAAACCATAGGCATTCCAGTTTGGTTTCCATTATCCTGGGTAACTGGGGCTGAATTTCAAAGCAAAAAAAAAAAAAAAAAAAAAAAAAATAAACCAGCGGGCGTTAGGCTGAATCCCAATTTACTACAGTTCTGGAAATAAACCGCAACTGTCCCTCACCAAATTACACGGCCGTAGTGGGGCACTGGGCTGCTGCCATGTCATGGTCCATCTGGGGTGTCTTCATCATGGCATTCATGAGCTGGGCTGCATGGCTGCCCAGCACAGCACCAAAGCTCCCATCCAGCGCAGACCTGGTCATCGCCACAGCCTCCCGCAACACCACACCGGCCTTATCCTTAACTACCATCACAGCATCCTTAGCGACGTGGACCATCATTGCCCTCGCATTTCTGGCTGTGGTCAGGACACTGTCGGGCCTGGACACCACCTACAAACGGTGTATAGTCCTTTGCAGAAGCAGGAGACTAACCATGGACTCAAGGAATAAAGGTGGTCAGGTGACCTCTTCACACTGCTTTGGTTTTGAATTAACACCACGATATTCCCATTACCATAATGACCCACTCAAGAACCAAGAGATAAAACGAAGGCAACATATAGCCAAGGACAACAGCTCATACCTGGGCCAAAGACTGCTGGAGGATTGGAAAAACCTCCTCAGTCTTATCCAGGTATTTACACATCAGCTGATTTGTGCTGGCAACTGTAAAATGAAGAGCACTTAAACACAACAACATAGGAATACATGCATTACTTTGCAGCATGATTCTGAGAGGCCTGCTTTGGAAATTTCATGCGTGCGGCATCTAAAGACCACTCGTCTTACGTTGAGGTTGAAATTTGACAATAATTGGCGCAGCACTGGTAATGGCCATCGAGGCGATGGTCTTCACTCCGGTCTCTGCTGCCTCGCAGATTGGCTTGACGCGAGGATGACTCTCCTTCATATCCCAGTACACAAGAGACACTAGGTAACAGGTGGAGCTCACCAGGGGCAGGTTCAGCAACCTCTTCACTGCATTCTGTGAAGAAACATCACACTATACGATGTTCAGGCACCCCATGACTGCATTACCCAAAGGTCCCCATCGTTTGATCGATTTTGAGCCAATATTTCACAAGAGTCAGTATTAAACCAAAGTATACATTTCTGGCAAGCCAATAATACGTGGGATTCGCACTATTAAGAACGAAGCTACCGACTAACCTGATCAGCGTTCGACATCTCCATGTTGACCTAAAGAAATCAAGATTTCATAGTGACGCAGTTAACGTCACAGTTCAGGAAAAACAAAACAAAAGCTTAAATCGTTTGAAAACAGGCATCATGGATGCAATCCTCAAATATTACTTGACTATTTGAACATTACAAAACTGAGCAAAGCATTATGACAAAAACAGGTCTGTCACGGCATTACAATTCCCCCGAAGAGCAGAGTACGAACAGCATTAACAAACGACTGATTCCAAACTCTTAGCTTCCATCACCAACAAACTTGGTATTATCCTTTCAAGGGTCTGACTTGATTTCCACAATCTTTGTCAAGCCAATAATCAGACCCTGCGCCCAAAGCGGAGCCGCCAATTTTACCGGATGATCAATCCGCCGGCTGCGAACTAGCCACGCGCACCTGGCGGCGCGATTTATGAATGAGCGCAGCAACGTTCTCGCGAGATTACGCCACGTGCCAATGACCAAAGTATATATACGTGTATGTATGGCCATGTAATTATATATATACATACATACATATTCACTCAAACGTGTCACAGTCATACTTGTGTATATTTAATTAATCGTAATATTTCCCTTTAATTAAATCTGAGGGGTCTGAGAATAATCTCTAAACCTCACTGGGACACATTTTCGTATAAACATATAAACAAGGTTAACAGCACATATACGTGTTCTCAGGCCTCGCTATAGCTTTGCAACAAAGGTTAAAGAAACAAAGGTTTCTCAACAAAGATTAAAAAGCAATTCTATGCTTTGTGTTAAAAGCCAGATTGGTGATGCACTGTAGACAGAGCAGGACTCACCGCTTAGAAAATTGATCCTTACCACGTGACACAAACAATTCTAGTTGCTTGTACTGGCCGACAGAGGGCGTCAGACCGCGCATTGAAAGTGTTTCTAAGGCAGAGGGTTTTACGTGTCAGGGGAGATCTTAAATGTAATTCTCTGAATAAAACAATTAACGCATGAACTGTATCCATCTGTATTCCATGCTGCTTTTCCAGGACAACTGTGAACTCAGAGCTACTCAGACAACACACACACAGACCCAGACAACTCCTTCTTTATTCTTGAACAACAGACGAAGTAAAATACAATTTTATTACTTTTCTACAAAGCAGGTTAAGTCTTCTAAAAGTCGCAACAGTGAGTGAAAGGAGGACACATGAGTTTGTCAGTTTTGGCATATCGAAGCCCTAGCTTTTAAAACCAGAGCTGTAAGGCAGAGAACTGGTCCTGCTCTTTTTTTTTTACTTAGACCGGTAAAACTTACAAATGGAAAGTCTTTAACTGATGTATTTACACAACTGCAAGTAGGTCAAACAGTGCACTTTCACGTAAGCAGTTAGGGCTAATATAGCTATAATGACCAAACTAATAAATTAGTAAAGAAAATATTTTAGATGCATCGTCGTACAACAGCAACATTTCGACAGCGATACAAGTGAGCTACAACTCCAGTGTTATCAGCGAAAAAGCTGAGAATGCAAAGTGTGTTTCGGCTTTTCTGCGAACCGTAGAACTCTGCTGGTTACAGGAACATGTCAGTGATACTTTCCAGCGTTCCTCCTAGGTGAGGCCTTAACCGACGTTACATTTGGACGGGTGATCTTAGGTCACACCATGGTTCAGAGGAAACTCAGATAAATCAGGAAGTAGACTCAGGCTGTGTGGACCTAAGGAGGACATGGAGGTCCAATTCCATTTTTAAAACAAAAGGAAATACTGAGGATATTTACCCTTGGGGGGCAGCCAACAAGTGAAGGTAATTAATTACCATTATTGACAACAACGAAATGTGTCCTCTGTATTTAACCAATGTGGCAGCTATGTAAGCGCCCGGGGAGCAGTGCTGGGGACGGTACCTTGCAGCAGTACTTACAAGTCGGGGACTCGAACCAGTAATCATTCGACTACACGGTTGTGTCCCTAACCACTACACCACCAGTCTGCCCCAACAACTCAGACTCAGTTACACCAACACAAAAGATGTTTTGGAAAACCAAAATAAACCCAACGTGTCCTGTTGCTCTGAGGGGAATTCACAACACAGGTATGCTGAAATTTGTAGGTCAACACCTTCACACCTTCTCTGGTAACCTCAAACAATTACTGTGTAGGTATGTTCTCCTGGATGACATGGTGATTGGTTTCTGCTTTGCAGTAATACTTCATATCAACATGAAGAGGCGCCCAGTTAAGGTTCTGAAAAGCCCCTTTACAGAAGGTCTCACAAGCATCACCCGTTACAAAGGAGGAGAGTGGCCCAGTAATTGCTGATATGATAGGCACTTCTTTAGGACTACTATGAGAGCATGAAGCGCAGGAGAGGGGATGTAATGGATGCCGTGGTAGGGGGCTCTCCAAGATCCATGCCGGGTACAGGCTGATTAGCTGCTGCTGCAAACCACAAAACGCAACGTTCGATCTGAGGCACCATGAGTAAAGGTGCCACCAGTAACAGAAGAGTGTCACTGCCACACTTACACCGGGAGTGTAGTGCTACATGGAAACAACACTGATGGGAGTTAAAAAACAGGACGTATTCACTGAAAGGTGGTGTAGGGTTCTCTCTTTTCCGTACGTGTACATAAACCTACAAAGCAAAACGGCACAAAAAAAGTCGCTGACAAAGATGTTCCCTAAGAGAGCGGGACATTTTCCATTGAAGGATAATATCAGCTAAAAAAATGACACGGCTGAAATTAAACCTGCAAAGCTCACAGAAAACGAGACCACGCGCCAACCATGCCTCCCGCAAACGTCTGCGATATTTACATTTCAAACAGGCTCTGAATTTTGTGTCACTTCTCCAACCTTGCCTCAAAAAACGCTTCACGGAAAAGGACAGAATATCCCCCTCTAGAAAATTATGTTTCCATACTTTTGCCTAGTGAAGTATGGCGTATTACATGTTCACATAAGCCTTAGGGCCCTGCCCAACAACAGAGAACGAAACCAGTGAGTAGAATCAGAAGCTACCACTCAAAATCACCATAATATCTGTAGTGACTGAGAATTGGGGGGGGGGGGGGCTCACAAACAGAAAGGCTCCCCCCACCTACACACTTTCCTATGAAGTCAGGCGTGTTGATCCCACAAGAAAAAAACAAAGAGTTTAGCCTCCAGAACCAAAGCAAAGGCCTGGCGAGGCAGGGAGCCAGCCTTGTATACTCACTGGCCCGTTGCTTAGCAACCGTACAGGTCACCTCCTGCACGGACACGGATAAAAGGCAGGTCTGCATTCAAGAATTTATGCGGCTGATCCGCATTCCTGACTGGGCCGTGCCTCCTTCGCGCAATCCAGTTCAGAACGACATGGGGGGTGCAGAAACTGATCATGAGACAGTGATCACTGAAATAACGGGACATTTTCCTTAATGAAAAAAAAACAAAACAAAATAAATGTGGCTGTTCTAGTACCGTCCAGAATCACAACATGCCCCACCCACACCACGCCCCTAGCCCTTGCCACATCCCTAGAATGCTCAAAGCAGGCCCCCGGATAGGCCGCTGTTCTGCCAGCGGAGGCAGGTGGTCTTGGAGTGCTTGTACAGGTGGCTGGACTGGCTGAAGCGCTTGCCGCACTTGAGGCAGGCGTAGGGCTTCTCGCCCGTGTGCACGCGGATGTGCTTCTTGCAGTCTGTCAGCGTCAGGAAGGTCTTGCAGCAGATCTTGCAGGCATATTTGCGGGCGCCCTCCACCACCAGCACGTTGTGCTCCGACAGCGCCTTCTTACACTTGGAGAGGACGTCGGCCGAGGCCCTCGTCAGCGGGGGCGGTGCGGCGATGCCGGCTCCCCGCTGCGACTCCGGGCCCCCATATACAGGCCCGCTCTGGAGGGTCCCACAGGAGGAGGAAGCCCCGTCTTTGCGCGCTAGCCCGGAGCTGCCGTCTGGGGGCATCTTGGGCGCGATGCGGCGGTAGGACGGGAAGCCCGGCATGCCGCCGGAGCCGCCGCCCCTGGGCGAGTGGGGCAGCGAGTGCAGGCCTAGGCTGGAGCGCTGGTAGTCGAGGGAGAAGGAGTCGGGTGCCCGGCTTGGCTGGTAGCCCAGCCCGTCCTGAGCAGGTCGCAGGAAGAAGGAGTCCGTCTGCATGTCGCCGAAGGGGTGTGCGTCACCAGAGTGGAGGTGCTGCGGGGGGAGGCGCATGCCTGGGTACAGGGCAGAGGAGGAGGCAGCCAGGGGCTCCGGGCTCCGCAGGTAGCCGCCCGCCTCTGGGTCCGGCCCACACTCCGCTGTGGTCGTGTTGGGCAGGCCGTCATCGGGCAACAGCCCCCGCCTGCAGACCGTCCCCCCGAAGCCCTTGGCGCCCCCGAAAGGCCCCCCGAAGCCCTGCTTGCCGTCCAGGCCATCTCGGGGCGCCCTCGTCTCCGGGTTGCCGCTTCCGATTCCCCCGTCTGCGGCCCCCTCCAGCAGATGCAGCTCCGGCACGCGGTCCGTGCTCGACTGCGGGTCCGAGAAACTGCGCTCGCTCCCCTCGGGGCTGAGCTCCGCCTTCTCGGCGCCCGCCTCCACCGGGTCGCTGCACTCGGCCTGCGAGGCCACGTCGCTGGTCTCGTCGGCGGGCTCCGGCGAGCTCAGGGGCTCGCTCTTCACCACCACCTGCATCTGCTGCACGGCCTCCTCCTCCTCGGCGCCCTCCTTCACCTTGATGAGAAGCCCAGCCTCCTGCGGCGCTACGCCCGCGTATTCCACCTTCCCCAGCAGGTCCTGCCCGCAGCCGCCGTCCGATTGGCTCGGCAGCTGGGCGTCGTCCTGCCCCGCCTGCTGCTCCGGCATGCCGCTGCTTTCTCCGTCGTCGTGGGCGATGCCCGTATTCAGTTTCGAATCTGGAGAGAAGAAGTCCCCCTCACCCAGGTCGCCAGAGCCTCCCCGGGCATGGGGCGCCCCTTCCAGGGTGGCAGATCCGGTCCGGATCCGGTGCCGGGGGCGTTCCTCGGCAGCCAGCGAGGAAAGCGACGGCTTCCGCTTATGGAAGCGCCGGATGGGAAATGAGGCACGCTGTTCCACCACCCCGCCACCGGGGGCACCCTCATCCGTCCCGCCGAGAGCAGAGCTCACTAAACTTAGGCCCAGCTGCTGCAGCAGGAAGGAACGCTGGGGCCGGGGACCTCCGCCGGCCAGGTGCGGCTCCTGTGGGTGCAGGGTGGCCTCTCCCGGGGGCGACAGCGGCAGCGTGCGTGTGGTCAGATAGTGCTTGCAGGCCTTGACCACGGCGTTGAGGTGCAGGTGCGAGGCGGCCAGCAATACGTCCATGACGTTGCTCTCGCCTAGCATGAGGGTGGAGGTATACATCATGTCCACCAGGGCGGCGAAGGCCTCCGCCGTCACCACCTCGCTGTCCAGCTGGATCATGTTCATGCTACCCTCGCCCTCCGCCACCGTGAAGAGGGCGCGGAAGTGGGTGCTGCAGGCCGCCAGCACCGAGCGGTGAGCCTTGAAGTGCCGGCTGCCCACCACGATGACGCAGTCGCACAGCTGGCCATGCAGACGCTGGTAGTTCAGCTGCTGGAAGATCTGGTCGAAGTGGCCGGGGAAATCCATACCCTGCAGGTGGGGAGGTGGAAAGCAGGCCGTGAGCCAAGGTGTCCTGGGACATTCCCCCGAGGGAGGAGCAGGCTGTAACAAACAATCATCACTGTTTAATTCTATTCCTCATTCTTCCGCAAGACCAGCGGGAACATGCCACACAAATAACCCAGAAGTGCAAACCCTCGCCCACACATTTAAGTAGGAATGAAATCCTTCAGTTGATCCCTCCATATTAGCAAGACATTTTAGGGGCTATTACCGTAATAACTGTAATATAATGTTTCTCTCTTTCTAGCTCTATATCTTTGGACCGCGTTTTCTGGTGAAGTCTGCGGTGCGTTTTTACCCCCGTTTTTGATAAATTAGATAATTTGATTAAAAAAAAAAAGCATTAGAGTGCAGCGGCCGGCGGCACCGGGCAGAGGCGGCCCAGAAGCGCCGGGTTCATGCGAGGTGAAGCCCGCCTGCCTCTGCCCCTCTGCCCCCCTGCACCGCCTGCCCCCCTGCCGCTTCTCCACCCGCATGCATCAGAAGCTTTTCCTTTAGAACGTGGCAATGGATCCCGCCGCCGCCAAAAGCGGCCCGTAACAGCGCGTCTGTGTCCCCGGCTCCCCGGCGCTCCGCCCGGCCCATTGTCCCCCCCGGCCCCGGCCCCGGCCCCGGCAGATCGGCACGGCGGGGAGCCGAAGCGCCCCGCCAGGCCGCCCGGATGCACGGTCCCGGCGTCGCCCCCCCGCCTGTGCAATACCAGCCCGCATGCAGACGATCGCCGGGCGCTGCTAAATGGCGGCGCTACCTTATCCGCACGCGATCCGGGGCCGGGCGGCCGGCGGGGCGCACATCAGGCGCGGAGCCCCCCTGCGCTACCGCCTGGCCGGGCCGAGCCGAGCGGGCTTAGAGCGGCGGCCGCTGCACGGTACGGCCCCTCCCGCCCCGGAGAGCCGTCGAGAGCGCCGGTGCCGCGCAGCCGTACGAAGGAGACGGAGAGCGGACGGGCGTCGCGGAGTCGGTCCCCCGCCGAACGAGGCGGAGACACGGAGCGGGCTGGGAAGGTGGCCGAGGCGCTCGCTGCTTCCGCGGGACCTCTCCCCGTGACGGGCTCGCTGACGCGCCGGATGGCTCCTTCTGCATGTCTTTTTTTTTTTTTTTTTTTTGTCTGAAATGCGGTTTAACTGTTTAATGTTTAACTTATGTTTTTCATCATTTTGGGCAATCAGGAAGATCACACCCTGCTGAAAATCAATGTATTATATTAAGTTATTTAGTAAATGTTCATATATTTTTTACTGGTTTGCAATACTGACCACTGACTGTCTGAAATGTTTTTCTATAACACTTGTCACGTGAACCGTAACATTTACACCCGTGCAAAAGCGCGCATTTTAAAGAGCAATTTAAAGTATTTCTGCAGTTTCCACTAAGGCTATATACGCGCACACTGATTTTCCACTTTTTATTTTTTCCAGCAAAAAGCGTTATTATTTCATTTAAAGGCATGTGCAGTATGCAGGTCGTTTTCTGGTTGCCTGGAGGATGCGGGGCGGAAATTCCTTGACATTCTATGGTGCGAGGAGCCCCTTTGGGGTGCAGGGGTTGCACGTTCGAGTGTTTAGCAACATAAAACGAGCTGTATCCCTATGCAAATGAAGAAATATATAAAGTTAAATTATACACTTCGCCTTTAATAAAAGCGTGTATAAATAATCTAGCTACCTTTCTATATTAGTTTTCTCATTGACACTCGCCGTGCATGATAAAAAGGTAAGTAAGCCGAAGGTAAGCAAGCGAGTCGTGGGGACAATAAATCCAAGTGTACTACATTTA
>JAODKN010000050.1:1815969-1828217 GCA_026774425.1 Petrocephalus zakoni | reverse complement strand
TGCATGATAAAAAGGTAAGTAAGCCGAAGGTAAGCAAGCGAGTCGTGGGGACAATAAATCCAAGTGTACTACATTTATTTGCAATAGGAGCGAAATCCGAAACTAACTAAAACTACGACAACGAAGCCTTACAGTATAATTACGATTATAAGGAGGTTTTCGCGCACCAATAAAACTGTGCAGTAACATATAGTTCCACACCGTGGCGCTGTGTAATAAAGCGACTAACAAAAGGTGCGATGGACTCTCTTCATTCGTCCCGATTGACTGCATTCAAGGATGACGTCAGATCAATTTATCCTCCGCCAATCACGCGCTTCGATGTCATGGGACCGTGTTTACAGTGGGTGCGTTCGACTTCATGCAGCCGCTTACAGCGCTGGCTTAAAGCGATGAATTCTGGTCTTGACGCAATGCATGATTGTTAGTTTTTGGCCAATCAGGAATGACTAGAATGCATCGCTTTAAGCCAGCGCTGTAAACGGCTGCATGAAGTCGAACGCACCCAGTGTTACTGCAGTGCAATGGCCGCGTCCTGTGTTTGGAAGTGCTGTGACCAGGAAAAGGAGAAGGCGGCGTGTCAGAGTGCCGTAGTTGGTAATTACAGTTGGTCTTATAGGTCATTGGAATATGTAGACCGAAAAGCTTGTTTCGCAGTTATGTGCTTGGACTGTCTTTTGTAATTACCACTTATTGAGTCTTATTCGGGTGCCCACGTGGGTGTTTCTGCGTAGATGTGCATTATACTCGGCTGGCGTTGCATCCTTTTCTTTTGTCATTGTGTTGCTTAACCCGTTTGTCTTTTTCGTAGTTCAGTTTTCCAACGGCAATTTGAAAAACAGAGACCGCGTGGATTTCAGCCTGTTCAAGAATGTCGACTCAAAAAACCCCAGGAAAAAGGGCAGGCGCATTGTTGTAAGTTCACATGATTTGTGACCCGGACCGCTTTTGTTGTGCGTGATCTAATAAAAAGTATAAGAATAAGAATATGAAACTACTATAACAAATAGTAGTATTAATAATAATAATAATAATACCAATTGTTATTACTATTATTATTAACATAATTATTTGCCATTTGCACAAGGACGAGTACAGGTACATTCATGTACATCTATGATAAGTTACTTTTTGTTGGGCCCGTTTCAGGTTAATTTTGTTACCCTTTTGTAGGCGGCTGAAACCGACAGACTGACTTATGTCGCGAATAACTTCGGAGCCGATTCGTTGAAATCTAACATCCTTTGCAAGTACGTTCTCAAACGTTTTACCAACGTAAACAAAAGTGTTCTGTCATGGCGTGATACGGAATTTTGAAGGTCTGATTTAAATACCTTTTGAAAACTGGTTAAAAGGTGTAATATTGCTAATTCCATGTTTGATATACGCCGTTTGTTTTATCCGCAGATATTATGTTGGGGTCCTTAACAAGAACACCAAGTGCATGGAGGTGCATAGTGCTCAGCTCTTCAACATGCAGCCTGTAATCCCAGGTATTTAAGCAGAACCACAAAAGACTGCTTGGGTTTCACATCTGCTGCGTGTGTCATAATTCATTTTCTGTTTATAATGTTACAGGGGAGTCTGTCCCTGAGGACAAGACCTCAAAAAGCACCACCACATCCCACAGGGAGAAGGTGCCTGTCTCTCACCCATCTGTGCTTTGCTTGCTGATTGGCCTGTGCCCCTTTCATTGGCCTTTACATCTCACCTATCCTTGCAGGTGGACTCTCTGATCGAGGCCTTCGGTACAAACAAGCAGAAACGGGCCCTGAACTCCAGGAGGATGAACCTAGTGGGCAGTGAGGCGCTGCACCACGCCGTAACCAAAGCAGCTGACAGCATCATCAAGCAGAAGGGCGTGGAAGGTAGCTGGCATGCACACACATATGAACATGCTCTCAGCCTGCCTCTCATTCCCAGAGATGGATAGTTTAGATGCTGGAAGTAAAAATCCACACCAAGATTTTGTTTCAACCAACCAGTTGAGCATAAAGAGTCACAGTCACAGAGTGCTCAATTGGTTGGCTGAAACAAAATCTTGGTGTGGATTTTTACTTTCTGGACCTGAATTCATTCTCACGTGACTCCCACTGTGGCTAGTATACCGTGAGGTATTGTGACAAGGAATGTACCCACGTGCACCATGTTTCCATGGCACCAATACAGTGCATGGTTGTTTTGTCCTCCCTCAGCCCTGGAGCAGGATGTACTCCAATCAGAGGCGCAGAATGACATCATGTCCCACCTCCCACCCTGCCACGCCGATGCTGCCCGGCCTGAGGACGTCTACCCCTTCGATGACCGTATCCTTTCTACGCATCCATCGCTCTATGTGTTTGTCTGTGTCGGTTAATACCAATTCTGGAGGGGAGCGTGTTTGTGGGTTTTTCACATACGCGTATAAGCACACTCATGGGAACCAGTAGAGCACTTACATTTTTATTTACAGCCGAAATAAAAACATGAAAGCATGAGAACTACCTACAGATAATCCGTTAAATGGCCACTGTTCGCCAGATTTAATTATGGTTTAGAAACATGTCGTGGGACATCTAGACCCATCTGAAACAGTGGTTTACAAACTTTTTACACTGTGTACCACCGTAGAAAGTTACATGCTCACTGCGTACCAGTAGCAATGATGGGATGTTTGTGCACCATGATAGCCTATTTTCACGTACTATAGAAGGAGGTCTAAAAATAACAGCAATTTTTAAACTTGATCGGGAATATTGGTTAGAAGGCTGAACTGAAAGCCAAATATTAAATCCTTCTGTTATCTTACTTTGTATCTCACTTAAGTCTACTTCCTTCATAAAGGCGATAATCACTGGTTAATCACTGTTGGAAAAGTAACCCGGTGTTTAGTATCTGTTACCAATTACTGATAATTTTGTCATATCACACAAACCTATTAGCTGCAGTTGCCCCTTACACTTGTGCTGCTAAAAGCCAGTGAAGGTTAATCAGTGTTTAGTTTTTACTGAGACACATGGACCTGGTTAAATAAGAAGGTCGCATGTCCTGTGTCCTTCGTGCCAAGTAGAAGTCTGTCAGCCCCCCTGATCTGCACGCTAGTCCTGTCCCCAGTGGAGTACACCGCCCTAGAGGAAGCAGGCTGCAAGCTGGCGGAGCTCTCCCCGGAGGAGCTGGAGAAGATGGCGGAGGAGGGCAGGTGAGTCGCGCAGAGCCGTCCTTCTCGGCGCGGGCCGCTCGCGCCATCGCCTCTTTGCAGGCTGCTGATGGCTTCTGTCTCCTTCTCAGACCCAAGACAGTGATCCTGCTGCTGCAGACCCTGCCTGCGGACGCAGAGACGCGGGAACATCAAGCTCGCTGCGCCTGGTACATCAACCAGCTCATCCGACTGTCCCATCAGAAGCACGTCAACCGTAAAGGTGGGATTTGGCGGCTGGTATTAGAGACGCGCTGTTGGTGCATTCCATTTGCCTTGGGATCTGAGTTTCGGTTGCCGGGATTACGTCACATCCGCTAAAAACTCGGGGAAAAACGGATTTGCCACAGAAGCTAGAATTTGGATTCAAGGTTAAAGCTAGGCGTAGCCTAACACATCTACACTTTTTATCGGAATTTTTCGGCTCGAGACGCAGATCTTGCAAAAATGGTTTGACTAGTCATTTGTTTGCAACATGGACCAAACAATTCATTAGCATTGCCAGTTGATAAACAACACATAATGAGGTATTTTACATATAACGTGACCATAGCAACATATCTATCGACTACAATAACACTGTATGGTGTACACAGCTTACAAAGTTGACTCAAATGGCACTAAAGTGCTTTAGAAATTTTAATATCACCGAGCAGCCATCTTGAATCAGAAACTTGGGATACTCTGGGCTGCTCCGAGATATCTCGGATCTCCAAGAAATGGGAGTGTGCAAGTCGTCACTTCCAGCTTCAAGACTTGGAATCCGAGTTTCAAGGGCAAATGGAACGCACCATAACTCTGCACTCTGACACCTTCAGTGTCATATGTATTTTATAAATGACCATTTTAACCATCTTTTTATAATCTGCGATTCTGCCCCCTTGCAGCTTTCGAGGAAGGCTGCCCCCGTGTGGTCCAGAATAATATAATGAAGACCTTCACCGTCGGGGTGTTTAACAGCGGCCGGTGAGTTTGTCCTCCTCAGAGCTTCGCCGCGCTGCGCTGGGGCTCGTCGCTTCTATGGCGGCTGTGTCTCGGAGGACGGGCTTGTGAGGAGGCCCCTCTCTGCCCAACAGGCTCCAGAACATGGTGCCAAAGTCCATGCAGGTGAAGCTGGCCGCCCACTGCCTGGCCCTGCTGCTCCACGTGGGCCAGCAGACTGCCGACCTGACTCTGCTGCAGCGCGACCTGGGCATGAGTGACACCAAGTAAGGAGGGGGGGGGGTTTGGGTTAACCTTCTGGCCCCCCGGTGAAGCCCCCTGTGGTTGGCTGCTGTTGTTCTCCCCCCAACTGGGGTCCATGAATCTGGGGCCTTTGCTGACGGTACAGCGGTTGGTGCAAAGTGGCTGACAATCTGGGCACTTCCGGACAGGGGTGTATACAGGGGCGGGGCCTCAGGGGCAGTGGCCCCAGCTGAAAGCTGATTGGCCCTACAAGTGCCCATCACTCACTGATTCAAAGTGCATCATTGGCTAATGATAAGGGTGTCCCCTGTGTATGAAATATGGCTCGATGTGTCTGCGCTAGGAGGGACGTCGGCAGGTTTCGTAAACCTCAGTCACAGTAATGCAATGACACTGAAGTGGAAATGTATTCTGATTTAGTACCAGTACACATCTTGATACCCTTACAGGCCACGTCTCCTGACTGCTCTGTCCTCGATCTTACAGGATGGTGGAGGTGGCCAAGTCCATGGGCCTGAGGCTCAGCAAGCGCTTCGGTGGGGCGGACGTAGCCGGGTTGGAGGAGGAGCACCGGCTGGCCACCCTGGAACTGCCTCTTGTGAAATATGACCAACCCAGACAGCAACGCAAACGCAAGAAGATGAGCTGAGCACTCGCTGCGGGCCCTGGGGCTGACAGCCAGGCATGCCACATGATGGGCTATAGAACAGGAAGCATGCTGTCATGTGGTGTCACATGACACCCTGCCCAGTCAGGACTTCCTGTTCCTGTTCCTCTATTATGTAAATGTATGATAATGAAACCGGCTGCTGCCGACACTGTATTACAAGTGTCCTCAAATTTACATTTTATATAAAATTGCACCAAAAGTTTTTTTTTTTTTTTTTTGAGGAAGACTTTTTGTACATTTTTTTTGGAAGACATTTCCAGAATCTGAGAATTAACCTCATACAGTTTGTACATTTATGATTTAGAAATATCCATGGACTAGAGAGGTCTAATATATATTATAAAAATAATATAATAGGCTATTTTAATTGAAAAATATTGGGACCAATAACATTGAGTCCACATGTACACACGGCACCAAGTTGGGCACCGTGAAAGCTTGAAAAAAACGATATGGACAATCCACTGCGGTTGTCAGTGTTGGCACTTGCTGGGGGGATGGCGGCACTGCAATCCACTGCGGTTGTCAGTGTTAGCACTTGCTGGGGGGATGGCGGCACTGCAATCCACTGCGGTTGTCAGTGTTAGCACTTGCTGGGGGGATGGCAGCACTGATTAGAGGTCCTAATCATCGTTCTTTAGTCTCTGTGGAAAAACAATCGATTGGTGGTCCAGATTTAATCATAATTTAAAACATGTCATGGGCTGTGTACAATCGCGTACGCATACTCGTAAAGTATTATGTTCTCCATAAATCAGTAGTGAGGAACTTGCCCGAAGCTCTAGCCATGTACCACTGTTGCGACATAACAACCGACACTTGCATACACTGGCAGCCTAACTTTGCATACTGGAGGAGGAGTTAAAAATAATTGCAGTGTTTTTTGTTTTTTTAACTATCAGACACATAGGCTACAATGCTGAACTGAAAGCCGCATTATAAATCTTCGTCACCTTGCTTTGTGTGTAGCCTAAGCCTACTTTCTTGGCAAATGCAATAATTGGCACCAGGTCACTTGTCTGATACCGTTGATTACCGATAATATTGTCAGATTTGACAAGTCTGCAATGTACCCTAGAAACACGTGTTCTTACAGTGGAAGAGCCTTTGTTGCCATGACAATGCTGCACATCAGGTGGCTGATCTTCCCGGCTCTCTCCTTGTTTCTGGCTCGCTATCCCATGCCTGGCCGCAGTAGCAGGAGAGCTTACTTGAGATCATGTCACGGATCTGAGTATGGAGTATGGAGAAGATGCGGCGGCTGCTATGGCCAGCACCCTCCACCCTGACACTTTTCCTGGTTGCCATGGTGACACTGCAGTGGGCCCCAGTGCTCACTAGGGGAGTGGCCTGTCAGACCTTAGTCTGGGGGTGTGGCCTAAGGGCTCCCCAGGACCTACAAAGAGTCTGTCTGACACATCCTGTGAAAACAAGCAAGGTGCTGTCAGGGGTGTTCAGAAGGGAAACTACCAGTCATGAGCAAATGCATGCATACAAAATGTCACACCCCGCATGAGTGTAGTAGACAGATGTTGCCATCTGCACAGGTGAAGCTGGTGTCCATCTTACCAGCTGCTAGGGGTGTGAAAAGAGCCCTGACTGGGGATTCACAGGACCAAGACGATATCATAAGCAAAAACATTTTGGGATTTTAGTTCAAACACCAAGGAGACCAAAGGAAACTCCACAAAGCGTAATAGTATAGTAGTAATTCTGTGAAATAGTCCTATTCATACTACCCATGCAGACCCATGTCAAATGACAGCCTGCAATTTATCCGTCTGCCCACTAGGTGTCTCCCTGCCGCACTTTACTGACATGCCAATTACACTCCACAGTCAAGGGACAGTATCATGGTGGTCAGGCATTCTATAAAGGTCTGAATGAGTTTAATTAATGGCGACGAATCACTACATAAATACATGGTTTGTGTTCATGAAAATTAAACGGATCAAAGCATTTCCTAAACAAAAATATTGCATTATTGCACGAATGATGTTCTGATACTGCGTAAGTCTGGCGATGCTGATTTTCATGTCTGACAAATATTTCATACATTGACATGATTATAATTTGAGTTTTTTCCCCCAGTTAATTGGCGTCTGGTTTTCCCAGCAAATTCACTAAATCGAGTAGTCTGTCCGATTCGTCGTCGCAGAAATTCTACTTCATAACACAAGTTCGTCAACAGGTGGCGACACTTCCATTTATCATCACACAGCGTTGGAAGCAATTTAATCTAGCTTTAGGTTTTTTTTTTGTTTTTTATTACCTGAGAGTCCTTCCAGTGATGTTAAACGCAAATTCCCCTTGATCGGTGGCGAAGTGCGATAGGGGAGCGTCAGGGAGGGGGATGAGACAGAGATGTTAAGCTGAAAGGAGATTAGAGGCGCCCGGAGCCGCACCCCCCCGCACCCGTCATTTCGGACCGGAGCTTCACCCGCATCATCTCCCTCCGGCTGCGCACCCTTCATCTGGGACTTTCGGCGTAAGAGGTGAGTCGCTTTCACGTTCTTTTATCTTCCTGCAACGATGTCCCCCATAAGGATTAATAAAAACGGCAGGTGGAGTGGCAGGATTTGGTTTAATATCCAGGTTAAGGTGCATATACCCGAAACCAGATTTCACTGACGCTAACTTGTCTGGATATTATAGACCGCGCTGGTTTATTCCGAAAATAAGTTGCTGTAGAACAAAAGTAAAACCATTAATATTAATGCCGCTGACTTATCGTTCCATAGTTTATTTTGACAATACTCATATAGCTTTTAGTAACCTAATGCTTTGCGTTAATTGGAGGCGGCGATTGTTTGTTAATTTGCATCTAATAACAGTCGGTCTGAACCAAGGAATAAACTTAATAAACAGGAAAAAAACATCACCGAAAAAAAAAAACGTTATATTTAAATTGAACCAAAACCCAGGGAGCCGTTTAGCTCCGCTACTAATACAATGATTGTGCGTATTTAAACTAAACTCCGTGTTTGTATGTTTTTATGTGGTTGGTTACTTTCTTTCTTTGCACTTTTTCCCCACAACACACAACAAATCTCTCCCCTAAGCTCAGCCCGTGTCCAGCGCCTAGGCTGAGCGGCTCATTGCCGGGGGCTGGGCGTGCAGGCTTGGGACGGTCCGCTGTCTCTTGGATGCCCCCCGAATGCTCACCAGAATAGTGAACAGACGCTCTAGGGAAGCCACGCTGCTCGTCTGCACTGTGGGCTTTTAGCAGGCATTTTCCAAATGCTGATCCCCGGAGACAGCACGCAGCGCTGGATTACATTAATGGTGGCTGGAAGGGGATACCAGTTTCAGCCGCCACGTTATTGCTAAAACCTTTTTCCTTTAGTGTTCATCAATGGATTGTTTTCTGTGTGTCTGTACGCATTCATGCGGTTGTTACTGGAGCATTTCCAGTTAAGCACCGCTCCCATGGCCTTTCCGGGGACTTGGGAAGCACTGTCCCTGCCCATAGTCACCATGCTGCTGACACGCTTGCCCTATTGTGCATTATAAATTAACGGTGATGGCTGTACATGTGTGTGCGTTAGCTATGCAGCAAGTGATAAAATTAGGTTTCAAGATTTTTAAAACTAGTTTAAGTCCTGGATTGCAATCCTGGGCGTTACAAATGAAGAATAATTAAAATTATAACCATCCATTTCCATAACTTCTTACGTGGTGTCATGGTAAGTCTCCACAATCGGTTCATCATTTTAAAGATGGTCAGTGGTCAGTGTTTTTAAGGCATAGCTGCCTGCTAATTTCAAACAGCCAACCTTATGACTGCAGCTGAACACACCCAGTTACTGTGCAGCTAAGCATTAGAATGGCTAATGTGTGTGTGTGTGATATAAGCAATTTTGAATGTGATGTAACTTGGTGTCGATCATAGCAGGTCCAGCACCTTCCACATGTGTAAACAGTGTCCTATTTCGGGGGATGTATCTTTTTCTAAGGGTGCATTTGAAGACCGAATGTGTCACAATGGCTCAACAAGGCTGTCCCATTTCTAAGGCTCCTTCAAACGCGGTCTAGGAATGCATCCTTTTGCTGAGCCCAACATATCCCAAGATTCATTGTGTGGCCCTTTGAAGGATGCGGGCTACGTAGACCACTCTTAGAAGGGAGCAGTACCAGAATTCAGATACAGCCTTTGAAAGCCAATGAATGCGCAATGAATCCTGGGAGAGGCTGAGCAGCGAGGGATCCATCGGTGAATCTTTCTAACCTTCGAAATGAGACAGCCTTGTCCCACCGCTGCAACGCATTCGCTCTTCGAATGCAGCCCCTGAATTCAGACACAATGTCTAGACTAATGTCTACCAGAGAGACAGCATTTTTGCTTCCTTGCAGCTCCCAGCAGATCAAGAACACCAAATACCTGCTACAGGAGTGTTGGGAGCTGGGAGGGAGCAAAAATGTGGACTGTCTAGGGGTCCCTGAGGACCTTTGGAACATTGGTCTAAACAGAATGGTGTAATGAAGTTGGAGGTCTCCAGTCTATGGCATTTCTGTGGGTGAAAAGATCTTGATGAGAGAGGCCAGAGGAGGATGGTCAGACTAAAGCCAACACAATGGACAATGAAAAATAAGAACTTGGCACTAGGCTGATGTGCAGAATGGCTACACTGAATGCCAAACTCCTGAACCTTTGAAATGGTTCTGTCAACAGAAGTGGAGCCTACTGAGTACTGTATAGGGGTACCTAATAAACTGGCCACTGAGTGTGTATTTGCTCACTCAGCTGGACAGTTTGTGGTTATTCAATTATTAGAACCCCTGACTGTAAGTGCTGATATCATGCTACATTTTGAAATTATTTTGTCACGGTGTCCATTGTGATGAGTCAGTCTTCCTTATGGAAGATAGTCTTCTCTAGATCATTGCCTGGCCTCCTGGCTGCCTTGCATTACATGCGTTAAGATGCAGGTTCAGGGTTCTCTTCCCACTAACGCCCTGGTCTTCAGAAGAAACAGGAGCAGGTATCATTCTTCAGCAGATGTACTACAAAGTTCTGGCATTTCATAAAATACAACAGGAGAGGAAGTGTGTCTGGAAACCGGGGTCTCCAACTATCCAGGAGGTTTTCTGTCCTACCTGGCTTCTGATGAGCCACACCAGTCCTCAGGTAAATGGCAGGAGCAAGTGTGGCTCATCCAGAAGTCGGGTAGAATAGAAATCTATTAGTAGCTCTCCAGGATCAGAGTTGGAGACCCCTGCTCAAAGAAAAGTTTATATCACTCATTAGATTAATTTCAATTCAGCAAACTAAAACTCATTTGTATTTATACAATAATTGTTCTGAAACAGCCCAAAGCATTAATCATGAAAAGGTCAGAGACGATGAATAAGGCCAATAATGAGTAATGAAATTTTACGAAATCCAGAAGGAAACTGCAGTGAGGGAAGGGGCATTTTTTATTTACAAGTTTGAATACAAGCCTCTGGGGTTGTAAGGCCAGTTCTGTTCAGCTTTCTCATATGGATCTCAGATAGCGGTGGTCTTCTCTTCAGGAAGGGTCTCTCAGCGGGATAGCAACACTCCAGGTCACATTACTGCAGGCAAAAACACCACAAAGTGCCAATTTATAGACCCACAGGGAACAAGGAGCAGGTGGACCAAATTAGCCCTGATAAATGCAGTCATCTGACTCTCCCTCCTCGGCGGGACCGTGGCCCTGTCCTGCGCACACAACATTTACGTCGCATTTTCAGCCAAAGCAACTTGTAGCGCTTGAACAGCTTACAACATTTGTATCCTCAGGGTTTTGAACCCATAACCTTTGTAGTGCTGGCATGGCGCACTACTTGTTGAGCTACAGAACACACTGTAGCTGCTAGTTCGGGTGACGGAGGTGATCAGATTTGGCCTGCGTTTCACTTGAGGTTATAGCATCTCCACTGAACTGAGCAGATCTGATTGTGCTCACAGCAGGAGCAACATAATGGACCCAATCTGGAACCTGGGTGAGGTTAAAAAGAACAGAAGGTGCCTATAGCTCTGCTTTCTGCTCTGGGGTCCAGGGAGAGGGCGATCTTTGCTTTATGCGATCAGATGGGTTTCCACCCTTGGCAAGAGAGCGCCGCATGACAGCCATAAGGGTAACAAGGCCTGGCTCCCGCACCCCGTGTTAGATGCCGACAATTCCATGAACCACAGGGGCCCCAATGCAAATGGATCTGCGAATTGGATTGTTCGGTCCAACTTCTGCCCCGCGGTCAATGTAGAGACCCCACCCTCTGATTTAACCCCCCCCCCCCCAATTGGAGGGGGCAGACAGAGAGGAGGAAAAAGTAGACCGGCTACAGGAGAATAGCCAGTAGAGCAGGGGTGTCAAACTCCAGTCCTGTGGGGCCGGAGCCCTGCACATTTTTGGGATTATCCTCATTTAACACACCTCACAGCTCCTTTGCTAATTACCACACAGCTCTTCAGCGCAATCATTTGTGGTGGAACAAGGAAAGAACTAAACTACACGGGGCACAGGCCCTCCAGGACTGGGGTTTGACGCCTGTGCAGTAGAGGAAGAGGAACAGCAGGAACAAGGCTTGAAGAACAAAGAAGTTGAAATGGGTGTTTACTTTAGTTCTAGTAAGAAATGATTAGTTTTCTTGGCCTGACGCCACTGGCAAGATAATGGCAGCTTGTAACTGAGCCATCAGAACCCTTACCCCAGAACCCGCTATGTCTGTACTTTTCTTTTGTTTTCACTTGCTTTCAAACGGTCTTTGCATGTCGCCTCGTTCACGGTGGCCTGAGACTGCTCATTTGCGGCGCTGTAGTGTTGAGCGGCAGCAAGGTTATCGTTTCATCACCAGCAAGGCTGGCATTGATCAACTCTGTCACTATTATTATCCCTGTCCTCCCTGTGTCCTGCCAGGTCGCTTTTCCCACAATGCTCCTCTCCTTTTCCCACACACTCTTGCTTCCAACGTGTCTTCCTTGCTGTTTTGTACACACAGAGCCCTCCTCACTCCCTCCTCGTCCTCCTCTTCTGTCCGTCCCCCGCTGCTATTTCCGTGTTGCGTGTGCCATATCAGGAAGTCGTTGGAGGCATAGCTGCATTAGCTGAATGTATTATTAACGGAGTCTGATCTCAGAGGGTCCGTCCTGCCTGCATTAGCTGCCACGGTGTCTGGGGTGTGTGTGTGTGTGTGTGTGTGTGTGTGTGTGTGGACATGTTTATATTACGTTGTGGGGACCCAATGTCCCCACAG
>JAODKN010000050.1:1773152-1784374 GCA_026774425.1 Petrocephalus zakoni | reverse complement strand
GTAAATTCCGGGTCCAGAAAGTAAAAGTCCAGACCAATGATTTTGTTTCAACCACCAGTTGAGTATAAAGAGTCACATAGTCACAGAGTACGCAACTAGTTGGTTGAAACAAAATCTTGGTCTGGATTTTTACTTTCTGGACCTGAAAAAGTATCTTAAACTCTGTTTTACTTTTTGATTTGTTGCAAGGGTAATTCTGTGGATATAGCTAAGTTTTTAATTACGAGACACCCACCCTCCCCAGGTGCAAAAATTATCTGTTTAAATTAACTCAGGAGAGCATTTACAGATAATATTAATGGACAAAGCAAGGTACAGGCACCACAAAGCTTGTTTTAGCTGTAAATATGCTTAACTCTTCATAGAGAAACTGCTAATTTAATGTGCATTAATATTACTGTAGTGCTGTAAGTGTATAGTACTTCGTGCGTAGATGCGCAAATACAGCCGACCGTAACTATGGAACTATAAGGAAGTGAAACCACCTCCTTTGTCATTAATTTACTAAAAAAAAACCACACAATTAAAAATCAAACGATCGTAACCCTTCGTCTGTAGTAAAACTTGAGGATAAGAGGAGACTTGGTGCGTGTTGTGAAGCGACGCTGGATGGCAGTATTAAAGCATGGCGGCTGGTGTCTCTGGGGGAAGCCCGCGTTAGCTTCATTGTAACTTCGGGATTGTCTGGTAAAAGCTGCAGAAATGTAATGTTTCGTTCATCGGTAACATTTAGTGTAGTATGGCAATCCCATGAAATAAATCAGCCCAGCACTCGTGCTTGGGGGTATCCGCATTCCCAGCCCTACTTTACCAGGAAACCCCCCCCAAAAATCGGCGGACTGGCGAAAAAGGAAAGTTCGGTGGTCCGAGTATGTTCCTGAAGGGGTTTCTTCGGCGTGGTCAGGCTCAGAAAACCGCTTAAGTTTACGGCTGATATATTAATGGGCGGAGGAGTCGCTTTTCTGCGGTTAGTGGGAATAAAAGTGTGTTTGGGGCGGCAGGACAAGGTGCTCTTTGGCGGGGGCTCGCAGCCCCCTTCGGCGCTCCGCTGACTGGGAGCCGCCTCTTCCCGGTGCGCGGCCGAGCCGAGCGTTCCGCGGCTGCGTGCTGCCGCCACTGGGCTGGGCGCCGCGACTCCCCCGGCGGCCAGAAGAAGGCGTTCGGACCGGCGGCCTCCGGGAGCGTAGGGCGGCAGCGGGAATGAAATCGCGGCTGCAGAAGCTGAGCCTCCTGAAGCGGGACGGCCGAAGGGAGCAGCGGGCGGTGAGCGGCAGCGGCGGCGATTATTCACACTTCCCCCCCTTTTTGTGTCTTCGCGAGCGGCGGGTAACCCGCGTTAGGATGCGGGGCGGCTTTTATAATGGAAGTGTTACACTGTTATGGTGGCGACGGCGGCTTTCTTTGGCTCAATATACGTGCTGCGTGAAGTTAACAGTGAGTTAGGGGAAGTTACGTTTCCTATAGAGACGGGCGCTCCCTTTGCCATGTATTGTACAAAGTCCCAAACCTATGCTGGGAGTGTGCACTAGTCTCAGGTGTGAGTGTGGAGGGGTCTGCGAGGTCTGCGGGGCCTTTCAGGCGGATGCCGGCGTCTGCTACACGCGTACTGTCTCTCAGGGCGACGGCTCTCATTGATATTAGTGCCCATTTCGTTGTGTTAATACGGCCACGTGTGAGCGGTGTGGCCGTCGCCTCGCGCCGGGATCCAGACGTGGGGATCACGCGTGCACGCGGACAGGTGGGCTGCGCGTGACCCGCGTGCGAGCGCTCGCGACTCCCCGTCATGTGTGTAAAGAGAATTTAAAGTTAAAAACCTGTGGCCGGGGCACTTTTTGGCAGTATGTGTTATGTCGCCCGGGAAAATTTAGTCTGGAAGTATTAGTCATAATTTAATGTGCATGTATAATGGATAACTTTATTAGTCCCCGGAGAGACATTAAGTTGTCATAGCAGCCAGGTACATTAAACGAAAAAACAGTAGAACATTAAAGCACTGTCATAGGATATTGCAAGTAGACCAAAGTGCAAAAAAATACAGGTAGAATGTACACAAATCTGAGTCACAAGGTAAAAACCAACTGACGTGACTTAGTCCAGTTAAGTGACCACAAATTGAGTTATTCAGTCTGATGGCACTAGGCCGGAATGGTTTCCTGTAATGGTACCAGTTTCTGTTACTTGCAGCAGGTATCACAGAGAACTAAACTTACAATGATCCAGCAGAGGTACAGCCAAGATCAGCTTATGGTATGAAATGTAACCAATCCTAGTGCTGATGCCCTGTGTAGTTTGATCACCAGTTTTAACCAGTTAAGTTGGGGGAAAGACAACATTACCAATTCCCCTTCATCTAGTTAAAATCCTACTTTTGTTCAAAACATTTGATTTTGCTTTGAGTTATGGCACTGAAATTTTAACCGAAACAACTGAAATTATAATCACTAGTAACTACCTTAAAGTAGTAGGCCTAAACATTTTCAGTTTAAAAATATTTTAAATCGGTGTTTGGTAAACTGCTGGCGGTCTGAAATACCAAAAACTAATAAGTATTTGCGAAGAAAAATAAATAAGGATCTTGCGGAAATGCTTATGTGGTTTTCCAACACAGCCTTTGTGTGTGGATAATTGTTTATGTTTTTATGAACCTGAGAGCCGTGTGCCAATATAATTTAAAAACATTTACACTGAAAGTACTGGCACCGATAACAAGGTTCCCCAAACCTGTCAGTGTCACGCGGGATCAGGGTGCGCTTTGTGCACGGTGGCTACGTATTACGTTTTGCGAGCGTGGAGGTAAAGGCTGTTTGATAGAGGGGCTGTTATATCTCGCTGCCTCTCAGGGGAGACTCTCAGAGCTTCTGTGGTAGCGTCATCTGTTTACCGGAGAGGGCAGCTTGTTGTCGCTTCTCGGCACTGAGAGGTGCCGGGCGCCGTTAACGGGAAGCCGGTCTGTAAGGCCTTTCTTCTGCAGTTTCAGTTTGCACTGCCGTCCAATTTTACTAAACAGAAGGCAGCTTCAGCATGGTTTTGTGTATGTCTGTGGGACATGTTCACCATTCATTACTTTCTTTAATTTTCATGGTAGGTGACAGCACAACCAGACTGAGTTGGTGACACTCTGAGATGTGCAAACAAAAAACAAGATATTATAATAAGTAAACAATATGAATAACAGTCAATAAATAGGTGCAAAGTACAAATGTGGTTAATAGTGTGTGGTGCCCGGGGATGCAGATGACGAGAGTCCATTTCTGTACCATAAAAGGTAGAGTAACCTACAGCTAAGGATACATTTGGCAGACTCTTGAGGGTCGAGTCCCAGTGTCAAGCAGCGGTACAAACTTGTATCTTTTTTTCTGAGAGTGTGGTAGTGAGGGCTCTGACTGTCCTGCACCTTCTGCTGGATGTTACTAGGGAAGGTAGCTGCGTATTCGCAAAAATGACTCAGCACCGCAGTGCACGGATCTAAGGACCCCTGAGCTCTGACCGGTTGATGTCACATGGTCCAGTCTTGTGTGTCATGTGACCCCCGTCGCTCCGGGTCGCTGAATTCTCATAAAATGCTGCTGTGACTGCCCAGTCAGCATATCGATGTTTAATGGGGGGAGGGCTCTCCGGTCGCTGTGAAACACGCAAATCAACACGGGAGATCACCAGCAGGGTGCTTCCATGCCCGCTCCCAGTCCCTATTGTCCCTTTTTTCCCAGAATTCTTCCTACTTTCCTCCAATCCTGATGCTAATGGACATATTTCTTCCTCAGTGGATGCGGGAGATTTTTAGCTTGGATCCTCGTGCCTGCCCGCGCTCTCTCGGTCTTGCCATGTGGCTCCCTGACTGCACCTAGATTTGATTTATTCAGGGGCTTTTGAACCCTGGCTTTGCTGTCCCCATCTGACTGTGGCTCCTTGGGAAATGATTCCAACTTTTGCATTTAAGTTGCCATGTCACTTTGCCTCTGGTTAATTTACCAGGGGTATGGTCAGTTTTGTGATTCTGATGTAGCTTTTAAATATGCACAAATTCACATGTTCTCATTATGTGTCAAGTTTAGGTTTTATTCTCACGTGTGTTCTGAGGAACACGGCGAAATTATTGTGCAACGGTTGGAGGGGAGGGAACAGTGCAGGGGCGGACCTTAGGACATTAGATGATTGATTAGATGATTTTATGATATTGTTGGTATGATAGGTATTGCGCTTTTCAGTTGCCCTAACAGGACTTTGCTGACTGGTTCATTTCCTTCACTGTCCGTCTGCTCTGGGTTCCAGGGACCAGGGGGCTGAATGACTCCAGCGCCTGCGTGATAAACGTCGACACCTCGCCTCTGCTGCCCTCAGCCACCTCTGTCGGCCCTAACGGAGTCAGGCAGACAGAATCTGCCCACATCAGCCTGGCTGGGCGTTCTGCAGGAAGTCGTTTTATCTGCCCCCGGGTGGCGGCAGCATATCGGTCCGACTACAGGACAAGCCGCTTAAAACTGTACAGACGGGACGCCTGCTGCTTGTCCCCTGAGACACAGTGTCTGGCAGGTTCAGAGTCATGGTGTGAGTCGGTGGGAAACCCCCACAGGGCCCAGGATCGCATCTGGCTGCGGTTTCTCAAGTTGTGGGGGAGTTGCACAGTACAGCCGCCTTAAAGGGGAACTCGACAGGTCATCACCACTCTCTCAGGTCATGGGAGCTACTTGCATTATTAAAAAGTACCCTGTTTTTTAGCCTCTCTTCACTAAGGAGGTAGAGTAGTATTTCTCTCTTTCTTTCTCTATCTCGATTATTTAATTTGTTTCTTTTTTTGTCAAAAACACCTAAGTGTTTAAATGTTCGGAAGGAACAGCAGCAGTGTAAATACTGTTGTGTAACTACCGTTGGTTTTTAAAGGCCAAAAAGAGACGTTCTGCCTTTCGTCTCTCTCTCTCCCTCTCGTGCTGCCCTGCGTTCTTTCCATTCAGCGGGCCAGCCACTCTCTTCCCTGTACCGGTCACACCACAATCCTTCTCAGGTTTATATGCACCTTCCTGTCAGTTTGTGCGGCATGGGACTGGTGTACGCCCCTACCCCGGGCATTTCTTGTCTTCTGAAAAGGGTGGGGGGAGTGGGAGGGTTTTTTTTTTTGGGAAGGGGGGCTCGCAGTGACATCATCAGCAGACATGAAGCACGCTTGGGGGGTGGGGGGGTTAAGTTCCTGAAGAAAAACAGAAGTTTCAGCTGTGGTGCACGAACTCGATGCCCTAAAGGAAGACACATGTCGTTCGGCCTCTAGCATTACCGTGGGATTGCGGACTGAAGGACAACCCAGAGGGAGGACATGGTGCCGCTCTTTAGCTGGGCGACCAAGGTGAGCCGATGGAGGGGTCTGGGCACAGACGCGGGGCTGGCGGCTGCCAGGTCTTGGCACTCCTCTTCAGGGGTTTTGTATTTGCCATTTTAAAGGTCTTTGCCCTGAACACCCTCTCCCTGCTTGCTGTGATGGATGACCTCTCTGAGAGGCCACTGCCATCCGTTCCCTCCATCCGGATTGGCTTGTTTGTCTGCCAGGCTATGCTTGATTGGCCAGTAGTATCACTGTTGCTGTCTCGATTGGCTCGTTTGTCTGCCAGTTTGGTGCTCAGTTGGCCGGCAGTATGACTGTCTCTGGTTTCCTCCTCACATTACCCCAGTTTGGTCTCTCCACGAGGGGTGTCTGTGGATTACAAGGAATGCCAGCGTTTTGTGTGAATCGGCAGCCTGTCCTTCTGCTAGCTGTGGCCTGGTGCGGGGTTTAGGGTTAGCGGTGAGGAGCTGCTCTGCTTTGTTTGATTTGATGGACCAGGGGCGGGAAGCCCAGAACAGCGGCTGAACTTATTCACCTTGGGTTTGTCACCGTCTGCCTATTGCTAGGTTTAGGAACTGACTGTGATGTTGAAGTTGACTTAAAATTGAATTGTATTCTAAGTGTGTATTTATCCTGCTGTTGTGGGGGGGTGGCGGCGTTGTGGTGGAATTGGCTACAAACAACTCATGTTGGGTCTCCTTTTTGCCAAGAGTAGAGCCTTGACTCTTCTGTAGCAAGTGGAGAGATGAATTCCTGGTTTGAGGATGTAGTGTGAGTGTAGAGGATGTAGCACTGTGATCCGGTCAGCTTGGAGTTACTTTCCGGAGGGTTCGCAACTGATCATGGCCTCCACACCAGTAGGGGCACTGTTATGTTTTCCAAGGCTCAGAGTTCACACGCATTGGGGCTGGGATCTCCCCCGCTGTCTGTACTTGCGGTATTATTAATCACTTCCCAGGACCACCTGCTGGTCTGGAACCTCCCACCTGTAAGCATCCCACTTCCTGAAGCCAGGGCTTCCCCAGCACCCCGCGTCCATTTAGGCGGATTGGCGCCAGGTCCCCAGGTTCCCTGCTAGGGATTCTTTTAAATAGACTTGGGCCAGAGGCCACATTCCTAAGTGCTTTGATTTGATTAGAAGGAGAGAGCGTGTTGTGGAGAGGGTCAGCCCCTGATTACTGTAGGGCCTGTATTTCCCACAGCAATATAGCCGCGCGGTCCGTTTCTCATCGTGTTTTCATTATTATTTTAACTGGTTCCAGGTCTCCTATGTTGTTTTAAACCCTGAAACAAGTTATGGTGTTAGACTGGTACATTGGACACGGGAATTTTTTAATCTAGTGCTTGTTCAAGGCTTGTAGTGGTGTTGGGGACTTTTAGCAGAGTGGTGCAGGTGGACGGTGCATTCTGCAACGCAGTGGCGCTGTGCGAGTATCATCGGTGACAGGGTATTACCCTGGGGCTTCGGTGTGACGCCACGTGCTCCTTTTCGTGCGCCCCGAGAAATCCGGCGTTAATAATTCATGCCGTGTCTTTTGTTCAGTGCGACTCGCCTGCCGTGTGTTCCAACATCGTGCTGCGGCCACCACTGCTCTCACGGGTCCCCAGCTTTACCCAGCCGTGACCGTGCCACGGGGCCCTGCAGACTGCTCCAGTTTCCCGGTCGGTCAGATGTCAAGGGCGGGAGATAAGAGCCGGCTTTTACTGGCACGATGGCATCACGGAGGACCTGGGTCTCCCAGCGATGACGGGAGCCAGTAGAGAGCACCAGTGTCTCCAGTCCGATACATTTAGTGTCAGAACACTTGCATGTCAAACGGCATCTCCTATGCTTTTTTAAGGATTAAGGTGATAAACATCCAGGCAACATGTGATTATTTTATTAATCGTTTTACCCAGCCTTGCCCTGCCCATGAATATAGGAAGAAAGTAATCTTTGGATGAACGTTAACGACAAACTTTATCACTTAATGTTAAGACTGGTCAAAGTCAGCTTTCAGCCATTTAGTCACGCGGTGTTTAATCTCCATAAATCCCATGTTATGTTTAATGCATTCTTTTGTTCCCTAGTGCTCCTGTAACCACATGATGGGCTTAGTTGTTTGGTCCCCGTTCTGTCTCTTACTGCACCCATGTCATGTGGTGAAATACAGCCCGTTTATAGCCTTTTAACAACATATTCAGTCATCTTTGAAATGTTCCGGTTCCGCCTCCCCGCTTCTTTTTTTTTCTTCACCCTTCAGCCGGTAAATTATATGCGTAGGTTTGAGGTCTGTTACCCAGTAAAGAGTCAAAAAAGGGAATGGGGAAGTCAGGTTTGTGCTCCTGTGGCTGCCACTAATCTTCCCAAACCGTCACCCCCTGCAGGTTCCAGAGATCATCAGCACTTTGCGGCAGGCGGGAAAGAGCTCAGCGCGGCAGGAGGAAGCCTCAGGGTCCAGATTTCAGGACGGTGGGGTCCCGGATGACATGGGTGATGCTGCTGTCTTTGCCAAGAAGTTTGAGGTGCTGTTCTGTGGGCGCGTCTGCGTGGCGCACAAGAAGGCCCCGCCTGCCTTGATCGACGAATGTATCGAGAAGTTTGGGCACGCCAGCAGGGGCTCGGCCCAGGCTGCCGGGAACCCCAAAGAAGGCGGTGACGGCGTGGGTGCCCACATAAGGCGAGCCCTCTTCCCTCAGGCCCCGCCTTCCGGGGCCCGGGGGGCGGGCAGCAGTGCCCAGAAGACTGTGTTTTTCCGGAAGGACCCCAGTTTCCCTTCGCTTCAGGCTCTGGATGAAAATGGGCTGTCGCCAGAGCTACACAACAGCGCCACCAACGGGCCCAGTGGAGTGCAGCCTACTAGCATGCAGGAGAACCGCACCATGCTGTTCACGGTACCCCTCCCTCACTCGCTCTATGGTTCTGCTTATCCTTTTGTCTGGTCAGTCTGCATTAAAGCCCAGAGTGCGCTGGCATCATCCCTCCGTCCTCTCTCCATCCCCTCTTTAGCAGTATGATGGGTAGCTGTGCTGGCATCGTCCCTCCGGCTCTCTTTAGCGGTGTGATGGGTAGCTGTGCTGGCATCGTCCCTCCGGCTCTCTTTAGCGGTGTGATGGGTAGCTGTGCTGGCATCGTCCCTCTGGCTCTCTTTGGAGGTGTGATGAGTTACTGTGCTGGGCGCAGTTGCGAGAGAGACAAACAGGGAAAGGAGAAATAAGCGAATTGGCGGCTCTAGGCGTACAATTTTAAAGGAACATGATCTGTATCTATATAAACGATATTGTGTCATCCTGTATCTCGTAGGAAAAAATATCGATACATCGTGAAAACTCGATACATCGCCCAGCCCTAGGTGAAGCTATACCAGTTTTCACATCTGGTGAAATTCCATGCTTCTACTGCTGCTCTGGCCACCCCAAACAAACCCCTGACACCCCAACGTCATAACAACACCCCGAGATGCTGGTTTTTCTTGATGCGATTCGCCTTTCGTGCACCGTAAACAGGAAATCTGGACGTTGTGGTTTCTTGCAGTCGTGTCCTGCTTTCTCTGCTCACTTTGAGCTGTGCAGCTCTGCTCGGAGCAGCTCTGACACCATGGGGAGTTTCCAGTAGACAGTACAGGTCTGTCGACTACGCCAAACCCGTTCTTGGAGAGTGCTGAATATCAACAGGCAAGGGTCCAAAAACCACAAGTCAGATTGTTTGCGTGCCAGGACCTATACAGGCATATGACGCCACAGTGCACAGAGGATCAGTGGTGATGTGCCAGAGTTTTTGCAATAAACCTCGAAAGCTGAAACAGTGATGGGTGCAAATTCGGAGTAAACACATTTCATACTGAGATGCTTCCATCTGCTCCTCGGCAACTCCCAGAATCCCCTGGGGTCTGTGGGCAGTTTCTCTGTACTCATCTAGCAACGATCATGCACATCGTTACCCAGGCACTCACTGATTGTGTCATAATAATCGGGGAATATGCATTTATCGATTTTGGCTCATTCATGGAAACCACAAGGTTTTTTGGGAGAGGGGTGAGAGGACTTCCTTTGTGGGAGCGAGTTTTCATTTTACTTGGTGCCAGTGGTGACCATCAAAGTGCAGAACAGTGACCTGACATGTTTAGAGACACGAATGAATGCCATTGACAGCCTCAGAACGCTTCAACAGTTATCATAGAGCCGAGATAGTTAGGTCCATAAGTATTTGGACATTAATGACTTTTCTTGCAGATTTCTCTCTGTATGCCACCCTGATGGGTTTGAAATTAAGCAATCAAGATGTCATGGGAGTACAGACTTTCTGTTTTAATTTAATGGGTTCAACAAAGGTATTACATTAACCTTTCAGATATTACAGCCTTTTTTCCCGGGAGTCCCTCCATTTTCAGAGGCTCAAAAATAATTGGACAAAGTAATATAAAATATATATGTATTTTTTAATACTTGGTTGAAAGTCCTTTGCAGCCAGTGACTGCCTGATGTCTGGAACCCATACACTTCACCAAATGCTGTGTTCCTTCCCTTGTGATACTTTGCCAGGCCTTTGCTGCCGCCTTGAGTTGCTGCTTGCTTGTTGGACTTTCTGCCTTCTATCTTCAGTAACTGAAAGCCAGGCTCTATTGGGTTTAGATCAGGTGACTGACCAGTTCATGGAAGAGTGTCCCATTTCTTTACCTTGAGAAACTCTTTGGAGGCTTTCGCAGTATGCTGGGGATCATTATCCGTGCAATGCAAAGCGCCTTTGAATAAGTTTAGCAGCATTAGACTGAGTGAGTAGGGAGTATAGCCAAACTACACTTCATCCTGCTACTTCTGTCAGCTGTCACATCATCAGTAAAGACCAGTGAGCCAGTTCCACTGGCAGCCATACGTGCCCCTGCCATAACACTGCCTCCACCGTGTCTGACAGGTGAGGTGGTTTGCTTTGGCTCATGAGCTGTCCCTTTCATTCTCCACACTTTTCTCTTCCCATCATTCTGATACAAGTTGATATTGATTTCATCCATCCAAAGAACCTTATTCCAGAACCAGTCCATTCCTTTTTTTAAGAATGTACCAAACTCCTGAAGTTTTAGCTACCTCTCTCATAGATTCTTTTTTGTTTTTTTAACCTAATGATGGCCTCCTTCACTTGCATTGACACCTCTTTGGACCTCATGTTGAGTTACAGCAACCAAACACACATTCAGTGCTGTGAATCAACTTCAGACTTTATATATGCTTAATATGTAACATGGGAACAAGCCATACCTAACCATGAAACTACTCGTCAGTCACATGTCCAATTACTTTTGAGTAGGGATGCACGATATTTATCGGACAGATAAACTATCCGCCGATATGAGGTAAAATGAGAATTTTTATTGCTCCGATAAATGAAATCCGATAAAGTAGGCTGATAGAATTTGTGAAATTGCTTGCTGGCAGGTAGCGCCTTTTAAAACAGGCAGTGACTGGAGATGAGCGCAAGCACACCATCCACATGTCCTCGCCAGTCTGGATGTTTTTCTCGGTGGCAGCGGACTACAATGCCATTGCTGACTGCAAACCAAATGTAGACATGCATTTTTATACTGCGTCAACTCGGTACAAATATACGTTAGAAGTACTAAGTACCATTTTAGTACGAAGCTATAGTATGTTATTACATTATTTATGACGTGTTTGCTGTTTGCGTAGAGGGACATGCATTTAAAAATCAGAAATGGACTAAGGTGTCTGACATTATTGGTGTTAGATTAGTTGGTGAACTGCATAACATATTTTAGTGAAAAAAAATAAATCACATTCTAATTTTTGCACCATAGCATGCAAAACAATGCGATTCGTCGGTAACTTTACCATTACGTATTTATTAGGGCTGCCCCCAAATAGTCGACTAAACGTTAGTCGATATGAAGAGGGCTTGGTCGAATACATTTTCATTAGT
>JAODKN010000050.1:1739158-1766701 GCA_026774425.1 Petrocephalus zakoni | reverse complement strand
TCCTTAAATTATCAGGACCTGGTCCTCTATGGTCCTATGCATCTGAGATTCATTAAACTTGGAATGTGGATCTCCCCCTGCTGTACTCTGGGGAGTCTTGAGTGCGAATTTGACCCCCCGTGGGTCTCCTTGGTGATATGGCTGACTCGTACCTTCAGTGGCCATAAAACTAGGAATGTCGGAGTGTCCATGGGTGTGTGATCCTACATGGTATTGGCCTGGTGATGCTGCCACCACCGTGCTTCCCTGTAGGGATGGTATTAGCCTGGTGATGCCGCCACCACCGTGCTTCCCTGTAGGGATGGTATTGGCCTGGTGATGCCACCACCATGCTTCACTGTAGGGATGGTATTGGCCTGGTGATGAGCAGTGCCTGGTTTCCTCCAAACGCGATGCCTGGCATTCACACCATAGAGTTCAATCTTTGTCTCATCTGACCACAGAATCTCATGGTCTGAGAGTCCTTCAGGTGCCTTTTGGCAAACTCCAGGCAGGCCGCCATGTGCCTTTTACTAAGGAGTGGCTTCTGTCTGGCCACTCTACCATACAGGCCTGATTGGTGGATTGCTGCAGAGATGGTTGTCCTTCTGGAAGGTTCTCCTCTCTCCCCCGAGGACCTCTGGTGCTCTGACAGAGTGACCATCGGGTTCTTGGTCACCTCCTTGACTAAGGCCCTTCTCCCCCGATCGCTCAGTTTAGATGACCGGCCAGGTCAAGGAAGAGTCCTGGTGGTTTCAAACTTGGAGGCCACTGTGCTCATTGGGACATTCAAAGCAGCGGAAATTTTTCTGTAACTTTCCCCAGATTTGTGCCTAGAGAAAATTCCGTTGACTTCATGCTTGGTTTGTGCTCTGACATGCTCAACAAAAGGACACTGTCAACTGTGGGACCTTATATAGACAGGTGTGTGCCTTTCCAAATCATGTCCAATCCACTGAATTTACCAAAGGTGGACTCCAGTTAAGTTGCAGAAACATCTCAAGGATGATCAGTGGAAACAGGATGCACCTGAGCTCAGTTTTGAGCTTCATGGCAAATGCTGTAAGTACTGTGAGTACATGTGATTTCTCAGTTTTTTTTTTTTTAGTTTTTAGTAAATTGGAAGAAATCTCAAGTAAACTTTTTTCACTTTGTCATTATGGGGTGTTTTGTGTAGAATTTTGAGGGAAAAAATTAATTTACTCCATTTTGGAATAAGGCTGTCACATAACAAAATGTGGAAAAAGTGATGCACTGTGAATACTTTTCAGATGTCAGATGCACTGTATATTTTATTTATATTGTAGGTTTCATGAAGAACTAGGCGAAATCTAACATTCTAAAATACGTTTTGCATTGTTTGTTTCTCTTAAATTCGCTTTTATATAGTGCCCTTCCCAGCACGGATTCCCCGTTGTGAACAACAACACTTCTGGTGTTTTTTCTCAGAAGTGGAGAGGCACAAAACTATTTTTTTTAAAGCAATCCAAAAACTTGCCCTTGTGTTGCAGGCTAATTCCCACTGGGGGGTGCTGTTGCCTTTGTAGTGGATTGTAGACAATATTGATCCCATTGCGGTTGGTATATTTAAAACGCTGCATCTGTGTGTTTTGACAGACCTGCTGACCAGTTTATATACAGATCGAAACGTTTCTCTCAGATCCAACCAGGTGACTTTGTGCCCTGCTTCTCTGCACCATGTACCTCCCGACATCACGCACCTCTCCTGGGATCCCGTGTGATGATCAGGCAACACTGGGTCTGAAAAATGTTAGCCCACATCTTGCAGGTCTCGCCCATTGGTGGCTGTGTATCAATAACACTGCAGCCTTTTTCTCACAGTAAGGTTGTTAACTTTACAGTACAGACGTAAAAAGCCCTGTGGGGGTGTTTCTCTGCAGGGGGGCCATGCGTGATGCCTTCGCTGGGGCGTCACGAGACCCCAGCCCTGTCGGATCTCGCGGCCTGTAGCTTTTGGCGCCGCGCTGTGACTCCGCGTCTGCTCCTGTAATTAGCTGATTGTAGGTCTGCCCCCCCCGGCAGACTGCCTGACTGAGCTCTGCGTGACGGATGCCGGTACATGCACCGCCCTGTCATCAGACTCCCCACGATGAGAAGCTCTCCTGGCCTCGGGGGTGATCGTTCGGGAGCAGTCTGTGTGACATCCGGCTGTAAGAGGCCGGCCGACTGCCATTGGGCAGAGATTAGTGTTCGCCAGCCAGCCTCACCATAGTTCGAGACGTTCATTTACATTTTAGTTATGTAGCAGACATTTTTCTCCAGGGTCATTTGGGGGTTAAAGCCTTTGTTTAGGGGCCCAGCGGTGAAATCACTCTGCCAGTCAAGGTGCTTGTACCTCCCTAACCCACATTAAACCTTCCTGAGTCACTTGAACCCGCCTAACCCACTTGAACCATCCTAACCTACTTGAACCCGCCTAACCCACTTGAACCTTCCTAACCTGCTTGATCCCTCCCTCTCTTGAACTTTCCTAACACAACCCCCCAATTCATTGAAATATCAGGCTTGTGAGATTGCTTTACTGGTAGCTGTGGACAGTTAACCAGGGTTAAATGGTATAACAGCAATGCCCCTGCAGCCAGCCTTTATTTCAACATGATAATTTTAGGTAGGACGTTAGGTAGGAGAGAGAGTGTGTGTCAAATCTTTGACTACACTTGCTATATTTTGGCAAGTATAGCAAATGCTCAAAAAATGCGACTAGTGAGGTCATGTTTTCGGTCCTCACTACTTCAGACATCCATTTATAAAAATCTGTGAATACAATCGCAGTCTTGTATTTGTCTTGTATGTATCAAAAGTCTTGTATTTTGTTTGGTTACTTATGGTTAAGGTTAGGGTTGGGTAGGGGTTAAGGGTGTTGTAGTTGGGATTAGGGTTTTACCCATTCCTAAGATAGGAATAGAAACGTGTGTGTGTCTGTGTGTGTCCCACCGCGGCATCTGGCCACCCCCATGGCCCCTGTAGTCCCGGTGGCAGAAGGCAGGTCACGCCGCCAGCTCCGGGCCGCTCCGTCTCGTCCTGACCCAGTCTGCGGCGTTGCGTGTCAGCTGGGCGTCGCCAGCACAGAGAAAGATGTTTGCAGAGGGAGTCGGTCGGGAGAGGGAGGCCACACGTCAGCGTCTGCTGGGGGGCGGGGCAGTGTGGCCACTGGGTCAGCCGTCTGGGGAGCGGGGGCCCACTTGCCTGCGTGTGCATGTGGGTGTGTACTGTGTGTGCGTATTGTGTGCACACATACCTGTGTGTATTGTGTACTGTGTGTGTGTGTGTATTGTGTGATCTGTGAGTAATGTATGTGTGTGTGTGTGTGTGTGTGTGTGTGCATTATCTGTATGTATGCATTGTGTGTCCTGGTGATGAGTAATGACACCGTTTCCAAACTCCCTGTGGCATTTTGACCCTTGCTTGTCACCAGAGCAACGTTTCCCTCACTGTAATGGGAAGCTCGTGCATTTAAAGTGACTCACCGGCATAATGTGGATCTATTTTTACCTGCTCGGTTCAGACGGTGGGCATGGCATGCAGTGGGCTGCTACCCACGCACTTCCAAGAGGAACAGCTCCAGAATAAACAAAACGAGTTTTTGCTTAATATCAAGCGCCGTGGTTTTCGTGTCAGTCCTCCTGGCTGTGCCAGTTAGTCATTGTCGTAATCCTTCTCATAGAGGGCTTGCTCTACCTTGTCCTGCTAAATTGGGTTGCTGGTTTCTTGCTGCTGGGGAGGGGTTCTCCAAGACCCCCCCCACCTGGCCTCTGCCCACACACATCTCAGCTGGAGTGACCCCACAGCACCGAAAGGGACGAGAAGCTAACACAAGCCGCTCTTCATTAGTGAGTGTAACCGACGGCGTCCCCATTATTGGTCGGGACGGGCCGCCGTGGCCTGAAACCTCATCATATAGGTGCACCTCCATCCTGGGGGGTAATCGTTCCGTGTTGGCAGTTTTCTTTTTGAGGCCGTGCCATCCGCCGGATCCCCCCTCACCAAGCAGAGGACACGCTGGCCCAGCCCCATGCCACCATCCTATCACCAGTGCTACACCGCTATTTCTCTTGCATCAGTGAGATCTTTGTAATGGTAAAGGCAGGGGGGGGGGCACTCAAGTTTTTCTTTTTTTAAGTAAAACAGGGTATTTTGAGGTTTCAGATCCACCCTGTACTTTGGGTGGGACCGTGTTTTGTGTGTATGTGTGTGCACAGGCGTGCGTGTGGTATAGCACTTCAGTCTGTTGTGGGCTCCTATAAACTTAGAGAGAAAAACACAAGGGTGCTTCGGCTGGGTGAGGCTCCGGGGGCGTGACTGTCGTGCGGTGGTCGCCCAGCCCGGCCAAGGACAAACGGGGGGCCTTGCAGCAGCATCTGCCTCTCTCAGGCAGGCATGCAGGCCTGGCCAGCCACCTCCGGGGACTCGGTGCGTACGTGATGGGCCGCCACAGGCCATCTCACGGTCACACTCCTGTTTACCGCTCTGGGGCATCTTCTGCCGATATCACCTGTCTTATCTCTTCCTGTAAGAAGGATGGCTTCCTTGTTTGTCTTGCCACCGGCCGAAGTGCCCCATGGCTGCTCGCGGCTTCGGAATGTCAGGAAGCCTCTTTGTGTCAATACCAGAACATGTTCACGGTGTGGAGTCGCAGTCAGGAATTCCTAGGGCTGGGGAAAATTTCTGAATCTCCGGAATGGGCAAATTCAGTTCTCCACCATTAGCGGGGCGACGGTGAATTTAAAGTGGAGTCCTCAAATGTGAGGGCCGGCCAACTGCTCTGACCACATAGTCGCAGATCATTGGTCATCTAGGATGTGATGTAATTTCCAGCCAATCAGGTCTCCCCTAAACCTCCCATGTGCTCAGTGCCCTATGTCCATAACTCCCCCCACCCCCCCCCCATCTAATTCCACGTGTTTTCATGATTAGCTGCTATCTTCACTATGTGTTTGTGATTGGTCCGTGTTGTTCTCCCCACCCACAGACCGCGATGGCGGCTCTTGGGAGCTGGGAGCCCTTGCAGGCCTGGGCCCGGGGGCCGGCGATGGATCCCTGGGAGCGGTCCCGGAGGAGCGGCGGAGGCGTAGCCGGGCCGAGCTGCGGGAGCTGTGGAGGAAGGCTGTGCTGCAGCAGATCCTGCTGCTCCGCATGGAGCGCGAGAACCTGAAGCTGCAGGGTGAGTCGGGCTCCGAGGGGGCGGCGGCCCTTGGGGGAGCAGTGGGGGGGGCTGGGGGAGCTGGGGGAGCATCCAGCGGAGCTGTCCCTTTACAGCCAGAAAAAACACCGAAATCCTGTTAAAAGCACCAGAGCAGTTTCTCTCTCAACACCCCCCTAACACACACCCTAGTGAGCCATTCTTGTCTTTAACGCACCGCTTCCTCACTCGCCTGGGGGCTGCCCATCCGCTCCCCCCCACCTCTCCTCCCCATGGGTGTTCCTTTTGCGCCCCACGTCAATGTTTACTCACGAGGGGGTGTGACCGTGGAAAGGTGTGCCCGAAAGATTGCAACCGCAACATGGCCCGGTTCGTTTTTTTGGGGGGGGGGGAGACATTTAAGTTCTGTGTAATTTCACTGCTTTTGTTGAGCTGCCGTTGGCGTCTTTGGTACGTGTCCTCTCGCGCTATGGCGCCCCGAACGCAGCGTGTCGCGGTCACTCACACAATCACGCGGTCTTCGTGGAAAAATGCACCATCGCCACATGTCCTCTCCTCCTGCTTCGAGGGCCCCGTCCTCAGCCTCGCCAAGAGAAACAGCGACAGCAGCATGAAACCTCCAGAAGCTCATTGGAGGTGTAGACTGACACAGACAAGGCGCAACCCGGTTAATCCTGAGCAGCCCGCCGACCTCTAGCCCCAGGGGCTTTTATGGCATGGCCCTGTTAAGCTCCTTTCCCAACACACTGTCTACCATGTATGATGTGCAAAGAGGGTCCCTGCCTATGGACCCCTGAGGAGGAATTTAACCTGAATAATTACAGCAATAAAAACATCCAAGTATGGTGCGGTTGCATGAGAAGGAGAATATATGTCACTTGCTGATTTGAAGTGTCTGAAAAGCAACAATTAGTAATGATATTAAGAAATACTCCACACCTGACGTTTTGTGATGCTGGTTGCCAAATCCCTGTTATTGTTTTTAGCCCTCCCTGACCTCGGGGATGATTTGGGGGGGCGGACGGGGGAAGCAGTGAGGTTGGATGCGGTCATGTTAGGGTCGTAGACTGAGACTGAGGATTGAGTTGATCAGAAGGAGGCTGCCTAATGCAGGGTTGCCTGCCACTGAGCTGTGCCTTGCTTGCCTTGGGGAGACGTCCGGGGTGTGTCTTCTCACTGAGCTCACAGAGAACCAGGGAGACGCCCCCCCCAGGCCCAAGCCTCGTTGGTCCCGATGTGTCACCAAGGAAACGTTAAACTGGTCCATAAGAGCCGTCCTTGCAAGACGCCGGCCCCGTGGGCGTGAGCGAGCCAGGCAGGATCCATAACAATAGCTGCTCGGGTGAAAAAGGGCGTTGCTGGCCTTTATCTGTCAGGAAGAGCCACCCTTCCCGCCGCGCCTCTGTCTCCACGGGGTCACCGGCGACGCGCGGCTCTCCGGGTGGCGGTTGGAGGAAGGGTGGAGCACAGCATGGGGGGGTGGTGATAGCAGCCCAGCCCTCTCATACTGGACAAACTTCTGCTTTCATTGCCTGTCCCGGTCTCATGCTGGGCATCAGAAGGTTTGCCGTGAAACACTGATTGTGTAGTGAAAAACGCGGCTTTGGTTTTTTTGTGTTGAGGCCCCGCCTCCAGCGCGAGGGTCTCCGTTTGTTGGGTGAAGGGCCAGACCAGCTAAACTGAAAGAGCGGGTGCTTGAGCTGCCGCTTCCTGCAATGCCGGGCTTAGGAGCCAGGGGGCGCCGAGCCGCGCTAATGCCTGGTAGGCATCTCTCTGTGGAGTCGGGCACGGACTGCCCTTCCTGGCTGGCAATCCATGTCAGCCCGCTGCTGAAACCAGCCGCTGGTGGTTAACCGAAGGGCTGATAAGATCACGGCACCCGTCCCTGAACGACGCCAAGATCCTGCCTTTCTCAGGCGTCTCCCGGGGAACCGGATTAGCTCCCACCACTGGCCGCTCCTGCTTCTGGCCCATCCCAGCATCGTCTCCTAGACGAGAGCCGTTTTCATGTGGAATCCTCTGAGCCGGGTATTGGTGCACCATTTAGCCCCCTTTCGATCATCCTCTAGCACAGTTTCTCTCAACCCAGTCCTTGTAGACCCCAGGCAGTCCACATTTTTGCCCCTTCCTAGCTACCAGCACACGTACCCCATATTCAGATTTTTGTTTTTTTTTTTTGGTTCATTCTCCATCATTTGGTTCATTCTCCATCATTTGGTTCTGTTGTGCCGGATGCTGGGAGGGAGCGTCTGTCGGTGGTTCCCCAAGGACTGTGTTGAGAAACACTGATCTAGCTGAATTAGAGCCGACTGTCCTCATTTGCTCTCAGTTGTGACTTTTTTTTTTCTTTTTTTTTTTTTTAAATAGTGAATACTAAAGTGATTAATGGTCATTGTTGACGCATAACAGCACACGGTGCACGAAATGTGTCCTCTGCATTTAACCCATATGTGACGCCCAGAGAGCAGTGCTTGGGGACAGTATCTTGCTAGGGTACCTCAGTGGTACCTCTCGATCACAAGTACGGTTCCCTAACCATTAGGCCACCACTTGACTAAATGACTAAACGAGGTATATATATTTTTTTGTCCCTTCTATTTGTTCATTTGCCGGAAATCCTTTAGCTGGCCCAGATTATTTAGCGACTAGACAGCTGTGTAACATGCTGTAATACGACATCACTTTGTAACAAAATCTCAAGCCTTGCCCTGCCTTGGGCCTCAGACTTTATATATCCACCCAAATCAAGTACGGGGGCTGAATCTGGGTGACTGCGTCTGCTAATCAATAGCAGGTTTAGGGGGACTGGGTAATGGTTGCCTTGGGGATGTGAGTCAGTCTTGAATAAGTAGCTTGTTTACTTTGCCTGTTTTGAGATTAGGACCCACTAAGCACATCAGCTATCCATATTTAGGAGTTCAGGTTATTAATTGGCTTCTGTCTGTGTACCCCCATCTCACCAGCTTCTGAGAATGACCTTCAGAACAAGCGCCTGAAGCTGGTCTATGAGGAGATCACGCCCTGCCTGAAGGACGTAACCCAGGTGTGGGAGAAGATGCTGGGGACTGCGGGGCGGGCCAAGATCAAGTTCGACATGGAGAAGATCCACGGGGCCGTGGGGCAGGGTGAGGACCACGCCGTCGAGAAGTTCTCAAGTGGCTCTTGGTGTGAAATTACTTGTTGGACGCCATCCATGAGTGACACCAGACCCTGTTTGATTCTGAAGGAGTCACAGACAAGCGATGAGACTCTCCATGAGTCCACCCTGATGGGGTCAGCCTGATGCCCCTCCTTCCAGAATGAAAGCTGCCTTTGTGTCATGTGACGAGTTATGTGATCTGTCTTGGCAGGTGTGCCCAGGCAGCACCGTGGCGAGATCTGGAAGTTTCTGAGCGAGCAGTACCTTCTCCGGCAACAGGGGGCCAGCCGCCCCTCTGGCAAGGACACCCCGTACAAGGAGCTCCTGAAACAGCTCACGTCCCATCAGCACGCCATCCTTGTCGACCTGGGTGAGCCCCACACGTGATGAAAAGCGGCCGTCTGGGATTTGGAGCAGCATCTGGGTTCGAAGGGCTCGCTTCACCTCATTCTTCTCTTCGAAAATAATGGCCATAATATTGGACTCAACGAAGGCTTGGCCACGATTACAATGATATGGTATACTGTGGTCTTGGATTTGGGGGGTGGTCTCTCACAAAATTTTCGTCAAAGTATACTGCGTTGCTTTTGAAAATGCCAGAATACCATATGCCATAGTATAATGACTGGACAGTGTGAATAATTAGATACGCCCAAGCTGAATCTTTCCCATTTTTAGTTAGAACAGAGTCGAATTTCCTGTGGAATCTGTCCTTGTCACAGAAATGTCACGAGAGAAATGTTTGACGCGTGAATGCGCCCATCCGTGCTGACAGCAATCCAAGCGACTACACGCAAAAAGGACAGCCAACACCATGTCTGTCTTGTTTATCTCAGAATCACAAATAAAAAAAAAAAATGCTGATCTCTCTCAATATTAGCAGAGCTGTCGGAGATGTAATAGGAGCCCCTTTGGGCTTTGTAACGCCCCATGAAAGGGGTGGATATGTTCCAGTAGAGCCAACGCTCTCTTGGTGCTCTGAAGACGCTCTTTAAGCATCAAGGCTCCCAGTTGCTAATAACAGAAAGTCTTTGCAGCATAGGGGTGAGGGACGGAGAAATACAGCCAGTCCAAGGTGTAGCATTATGCAGAGTAACATTACATAACGCGAAGGCTCTCAGTATTAAAATGTCCCTCGTTCTGAACAGCAAGCCCACCCAAGTCCCCGTCAGGTCCGTCCCCTTACTGAGCCTTTAAGGGTCTTGTGATCCTACATCCAGAATATAGGTAGGGCCTCCATTGAACCCTGTTTCCCCTGAAGGCATGAATCCCTCCCTTCTTATAAACTGTACATCTTGCATATCTCTGCAAATCTCTTAAAAGGTTTTCGGGAGGAAGCATGGAGTTACGCAACGGTGACAGATATTGAGTGTGCCTCGGGCTTGTCGTCTTGCCTTCCCACGTCCACCACGTCCTCCCCCCCCCGAAAGGGTTCTCGAGATCCAGCACCAGGCTCCTCTGTCAGCCCCCCCCCCCTTTACTTCACAATGGATTAATTGTTTTGCAGGACTGCTGGGTTTTGTTGCGTTTTTTTTTATCTCTCTCGTCTGAAAAACTGCCTTTCTGCGGAGCGGCCCGTCGTCGTCAGGGTGCGTACTTGCCTTAGGGCCTCTTGAGGAGAGCGCCCTCTTCCTAATGAAAATGCTGCCTGCTGTTCCTCACATGACCGCTGGTCCGGTCCCGGAACCTGCCAACAAGCGGATGCTGGGAGGTCGCCAGGGTTAATCCCCCCCCGGAAGCAAACGGAGCTTGTCTCTTTGTATTCGGTTCTGCATCGCAGCCAGCCTGATGGGTCTGTCCTGAAAGTGACCCATGAGTACCTTATACAGATGCTAGGTACCACCCCTGCTAGGCGCCACTGTGGAGGGAGGAACTTCATACTTGAAGGTGTCAAACTGCCAGCTCACACGTGTATGGGTGTGTGTGTGGGGTCGTAGCCCAGTCAGTTTAATCTGTCATAGTCAGACCGGGTTGCTGTATAGCTGAGCTTCTGATCTGGGTGGTGTGATTTCCATATAGGTGCTCCCTCTGGACCTTTTTTCAGTCCTCTTCTGCTTTCTGTGACGTCACCAGCAACAGGGTTAGGGGTAGACGTATAACTGTATTCCTGTCATGACGTGAGCCTGTCGTAATCGAAAGCGGTTCAAGTCGCAGCTGACGGGCCGCCCCCTTTTCCCCACCCAGGACGCACCTTCCCCACACACCCCTACTTCTCGGCTCAGCTGGGGGCCGGCCAGCTATCCCTCTACAACCTACTAAAGGCCTACTCGCTGCTGGACCCCGAGGTGGGCTACTGCCAGGGCCTGAGCTTCGTGGCAGGTGTGCTGCTGCTGCACATGGGTGAGCAGGAGGCTTTCGGCCTGCTCAAGTTCCTCATGTTCGACATGGGTCTGCGCAGGCAGTACCGGCCAGACATGATCATCCTGCAGGTGAGCGGCTCCGTGCCGGGGCTCGTGCATCATCGCGGCGCTGTGATCTGCTGCTGCCTCACCCTCACCCTCCTCCCCCACAGGTCCAGATGTACCAGCTGTCCCGGCTTCTCCATGACTATCACCAGGAGCTTTACTGCCACCTGGAGCAGCACGAGATCGGGCCCAGCCTTTACGCCGCACCCTGGTTCCTCACCGCCTTCGCCTCCCACTTCCCCCTAGGCTTCGTCGCCCGCGTTTTCGGTAGGCGTGGCGCCGCCCTGGTGTTCATTATTGCAATGACGCGCTGTTTACATACCAGCGGTGTGCCATTTCCCCACAGGCGAGCTGCCTGCAATAGATTCCTTTGAATATTAATTTTAATTTGTCATGGCCGCCGCAATCGCAGTTAAGCTCTCTCCAGGAGTGTTGGGTGTTTTTTTTTTTTTTTTTTCGACACTGGTTTCATAAGATCTCACAGGGTACGCCTGGGTGGGGTGGGGGGGGTGCTCGGCCTGCCTGAGCTACGCCCCTGGCTTTGTGGTTTCCTCGCCCTTCCCTCGCAGCCCTCGTTGTCGAATTCTGGCTCGTGTCCAGCGCCCCCCCCCCCACCACCAGCAGCTCTGCTTCCCGCTGGCCCAGTAGCTGCCCCTGGGAAGGACATGGCTGTGTGTGCCGGTTGGTCACCTCCCCCCCCCACCCTGCCCCCCGGGCACACGCCCGGCCCCAGGAGAAAGGCAGAGCTGCGTGGCACGCTCACGCCCAGCCAGCCAAGCAACGCTCCTTGTCATTGTTCCTTTGTCTAACCACCCCATTAGCTGCTACGTGGCTAAACTCACCCGAGGGCCCCAGTCAGGTGCACTGGCTTGAGACTGCTGTATGCCTTTTTCCTGTATATTATGGTTTGGCGTCAGCCGTTTTGACACTGTAGACCCGTCAAGTGATCCCAACGCCTCTGTGCAAGGACCAATCCCACCTGACCTTGTCTTTTTTTGGGTTATTTTTCGGGGTGCTCTAGACATGCTGTTCCTCCAGGGGTCAGAGGTCATCTTCAAAGTGGCCCTCAGCCTGCTGGGTAGCCACAAGCCTCTGATTCTGCAGCACGACAACCTGGAGACCATCGTGGACTTCATCAAGACCACGCTGCCCAACCTGGGCCTAGTCCAGATGGAGAAGACTATCAACCAGGTGGGTGGAAGACATGGTGGAGGCCGACGAACGTTTGCACGTGAGTGTGTGTGTGTGTGGGCACTGGGCCCGTCTGAGGCGTGTGCGTGTTTGTGTTTCTGCCTCAGTGACTCTGAAGTCGCGGTGTCAGAGTGGGTGTGGCCCGCAGCGAGTGTGCGTGCGGGCGGGAGGGCGTGCTTGTGTATGTGCGTGAAGCAGGGGGGGGGGTAAAAAAAACAGGAAGTCATTGATTTAATTAGCGAGCCAAAAAGGCCAGTAGAGCTTGCCTCACGCTGCTGTCATTTCTCGCTGACTTTCTCGCGCGATCCTACCCTGGGCGTGTGCCTCTAACTAGCAAGCACGTGCCTCCTCGCGCATGTTTGTGTGCTCGGAGATGACAATGGCGGGTTTTGTGAGCCGCCATAGGTGTGGAGATGTTAGTGTTTGCAGCTTTTATTTCATGTAACAAGAAAGCATTCGCCTTGAGTCCTGAGCACACTTCATAATGGTTGGAGTGACACATCTGGGGTTTGCAGTGTTTGCCAACCTGGTCCTCGGACACCCACAGACAGTCCACGTTTTTGCTCCTTCCCGGCTCCCTGCCAGAAGGCCCACTTTAGGAACCTGAGAGGGAGCAAAAATGTGGACTGTCTGGGGGTCCCTGGGCACCGGATTTTGGGAAACATTGGTGTAGACTGAATGTATGAGATGGTCTGACAGTATGAAGTCACACCTCATCAGGTGATGACCTATAATCACCAGCTCTGTACCCTGTGAAGATAAGATCAAATTACATCTCGGGGTTGGTGACTCTACTATCAGGTTCTGCAGGTAATAAAATGTTTGTTGTGGTGTGGCCATATTCAGTCTAGATGTTCTTGTTTGGCTGATAAACTGGTTGTTGTTCCCATTATTCTTATCGCGTCCCAGTTAACGTTTATATCAGGCGTGGTTCTCGACAGCTCCAAAGACAAAACGGCTGTCTCCATTTACTTTCATCCTCGCGAGGTTGGGCTGCCCAGTCGGTCGGCAGCCTAGCGGAGTGATCCCATTGTTGTGGTAATATGACATTTAAACAGAATACCTCAGAGCATCAACAACCTCACTTTGCATACCTACAACTTCTTGGGTTGAATATAGACAAATCCTTAAAATTCATATATTAATCATTTCAGTGTTATATATGTCGGTGTTCTGGATGTGACACCAAATGGGCCTGTGCCCGTTTCTGAACATAAAATTCCCAAGCTGCACTATGTAGAAAAGCAGTATGAAAAGGTCTGGAAATGCTTGCCGATGTTTTCCAGACACCTAAGAGATGAGGTGGGGACCTCGTGGTGCCGCGGGGAGCTATCACGGGCGGAGAAGGGAACGTGCTCAGACTCGCTCTCTGGCAGCTAGGCCTGTCGGAGCTCGCGCAGTCCCCCATTGCAGGATGGGGGGTGCCGCAGAGTCCCTTTCTGGTTCTCTGTCCCGTGGCTTCTGGCTGGCCTGAGCCGGGCCTGTGTGCCTTTGGCACGTTGCAGTTACTTCATTCGTTCACAGGGGGGTGCCCCCGGGACCACTGCTCCCCTAACTGGTGGTGCGTCCATCCCCGGCAGGTCTTCGAGATGGACCTGTCCAAGCAGCTGCAGGCCTATGAGGTGGAGTACCACGTGCTGCAGGACGAACTGCTGGACGGGCCGTCGCCACTGAGCCAGGCGCAGCGGGCCGCTCAGCTGGAGAAGGCCATTGGGAGCCTGCGGCAACAGAACCTGGACCTTCTGGAGGAGCTGCAGGTACGGCCCCGCCCCCATCTGCCCGCCACCCCCGCCCACCCTCGGCGCGCCAGGAATTTCCAGCGGACTCTCACGGATACGCACACGCACACACACCCCAGCGGTAACGACGGGGTGAGCGTTACAAGTCCCGGCAGGGTCCAGGGCGTGGATCATATGACCTGTGTTGCCCCCATTTCCCCCTCCCCCTCCTCAGGTGGCTCATTCGAAGATTCGCAGCCTGGAGTCTGACGTAGAAGGCCTGCTGGGTAGCGAGAGCGGCTTGAAGCAGGAGGTGCGCGCCCTGGAGCGGGACCGGGCCGCGCTCAGGGACACGGTGGCAGCACTTAGGGCCCAGCTGGCCCACCTCGAGCCTCAGGAGGATCAGGAGTCGGGGGCAGGGCCAGGGATGGAGGGAGGTGCCCAGCACTGACGTTTTGGCCCCCTTCTGACTCAACACTGACTGCATGACTGTCCCCATGGAGACAAGCAAGACCCTGAGACCCCAGAGGCCGTGGGGGGAGGAGGGGGGCCCATGGATTGTGGATTTGGGCCCTGAATACACTGAGGCTAAGCTCATGTAGCCCGTGTGTCTGTGATGAGAGAGTGTTACCCAGATGGGCCAGTGGGGGGCTGTCACACCCCCAGGCTCTCCCCCCCCCCCCCCCCACCAATCACATGCCAGCGAACCGCCAGCACTCTCCCCATCGCACCAAGTGCCAGCCGGGACATCGTACGTTTGCCTAGGGTGCACGTGGGCTTCTGCCGACACGCGCATGTGTGTCGCTCGCCCCGGCTACACGTGATGGAGGGGAGATTCGCGTTTGCACGTTCGTTTTAATCGCTGTTATGAAGTCTGCGTATACATGGCATATTCTTCACCAATATCGTAGTAAAGATTTTGTCCTTTTTATGCTTTTTGTGTGTGTGTGTTACACTGCTCTGTTTGGCTCCTGCCAGAAACAAAAATGCGGACTGTCCGGCAGCCACTGCAGAACTGGTTCGGGAAACACTGCTCAATTGGTCTTCGGGTACATCTGTACAGGGATTGAGGGGGGGGTTCAGTGGGCTGGGGGCTGTCGGCTGTCCTTGAATAGTGACACCTGACACAACCCGGCTTTTTATCCGCCGCCCCCTTAAATTTCTACCCTTGCTTTCCAGCAGCCTGACTTAGCCTTACTTGTCATTATGTCAAAGGCCCCCGGCCACACTATTGCTCCCCCGTAGCATTGTGTGCCACGCTTTGATCCCCCGTCCACCTCTGCGGAGCGTGAAGCGGACATCTGAAGCCAGAGCCTGCAGATCACCCCTGTTATTGACGTTCTCATTGCCAGCATCCCCGCTTAAGCCCGAGCCGCCTAGGTCACGGTCTCACTGGAGCCGTCTGATCCAGCCCCTGGTCGCCACGGACGACCGTCATGTGCAGCTGATCCTGGCAGCATAGGCCCATCATGGCTATCTTTCAACATTCCGGATTGGGGGGGAGAGGGGTTTCGGGCCCCACCTACCAGCCGAAAGCGGGCCTCCCCGTGCGTGGACTGGCACTGAATAGCACACAGGTCTGTCAGGTAAAGACACGGCCTGCTGCTATGCACCTGTAACCGCAGGAAAATAGAATCTCGGCACCAATTAGCTCCTATGCCAACCTGTAAAATGGTGGGTAATTGCTGGCCTCCAGGGGACAATAAAACTGACTCTATTTGTCATGTTAATTCCTGATGCAATGTATTTGTACGTCTCGCATGAGGTGTGTAAGAATCTCCATTAAGCTGCATGGAAGTCTTTTTTTATGTTTAACCACCTAGGTGCCATGTGGAGGGCAGAAGTTCTAGTACCTCTCACAATATCTGCATATCTCTGAGTTTTGTGTGCTTTATCTTTATTTCATAATCTATGATATGGTGATATTATCAGGACACCGGGCTGTTAGGGGCACATCCAGTCCTACGACGTGCAGGAGTAAGCATGTTTTGAATGTTTTTCTGTTGTGCCAGGGTGTGGTTTTACACTAAAAACATGTATGGATCATGGTGACTTAGTGGGTAGTAGTCGTCTTATGTCTCCCTGGTTGGGGGTTTAAATCCCACCTTCATTTTTCAACTGTGGTCACAAAATGATCAAATAAAGGTCAATTTCAGTGCTTATGTAGCTTTCTTGTTGCGGTCGTGGTGTCACGTAAAATGGAATGAAATCAGTGTTAAAATCTGTCATCGGCCTGGAATTGCCACTTATGTAGCTGTTGTGGTTTGTCCATAAACTGCAGTCGGCCTCGGCTTTTATCAATTGCATCTCTTGTAAGTGCTGAATCTCGTCGTCGGGTTAGAGGAAGGTTCCCTGGACGCTGGCCCGTTTCAGCGCCAGTACCTTCGTCGCTCTTGCAAGGATCTGGCCGCTTCCTCTTCAAGTACCGTTTGCCGCTTGTGCATCAGGGCGTGAGGAGGACAATGACAGCAAGCTGGTCTTCCTCCAGAACTTGCTTGTTGTGACAGAAGGGCCTGAAGGTGCCCATCATAACCTGCAGTCCATCAAAACCCTAATGGAGAAGCACGCTGGTTCAACTTGTGTTCCCTGTAATTAACATCTTTAGGAGACCTGCAACCGAATCTGTGGTCGCTGTCACTCTTGACTAAACTCCTGTGACCCATTCCATCGTCTTCTCACAAGGGCACTTTCAGCAAGGTAAAGAGCCTGGATTAAGCTGGTGCTGGTTTGGGAGTCTGCTGAAACGGGCCCATGCCTTCTGTTCCTGCATCTGGAAGCTTCTGTTACGAGTAGCACAGGTTGTTGGTGCTTTAGGAGGTCTGGGGGCAGTGTCGTTTAGCGGCAGGGATCTGGAAACCCATCACCTCCAAGAAGTCTGGCGTCATGGTCTAGCACAGGCACCGCCTGGAGAATTCATTTACGGGGAATACAGCCCTGTAAGCAGGACAGCGGTGTGGCACCTCATGCCTTCTGTTAAACCGCGGCCCAAGATGATCTGCAGAGTCCCGGCTAGACCCCTAGTATCCAGGTCTCTTTCTGCTGGGGCATGATTCTGGTTCTCTGATGGAAGACGTTCGACCCTGAAGAGGCCATAAACCTAGCTGGGCCACACTATTCGAACAGTAGCCCTTCTACCCACAGGAGGTGAACATGAGGCCAGCATCATGTGTCGAGGAGTGTGGGGGTCTCACACCGGAGGAAACTGGCATGCGGCTCGTTACGGGAGGGGCCCGGAAAGCGGCCGATGTGCTGACGGCAGATGGACATGCCTGTGACGCGAACCCCATCTGCCCACCAACACACACAAAAAAGTGCAGCTGCATTAACACCTCAAGGGTGCAGCTTTTCCTCACTGCGGAGGGGGTGTCTGGGGGTTTCGTGGTCGAGCAGTAGCAGTGTGCTTGTCTTAAAGATAAGATGTGAGAGCCGGGGTGTAAGGGGGCACCCAGCCAGGGCACGGAGAGCAGGTGCAGGCACCGGGAATGCCGTTGTCTACTGGTGAAAAGAGCGAGGGCACCAGGGGTGTGGCTGTCATCCTGTTACACCCTCTGGTTAGGGAAACCTTAGCCTGAAATAGTAGGCTGGGAATCGACGTCTCAGGGGCTCCAATGACTGCACTCTTTGTCCGATCCGCAGCGACGGCATTGCCAGATTAACGAATGCGGAATGATTAACTTGGCGTGTTGCTCTCTGGTCCGGGTAGCGGCACGACGTTTGGGAGGGAGAGGAAAAGCGCATTTCGAAACTGCAGCGATGCGTTGCAGAGCGCCATAGCGCAGCCGTTCCCGCTGTAACCACGCAGACGCCATGGTGGGACATTTCTGGCGTTTTGGTGTCGCGAGTGCTGAGCCCAGTTGGCTGTTGGCCCTTGGTTCATGTTGGACACTGTCCAGGGGGGCTTCACTTACATGTTCCCTAGAACCTTCTGCCTCTCTAGTCTCCTCCAGACACACCTGCAGGCAGGGGTGCCATAAATGGGGGAACATAAAGGAACCTTGAGTGATTGTGGCATAATCCGATTGATCTGGGTTGGGAGCCCAATATAATATGCTTTCATGGGGCCCAAAATCTTTAACGGTACCCCAGCCTACATGTACGGGGTGCCATGCGCACACAGGTGGCTGTACTTGCAGCCACTGCTTGGGGGTCGCGAGCCAGCTCTGTCATCCCATCCAATGGAATCGGCAGGCCTGATTGACTCGTTCAGCTCTTCAGATGATCGGCAGAAGGTTTTAGCCACAGTGTTGTGGTGCGATTTTCCCCATAAGTAGTGGGTGCATGCACTGGACAGCTACCCATCCATGTATGTGTGTTCATCGCACACCAATGCTCACGTAAGTTACTCGTGATCGACTCTGGCTGGATTGTTTCCACTTACATCACCTGCTTGTGCAGTTCAGCCATGCTTTTTACTTATTGTGGAGTATCTGAGCCTCCACATTATGGCATCAGGCGGTTTTCGTGACACGCCCTTAAAGTAATGCACAGTACGCCCTAGGAGCACACCAACATGAATCGGCACAGTTACCTTATTGGCAATATGCAAATGAAGGGCGAGGCTTGGTGTGGTTTGATAGGAATGTGCACGAGAGGACCGGCGGCCTGTCACACTTAATTACCCCTGGGCCTCAGCCCTCCCTCACAAGATGCCAGTTCAGCTATTTTTTTTATTTTTTTTTATTCTCATTTCATAAGATGTCACTATTTCTGCGGCTTCATGTCTCTCTCTCAAGGCTGTGATGATGGCAGCAGCGTGGCACTTTTCGTGAAGTAGAGAGCGTTTCATTCTACGCATTCTGCGCCTAATGGCTAACCCTTCACTTACTGTTGATTCTGAGCTTTGAAACTCCTTACGCCGTTGAAACGCATGCATATAATATAATAGTGTTATCAGATAAAGATTATAACCATCTAGAATGTAATGGGAGCAATTTATATCATTTCAATTATGTGTATCTAGGGTTGATTTAAGGGGGCTTTAGTGTACAATAATTATTTTAAATAGTGTGTTATTTGTTTTTCATAAACCTGTAGTGTCGCCAGCTAATCTTGTTCATGCAGTACTCTACACAAACAGACTCATCAGGGATACTTTTTAAGGTTCATAAAATATGCCTCTTTACTTAAAGGGCAGGCATTCTTCACAAGACGTTTGTGGGCCGATCGAGGGGGCCTAATTCGGCAAGTACGAAGGAGTAGGTAGAGCCACCCTAATGAAGCGATTCGTGTTTGGTAAATATGGTTACTATGGTGGCTGTGTTTGTGTGAAAATATGAATCCAATGTCATGAAACGTGCAGGTGTGTGTGTGTGTGTGATCAAGGAGCACAATCGTACGATCCCGCATGCCTGCTTGCAGGTAGGAACAGATATTTAGCATTCGACTCCTTTGCTTTCCAGATGGAGAACTGCTAACATACCGGGATAAATAGTAGTGTAGCAGGGTAGTTAGATTGACTGACAGATTTTCCAAGATATGACACTCTTTGTTTTCATAATTGCCATAATGAGGCGATTATTTGTTTCCTTGTCGAAGCTCCTAGACCCCGCCGTGCCAGGTAAAGGCCCGTGCTGAAGGCTAGAGAAATATGACTCACCCAGAATTTCAAAACATGACTGCTGGGTGTCTGGGAAAATGAGGCGGGAACAGAAGTAGCTGCATGCAGCTCTGGAGCTGCCATGTCACGCCTGGCAAAGCTCCCGCTACCTGGTATCCGCCCCGCCCCCCACCTCGACAGGGCTGGAGGGTGAGGGCAGGTATCACTATTGATTAACGTCAAAAAATGGCATGCATATTCACACACACCCGATGTTGTGGGTGACCGTCTTCGAACGCTTTGGGTATTACTTTTTCCACGTTTCGCCATTTTTGATTTTTTTTGCGCTTGCCTACAGGGAAATAGCTGCGTGCGAACGGGCGCTGCCTTCATGCATGAACATGAAGGTTTTTCCAATACAAAGGAGGCTGTGAGTGGGCGAAGGTGATTACCCCCACCCCCCTCCCCATTGTGCGGGAGTGGGCGGGGCCACGCGTGCCATTGCCCTAATGAGCACAATGGGAGCTGCTTTCAAAATGAGTTTCATGGGTTTCATGACTAGCTGCGGCCACAGTGAGCGCCATCACCTTTTCTTATCTTATTTAGATATCGACTTTTCTGGTAATTCATCGTCCGCCGGGGCTCGCAAGGTGCCTGCACTAACCTCCACCTTTGGGAACCTTTGAATATGTAAATATGCAAAGCATCAAAGCATATCTTTCCTGTTCTAGTGTTCCAGTTCTGGATCTTACCGAAAACTCACATGGTGCAGTATCTCTGTGCCAGATCAGGCTCAGTTCATTGCAAAAACAAACCGAAAGCCTCTGCTCACGAGGCAGAGGGCACCCAACGGTGTGAGCATCGTTCTGAAGTTCTGTGTCTCTCCAACATACTTCAGTGTGCATCAGCTTGCTGTAACAGAAAACAAGCGTCTGTTAAAACCAAGCTCCCTGGAATGTCCCCAGCTCTGTATAGTGCTGATCAGCATCAGCATGTCTTTTTTTCCCCATTCTAACCTTTCTGGTTTTTCTGTAATCTGCCACCAGGCTTCCAGAACATTGAACAATGGACTGTAATAATCTTGAAATTAGATGTTAATGCAAACCTGTGCCCAGTGTCTCAGCGAGACTGTTATGTAACAGTAAGCAAGAAAACGCCTCTAATTAATATATGGTAATTACTCCCGCTTTGCCGTATATGCAGAAGTCAGCATTTAGTGTGATGACTGAAGGCAATCAGGACTGCTTGGTAAGACGGAGGTTACATAAAGCCTCCCGTAATTTGTGCGGCTATTTTAATTGAATTCTGATCACACTAATGGTGCTTTCGTCATGAATTTGAGCATGGAGGTGGTATGGTGCACCGTTGAGCGTAGGAGCCCGAACACCTGACGGGCAAAAGTCAGCCGTAACGGTAATGATTGACAGTGGGAAGTGAGACCCAGAGCACAGTTTGTTATTCCTGAATCTCCCGGGGATGATCCCTTTCTAGTGTGGTGGTCTGTATTCTGCTCTCTCTGTTCGGTGGCCCCTGGAGTCTGGGATGGCTGCATTTTGCCCCTGTGGCATGTGGATTCCCCTGAAGCAGGTACTGATCTGCCAAACAGGACAGAGCGCAGGTGTTACTGCCAGCTCCCCCCAGCGGCCTTCCGAGCCTCTAATCACAGCCATTAAATTTCCTTATCACATACTGTCCTACGCTATAGACAAATTAGTGAACATTTAGTGTCAGAGAGTGATGTCGCTTGGCACCCTTTACCCATCAAACTTGTGTTGCTCAATCAAAATTACGTTGTTCAGGGTGGAAAATTGATCACCATGTGTAACTATACTCTGAACAGAAAGACTGTTCTTAGTACATATGTGAAACCACAGAAGTGATACTAAAACTGTTATGCAATTAGGCTTCACCACTTCACCACTGAATTTATCGCCAAGAATACATAATCTATGATTATGGCCAAGGCTTTTGGTATGTAAATTATATTTAATATATTCATGACTTCACAAAGTGAAGTGATCGATGATAACTGCATGTGGCTTAACTGGCTGGTGCCAATCCATTCTCATGGTTCAGCCTGTCCAGCCAGCTCCATGAATACAATGTAAAAGAACTGTTTACAGTTCATACACATACGAAGGGTAAACATCTGTGCAATGGAGGACTGTTTATGATTATATTTATGTGCAGCTACCTGTAAGGCTCTAGCACCCACCTGTATGTTAAACATCTCAAACAAAAGATGTTTAGCCCCTCCCACATACAGTAATCAGGAATGAGAAGCAGTCCGCCAGGTAAAGGACCCGAGTCGTCAGCCTGGGGAGCCAATCAGACACTTCCTACAGTTAAAGCAGTGGAGCCAATTGGACATGTCTCTCATTTCCCAAAGATGATGTCACAGTGGTAGTTATCTACACACCAGGACACATATATATGCTCTGTCTGTAATGCAAACCGATCCATCTATCCATCCATCTTCTGTAGCCACTTCTACTATTCAGAGTCATAGGGGGGTCCAAAGCCTATGGGCCTGAGGCAGGAAACAGCCCAGGATGGGGCACTAACCCATTGTAGAGCATGCTCGCACATACCATTCATTCATTCATTCACTCACACATGCACAGCCATGGGCAATTTGGCAAATCCAATTAACCTCGGCAGGTTTTTGGATTATTGGTGGGGGGTGGGGTAGTAAACACCTGTACTGTCTAACAGAAGTGGGTTATCCAGGTCCAGACCAAGATTTTGATTCAACCAACCAGTTGAGTATAAAGAGTCACAGTCACAGAGTGTTCAGCTGGTTGGTTGAAACAAAATCTTGGTCTGGACATTTACTCTCTGGACCTGGATTACCCACCTCTGCTGTCCAAAGAAGTGTTTCTCAACCCGGTCCACATTTTTGCTCCCTCCCAGCTCCAAACATGGACTGTCTGCCCCCACACCACCCCTCCCTGCCCAGGGCCAGGTTCAGAAACACTGCTCTAAAGGGCATTCCATGGGCCTCAAGTATAAGTTTCCCCTTTTCAGTCTTGTCAATGTTTAAAAAACTGCCTATGTTGCCTTGCTCCCGTTTCTCTTACAGGCCAACAAATGGATTCAGGAGCAGCCGATGTGGTTAAAACACCAAAGAGGATGCCAGCAAACATGAACATCCAGTCATCCAGCCCCCCTGCACAAGCCCCTTTTAGGTGTTCCCAGGGAATTTTCTGTTTTTGCAGAAATGTCACTGACCTGTATTCTTCAGTTCAGCTACAATGGGATGTTAACAAGAAGGTCTGAGAAGGATTCTTCTCCTGCTGTGAGAGCTCCAGGGCTTTGCGCATGCGTGTGACGCCCCACTGTCACATCACACCCTTGTGTTGTGACAATTCCCTCATCTTTCAAATCGGCTTGCTTCAGGGCTCATCGTGGCTGTCACTGCATTCCTGGGTGACATCTCCATGAACCTGAAGCTCGAGCGAACAAGACAGGACGCCAGTACAGCTCGGGTTGGGGTCTGCCACCGTTCATCTAGACCTCCGTTGTCACGTCCATCCAAATGTCCATCATGCATTGCTGGGCCTGTGTGCATTGCTGTGCTCAAAATGTTCATGATATATCATAAACCGCCGTCGTCCCTACATCCCAACCCTTCCCCATCAGTCTTTCTGCCTGAGAGGCTCTATAATTCTACAGCGGCCACGCCTGCAAGTCAACCCGAGATTAGCTCGTGTTTAAGCTGGGGTCTGACAGATGATAGCTATTCTCCAATTAGAAAGACATGTTTGGATGTCATAAATTTGCTAGTTCACAGTGAGAAATGGATCTAGCCTTTGGCAACTGAATTTCCATTCCTTCTTTAAGATTCAGCTTTTTTTTCCATTCTTTGAATATACTTTTCTGTTTCTGTTGAACAACCCAGGCATCAAGTATTTGGTAGTTTTTCTGGAAGTCCCTTACATTTAAAGAAATGTCCCTTCTGTACCAGCTTACCGGCTTGCTAGATCTCCGTCGGCTGCGTTCTGCAGAATCAGCCAGTTAAAGATTAGCGTGGTGAACTGCCAGCACAGCAAAGCAGGCCCAGCCACTCCAGGGGCACTGTGACTCTGGTAGCTCATTTAGCCGTGTTTGTCTTATCAGACGGGCGTGTTGCGGCAATAAGGTGTTGCTCTAATGAGTTCTGTAGATAACGTAGTGAATAAAGACACAGTGCGGCAAACTCTTCTAGGCTGAACATATCCCCAGATTTACTTATTATTATTATTATTATTATTATTTGTACTGACAATCCTATGTAATGTAATCCTATGTGGGCTCTTACTCTGCATAGCGTTGGCAACAAGATACAACACATACAATGTCCAGTCTCTCCCTCCCTGTCTTCCCTCTCCATGCTGATGTAAGTTACCAATAAGTGCTTTGCACTGGTCTTTCCGGGTGTGTTTTTCAAATACAATGTAATTGCAGAGAATTTCCTCTAAACTACTCTTTTTTGGCAGGCATACCATTACAATATGCATACCGGCACGTAGCCACGTTAGAAAATTATGGGTATCACCCCCACTCCCATCTTTGGCCATAGGCCTGTATACATGTCAGGTTACTCAGAATGCATGCTTTTAGTTGGGACAAAGTCCCATGACTAAATTCATGATATGTACCTGACTGGAATGGAGTTTTTTGTGTCTAATAATAATTAGAATAAATTTGTTTTTATTGATTTATATAGCGCCTTTTTCACACTCAAGGACGCTTTACAATACAGACAAATACCTTACAATGTATTACATCTTCTGTCAGTTTAAAAGTACCAACGGTCCACAGACAGATGCAAGCAGGGCAAATGGATTGTGTTGGGTCGCAAAGGCCAGGGCAGATTGAGTTCTGTGAAACTTTGGCGAAAACAGGTTGGTTGTTTAGCGTACTGGGGGAAATATCCCAGCCCACCTGAAACTGTATGAAAATCAGGCAAGGTGGAGGTACACTAACAAATACTACAAAACATAAGCTTTGCAGGATCTGGCACCTGCCGCTTTCATGGTACCAGGTGCCTACAAGCCATGGAAACTGAAAGCTAACCACAATTCTACTTCTGACTCTTCTGAAGTAATGTGTGCCACCAAATTGTTCTATGGCAAACCCTTTTAACATTTAAACACACCCCTTTCCTATTTGGGGGGTCTGGAGCCCATCCCAGAAGCCACAGGCATGAGGCAGTGAACAACCCAGGACAGGAGGCCAGTCCATTGCAAGGCACACTCACACCTATGGACAATTTTGGTAACTTAAGTTAGTCTCAGTATGTTTGTGGACTGTGGGGGGAAACTGGAGTACCTGGAAGAAACCCCCCCATGACGACACAGGGAGAACATGCAAACCCCACACACATAGACGGAGACTCAAACCCTCATCCCAGAGGTGTGAGGCTACAGTGCTAACGACTGCACCACCATGCCACCCCTTATTCTTATTAGTAAGTACTAGTAAGTAAGTAAGAAATACTAGTATTAGTGGATGATATCTATAATTTAGGCTCTCCTAGTCAAATTTTTAGTTAAAATATCTTCAAATCTTTAACAAATTTTAAATGATATTTTAATATTAAATAAGTAGGCGGGTACTAATTTTGCATCTGCATTGTAATCCTTACCAGTACAAATGAGCATTTTAGGCATCTGAAATCCAATGATGTTATCCAATGATATTATATTCATCTGTATTGAGGTTTTCATTTGAGAAGGCAACAATTCCATATTAGATACTTCAAATATGAATTCTAGATATCTGAAATAGAATTGTTACTATTAAGAATGTTATTTTTCAATGTCTGCAATTGAATTATTACTAGTTACAATTACTTTTTTTAGATTTTCAAAATTCTAAACGGTTTAAGATATCTATAACGCAGTTATAGATGGCACTTACAACATATATCCACAATGCAATTGCATTTTAACTAGTAGTAATTCATATTGTAGAGTCCAGAATTCAGGTCCAGAAAGTAAAAATTCAGACAAAAATTTTGTGTCAACCAACCATTTACTCTGTGAGTGTGACTCTTTATGCTCAACTGATTGGTTGAGACAAAATCTTGGTCTGGATTTTTACTTTCTGGACCTGAAATTTACACCTGTCAGATACCCACAATTGAATTCTTACAATTGGGCATTTGAGGTATCTAAAACTAAGTTCTTACTAGTAGCCTCCTAATGTAGTTTTAGATCTATAATTACATTACATATCTCTTAAACCAGTTTGCACTTTGGATAAATGCTCATTTGTACCCCTAAGAACTGACTGACCTGAAATGCCAGTTTGTACTAGTAAGTATTACGATGCGGATATCTAAAATGACTATCCCGCCTACTTTTTTATGTTAAAACTGTCTTGTCATATCGTTCTGCCTCTATATGCCAGTGCAGACCGCAGATGACAGCCGAGAAAGAGCCCCGTCTCGGATCGCACCTTGATGAGGCCCGAGCACCGCCGCATGTATGACTTGGGCTGGAGAGGATGGCGGCAGGTGGAGCTTTAGCCTCGGGGGACAGGGAGCAGTCAGCACGGGGTGTGTGGGGCTGGACCGCCTCCAGGACGTTTCCTACCGCGGACAGGCGCGCTCATTTATTTATTTCGTCGGCAAGGTTCTTTGCGCGATCACTGCTGCAGTGTGTTTGCCTTTTCTGGCTCACTGACATCTTTTATGTTAATGCATGCGGTTGAGCTCCGGCTTGACTCCGTGGCCATTGCCGAATACGCGTTACCCTCACGCTATAATGAACCCCAGCAGAGCTGCTTCCCGGTGCAGCGCATGTGCCATAAAAAGGCGTGGCAGAGATCTCCCAGCTCCCATAACACCAAATCGAAACGCGCCTCCCGGCCACCTCCCCTCCCAAGCCTAGTTCTCAGGATCGCTCCCCCGCGTCGGATCATCAGTCCCGGGCTCCGATCGCCTCTTCGGGCTGGTCCCGCCCGCCCGCGTCTCCGCCCTCGCCTCCCGCGGCGATCGCCCGGCTCCCCGCCCCAGAGATCGCCCCTGTCGCAGTCATGTGACCGGCGTATGATGCGCTTTGGACTTTTTTTTTAAAACAAAGTGAAGCCTCCAGCCTGGTTACTTTGTCAAAGTTTTTCCCCCCTTCTCTCTCCGCGAGAGGCCAGCGAGCGCCCAGCGAGCGCCCGTTCTGTACCGGCCGATGTCGGAGCCTCAGCGGCTTCGCAGCTCCCCGCGCCAGGCTTCCCCGATCGCAGCCCGCCGTGCCTGGTAGATGACAGCGGGACCTCTGGGTCTGCTGCTCCGGACACTGGACCGTAAACCTATCCATACAATTCCAACGTAAGCTCTTCTTTAACTTACATTATCTTACGCTAAACGCTGCGCGATTTATAACGCGTACCTAACGTTTGGCTTGCTGGTATGTGCATGATAATACTAAAAACAGAATGAATAGTTGTAGAAGTCCTATATTAATTACGTAATGCGTTTATTGTTAATGTTTTTTAATTTTATTTATTTTTAAATAAATTGTCCAGTTTCCAATGATCTATTGCCATGCCCTGTATATCGCCGTATTATCCAGCGCATTTATGACACTTATTACAAATGTTCACGATGAGTGGGATTCTCCAAAATGGGCGAAAATGGCCGAGGTTTGTGAAAAGGCTCCGGAGTGCCGTGTGCTGGGGGCTTCTCTTCCCGGGGGTCCGGTTCGGGCACACTGGCTAAAGCGGACGCATTAACCCACGCGTGCGCCTTATGATGCATCATTTGCCTGCTTTGTCCGCCGTACCCCCCATACTGACAAGCGCGCGTGACGCGCCGAGCGCCGCGAGCCGCGGCGGTGCTTTGGGGGCAGTCTGCGCGCGGCGCGGCGCTCAGCATAAAGTTATCCGCGTGCAACCTGTGGCGCCTAAAACCTGCAAACGGGTGATGGAAGCGCTTCGGAAATGTGGCGAAAGATGGTGTTTGTACAAAGAGATGCCGACTGTAGCTTTGGCATTTAAAGTAAGCGGGGGCCGTGTGACGCGCGCGGTGTTACTGCGGCTCCCGGCCCGCTTCGTGCTGTCGGGCATCCGCCACAATGGCCGGCCCTTATTCTGTGCCACTGATACTGAGGTGCGCAGCTTTCCACACGCCCGTGTGCGTCCCTGCTCCCCCGACGGCGCGCCTGCATGCATTTCCTCCTTTGCTGAGGGTGGCTGGAACTTTGACCGGATATAATCTGATCTTTGCAGCCTCCCAAGTGCGCTAACTGCGGCCAAATGCGGCGTCTGGGAGATCCAGGCCGTGCGGGGTTAATCTCCCTTCTCCGCTGGGGGACATGCCAGCTCTCTGTCAGGTTTTTATTTCACTGCCGCCCCCCAGCCCCGGTCGGCTGAGTGCTGCGGTCTGTCCTCCCCTCTTCTCCTCGTCCCCCCCCCCCCCCCCCCCCCCCCCCCCC
>JAODKN010000050.1:1660731-1673170 GCA_026774425.1 Petrocephalus zakoni | reverse complement strand
CCTTCCGACACCGCCAGCCTCGTGCATCGTGAATGTGAACTGAAGAAGCGGATTCCACGCAAGCTGGAACGTTTCAGTATGGTAACAACTAAACCAAACTAAACTAACTAAACTAAACTAAACCAATAAATTACTTAAAGGTGACTCGCTTATTAAAAAAAACATAAATTCACAACCTGAAGTTTGCGTAACGGGATTTGATTTATTAATAAAACTACAAAGCCCACAGTAGCCGAAGCACTGGCGGCTTATGGATATTGGGATACGAGCGAATGATTGGCTGTTGTTACAAGGTCGCTATGGGTGACACAGACGCTGCAAGCAGTGGTGCATGCCGGGATACATCAACAAGCTGTGATATGGTGCTGTGGTGAAGTTGTTTATAGCGTATTGTTCGCTGGAAAAGTAAAATGAAGGTATGTAACCGAATAACATACTTTTCAAATTGATTTGTTGACGAAGAGATAAAAGCACTAGATTACCTTTTTCCTGTACTATTGCATTGCAGATTTTCTAGATAGCTACCTAGTAGTATATATATCTAAATCTGCAATCTGAATCACTCTGCTAGTTTAGGAAATATTTTCATCTCCATAATTCTGCAGTTTTTAAAAGTGTTGAAATACTTCTCATTATTTTCAGCGCGTTTTCACTCTTTCGGAAAAATCGTGGAGTGGCTCGTGTTTACAGTACAAATGGCAAAAGGCGTTGGGTAATTACCTCGCTGTTGCTGGGTAAGTGTAATAGAGGATTTTTTTTGTCTTTTCGTTTTCCCGTAGGATACAGATTTTCTTCTGAAATTATCGTTGGTACGGGTCACATCATCAGCTACTGTATGTACTGGTTCGTAAGACATTAATTTAAATATACAAAGATACATGTGATTGTTCTGTTCCGTCTCTTCAAGATCTGACAATTCTGTAAAAATCGTTGATCGTCATGGACAAAAGAAGAACGAACTGAACTTGCCAGGGTGAGTAGAAAGTGTTTTCCTTACTACTACTGCATACAGTAGAATAAACAGATACAATTACCTACATTGCCTTTTGTTGTGAGGTTGTAGAGTATGCTTATTGTTGGTGCTAAATATTTTTTGTTCTCCTCCAATTCTGCTGTAGACGGTGTCTGGCAATGGACTGGGATAAGGATGGGGACACGCTTGCGGTTATTGCAGATAAGTCTAGTGCCATATACTTGTGGGACGCGAATGTCAATAAGACCTCCCAGCTGGACAGCGGCATGAGGTTAGTCTTTAGCAGGAGAAGGCAGCTGTGTGGCCTCACTGCACAGATCTGGTTGCCATTCTTGGGGATCATTTTTATTATCTTGTTTCTAGATGCTGTTATAAATATTTGGCTGTGTACAGTGCTCACTTATTGACACCCAAGATGATGTTAATTGGGATAATCCTTCCTTCAGGGATCAAATGTCCTTCGTTTTGTGGTCAAAGATGGGACCCTTGCTGGCGGCTGGCACGGCCAAGGGCAACCTGCTCATCTACAACCAGCAGACTTCGCGAAAGATCCCCATTCTTGGTACCCTTGCTTCCATCCGCTTCTTCAAAGTGCCGTATGTTTGGAGTCTTGGAGCAGACTGGAGTGTGACTTTAATTGGAGAAGTTTCTACCCCGAGGCCATTAGGATCATTAACCCTACTAATTAGAATAAGCTATAACTCCATCCAAAGCTACATGGCCCAAAGTGTTTCAGTGTGAAAATGGTACATTAGGCATCAATGGTCAGAGCTATTTGTGGATTTCAGGGAAGCACACTAAGAGGATTACCTGTGGCTGCTGGAGCTCCCAGAACCTGCTGGCACTGGGTGGCGAAGACAGGGTGCTGACCATCAGCAACCACGAGGGGGACACCATCCGACAGGTGCGCGCTGCCGCTGTCCCCGCTGCTCCCCCCTGGGTCCCATGTCCCCTGGAGCACCTGTAGCACTTGTAGAGGGTCCGTCTGGGTGCTCCTTTCACCTCCTGTATCCTTGTCCCTGGCCACAGACATCTGTGCGCTCCGAGCCAGGGGACGTCCAGTTCTCCGTGATGAAGACAGATGAGAGGGCGTCACCGGGGGAGAGCACAGTGAGTGTCATCCGGTTATCCAGCCCTGCTTTCCAGTAAAAGAGCAGATACTGTCACCAAAAACTGTTAGGGCAACCACCTGCTAGAGACTTTCTTAGGGCTGTGTTTGTAGGTAAGAGGGTTTAAGTCAGGGGTGTCAAACTCCGGTCCTGGAGGGCCGGAGCCCTGCACAGTTTTGGGTTTACCCCCATTTAACACGCCTGATTCAACTCACTGAGCTAATTACCACACAGTTCTTCAGCTCAATCATTTGTGCTGGAACAGGGAAAGAACTAAACTACACAGGGCACCGGCCCTCCAGGTGCACCTGTGGTTTAACTCCTCAACAACGAGTCAGATGAAGACCATGATCAAAGTCAGCGTTTCTCAAGCTAGTCTTAGGGGACTCTCAGACAGTCCACATTTTTGCCTCCACCCAGCTCCCAGTAGGGAGCAAAAAAAATGGACTGTCTGGCCAGGAGCTGGAAGGGAGCAAAAATGTGGACCGTCTGGAGGCCCCCGAGAACCAGCTTGAGAGACACGAATCAGAGTGACTGTATCTGCACACGATGTGCTGTGGTTACACTTGAACTCAGAAGGCTCTATCCTGACTTGCCAGGTCAGTGTGGTGGTTGGGAAAAAGACCCTCTTCCTCTTCAACCTGAATGACCCAGACAACCCCATCGAGCTGGCCTTTCAGCAGCGCTACGGCACCATCATCGCCTACCGTTGGTAAGGCTCCGTCTGGATTTCCCCTCTGCAGGTTGTCCTTTGACGGTTCCATTCCTCTTCAACGCTTCCGTCATCCTCTACTCTGTTGGACAGGTACGGCGACGGCTACATCATGATTGGTTTCTCTCAGGGCTACTTTGTGGTCATTTCCACTCACATCAGAGAGATTGGCCAGGAGCTCTTCCAGGCGCACAACCACAAGGACAGCCTGACCAGCATCGCCATCTCGCAGTCGCTCAACAAGGCGGCGTCCTGCGGGGATAGCTGGTGAGAGCAGGAGGCGGGACATGCGTCACTGGGAAGCCCGGATGTGTGCTTCGCAGTAGCGTGAGAATGTGGTGGAGTCCTGTCTCACATGCTGATAGCTAACATACTAGGGTCTGATTAGTCAACACACAGGTGTAAATCCTTTAGGACAGTTTAGCGAATTGAGAACACCTTATTCCTGCATGACAACAACATAATCAAATACCAATTAAAAAATAATCGTTGATATTAGCTGCTGGGATTTTCTCTCCCAATTAATCTTTGGTTTCTACCTCAGCATCAAGATCCATGATCTCACAGAACTGAAAGAAATGTACGCTATTGTCAACCTTGAAGATGAGAACAAAGGTAGGCCTGTGCTTGTGTTTAGGGGCAATGGGTCTTTGTTTTGTGTGTTTTGGGGGGTATTTCTCCTCACTGAATGTATATTCGTCATGGTCTGTGATGTGAAACCCAACATTTCGCTTCAGAGGGATGGTTTGATGGACAATGCAATCATTCTTCTTCCAGGAAGTCATGTTTTTTTTCTTTCTTTAAATATAGGTTTAACAAGGGTTTAATTCTTTCAAAACTGCATTTCAAATTTCTGGTCTGGTTATTAAGTATTAGACCTTTGTTGTTTATTAGGCTGTTGGATCTAATATCTAGAGAAAAGACACCTGGTTGATCAGAGGGTGAACTGGGCCTCTAGTGTCTGGATAATGAGAGGGGGAACTTGGTTCTTTAGCAAAGGAAAGGGTTTCATGTCAGTGTCATGTTTAATTCAGTGTCGCTGTTTTCGTGTGTTTGTGTCTATGTGTGCGTCCCCACTAGGTCTGGACCAGCTCTCCTGGACAGATGACGGGCAACTGCTGGCCATCTCCAGTCAGCGGGGGACGCTGCATGTGTTCCTCACCAAGCTGCCAATCCTGGGGGATGCCTGTGGAACTCGCATGGCTTACCTGACCTCGCTGCTGGAGGTCACCGTGGCCAACCATGTGGAGGGGGTCAGTCTCATGCCCAAAGCCCTCCCATGATTCCCTGGCAAATTCCCTGGTATCTCCTTCTAAAAATCATGACTAGCCATGATGCCATGTGGGTGGAACGACACTGTGTTTCTCTGGACACCTAGAGGTTCTGACCAATGGGAGTCACGAAGGCTCCGTAAACATGTTTTAATCCTGACCTTGCCCACGGGCCTCCTTGGGTCTCCTGGCACAGGAAGCAGCCGTCGCAGTTTCTGTGGAGGTGGAGCCCAACTTCATCGCTGTGGGACCGTACCACGTGGCAGTGGGAATGAACAATCGTGCCTGGTTTTACAGCCTGGGGGAGAATGGTGGGTGGGGTTGTGTCTGGGGGGAGGGGCTTGTTATGACCTAGGGGCGGGCTGTCAAAATGCATGTCCAGTTTCATTTCATTTTAACATCACTGTTTGGTTGACAAGATAATTGGATGATATGATTTGGGTGATCACTGTGAGTCTGTTTCATTTTCTGACAGTGCCTGGGACTCTTTGTGTGTGTGTGTCACCTGCAGGGGTGGACCGGTTGCGGGACACCGAGTATTTGGGCACGGTGGCCTGCATGTGCGTGAACTGCGACTATGCTGCTGCCCTCTTTGAGGGGAAGGTGCAGCTTCACACGGTGAGAGTGGCCACACACCCCCCATACCCCCGTAGCAGATCAGCTGATTTGTCTTTGGGCCTCAGCCAAGCTCTTTCCAAAGGCATGCTGGGAATAATGGTGACTGTGTGTGTCAAGATCGAGGGAGAAGAACAGGAGGTACAAGAGGACAGGCAGACGCGCCTGTTCCCGGGTCGAGATGACAAGTGCCGCATCACGAGCCACTCCCTCACTGCCGACTGCCTGTTCTACAGCACAGACGTAAGGAGAGAAATCAGACCCCGCGTGACGTATAACTGTACCGAGAGGAGTTAAGCCATGAACACCGTCTAACCCACCTGAAGGACCATAGTCTTAGCGCCACTGCTGGTAGCAAAGGGTAAAGCCTCAGGTGCTCACACAGGCCTCGCTCCTCTCACTGCGCAGACTGGGGTGATCCAGTGCTTTTACATCGAGGACTGGCAGTACATCAACGAGCACCGGCACTCGGTGGGCATCCGGAAGATCGTCCCCGACCCCAGCGGCACGCGGCTGGTCTTCATCGATGATAAGAGTGACGGCTTCCTCTACTGCCCGGTGGGTCCACTCGCCCTCTGTCTCTCTTCCTCCCTGATGGGGTCCCGCTCGTGAGGCTCTCTGCTGTCCTCCTCCCCCCCCATCGCACTCGCCCTCTGTCTCTCTTCCTCCCTGATGGAGTCTGGCTCGTGAGGCTCTCTGCTGTCCTCCTTCTCCCCCCCATCGCCTCCAGGTGAACGACTCCGTGTTTGAAATCCCCAGTTTCTCACCAACGATAAAAGGAATTCTGTGGGAAAACTGGCCCGCAGACAAGGGTGTGTTCGTGGCCTATGATGACGACAAGGTCTACACCTATGTTTTCTACAAGGACACCATCCAAGGTACCATCTGCTTTAGCCCCCTAAACCTGTAGCAGTTATAAAGTAAGAATTAAGGATGCAAACTTAGTTGAGTGACATTCAGTAAGTTCATTCAGGTGAGCTTCAATCAGTAGTCGGTTTGGAGAAATATGCTGGGTCAATGAGCAAATGTGTTCTTACTTAAGCAACCAGTTATCAAGAAAATATCAAAAGTTCTGACCTCAGCCCCACTGTGCCGAAGGCCCCAGAGTCGTCCTGGCTGGAGGCACGAAGCTGCCCTTTACCCACAAGCCTCTGCTGCTGTTCAACGGGGAGCTGACGTGCCAGACCCAGAGCGGCAAGACCAGCAGCCTCATCCTGAGCACGCACACCTTCCTGGAGAGCAAGAGCAAGGACGCAGCCCCCGCTGAGCTCAGGAACATGATCACGCAGGCTCTGATGCTCAAGAGGTGGCTGCCAGGTGGTCCGTCTTGGATGGGTGGCACTGGGACAGGCTGGGCGTTCCTGCATGACACCCTCACAGCCTGTCCTCATATCAATACATTCTATGGGTCTCTCCTTGGACCTGTCCTCATTTGGGGGGGGTCCCCTCACTAGAACTGTCACAGTAATTTTCTTGGGGGGGCATAAGACGAGCCATGAGTTATACAGAAGGGCCAGCCTTATCATAAGCCAATGACATGTTTTGAATTGCTGAGTGACAGGGAGGGGAAACTCTGGGAGCCTATCAGCTTTCAGCTGAATTCCCCTATGGCCATGCCCCTATATATTGTGGCCCAACCCCCCCGTGCTGCTCCTGATCAAACCATTACAGGTTGTTAGGAAACTTCAAGGTGTAGCTGGGTAGGAAGACACTTTGTGTGTGTGGCAGGTTCTCGGCAGCCTGGGAGCTGTGCAAAGCCCTGAACAGTGCCGACTGCTGGTCAGAGCTGGGCCAGACCTGTATGGTTCACATGGATGTGGAGCTGGCCATCCGTGTCTATCGCACGGTGCGTGACGTGGGCATGGTCATGTCCCTGGTGGATATCAAGGTACACAGCGCCCCCCCCCCCCCCATCTCGCGAGCAGCTTGCCACCTTTGGATGGATCTAGAACTATCATGTCGCCACGTTCTAGGGCATCGAGGACCAGAACCTCCTGGCGGGACACCTGGCCATGTTTACTAATGACTTCAACCAGGCGCAGGACCTGTACCTGGCCTCCACATGCCCCATGGCTGCCCTGGAGGTGGGTCCGCCCCCCATGTGCCTAGCCTGGTGTCTCCTCTCCTGCCGCGCTGACATGTCCTTCACATACTCACACAGATGCGGCGTGACCTCCAGCACTGGGACAGTGCGCTGCAGTTGGCCCAGCGTCTGGCCCCCAGGGAGATTCCCTTCATCTCCAAAGAGTACGCTGTGCAGCTGGAGTTTGTGTGAGTATCCCGTACATGGGGAGGGGAGGAGGTACCCACTGCTCACCTGGGCAAGGGGGCGCCCCCAGTGCTCATCTGTTTTGGGGGCTATTGCAGTGTTTCGCGATCCAGTCCTTGGGGACCCACAGCCGGTCCGTGTTTTTGCTCCTTCCGAGCTCCCTGATAAATAATCCACATTAGCTGGGATGGAGCAAAAACATGGACTATCTGTGGGTCCCCGAGTAGCAGATTAGGAAACACTGGTTTGTCGTATGTTTTTGGCATTTAATTCTCTAATTTTCCCCTCCAGGGGTGACCATGTGAATGCTTTATCTCACTATGAAAAAGGGATCACCGGCGACAGCCAGGTAAGCCTCTTTGTGTGTGTGTGTGTGTGTGTGTGATTGTAGGATTTGTTTAAGTTGAGTGGCCATACTTCATACAAAGGGGCCAACCAATGATGTGTTCTGAATCTGTGAATGACAGGGGAGGGGACACTCTGGGGGCCAATCATTGGCCGTGTCCCTGCATCTGTCCCCTGCTGACTGGCCATCTCCCTCTCCCAGTTTCTGGAGCACGATGAAGCCTGCCTGGCTGGAGTTGCTCGCATGTCCATCCGGATGGGTGACATCCGACGTGGGGTCAACCAGGCTATCAACCACCCCAGCAGGCTGCTGAAGAAGGATTGTGGGACCATCCTGGAGAGCATGAAGGTGCCCGGCTGCTTCCATCACTGCTGCCGTTCCTTTGGCTCCCTCTAGTGTTGGCCCTCGGTGGTACATTGGGCCAGCACTGACCTCTCTCCCGCTGGTTCATCCACAGCAATTTTCTGAGGCAGCCCAGCTGTTCGAGAAGGGCCAGTATTATGATAAGGCTGCCTCTGTCTACATCCGTTGCAAGAACTGGTAAGGTGTCTCTTGGCTGTTACAGCCGGCTCTGTACAGTATAATGCACTTTTGTCTTTTTTTTCGTTTTTAACAACACATTTTTATGTAGTTTTTATATAGTTTATATAGTCTTTCAGTTTGGTTATGTTGCAATGTAGTGCCATTTGCTATTTCTGTGATTTAAGTACACCAAATAGGCACAAAGCATGGCTTCATCTATAGGCAATATACTGGATTACCTTTCCGTGGACGATTTCCATAAAGGAAGTAAAGAGATTTACTTTAGCTAAGTAGTACTCTAAAACTATAAAGGAAAGAAGTTTCGTTTGTTTTTTTTAGTTTAGTTTTTTATTGTCATATTTCATTTTACGAAAACGTTTTCTCAGTTCTATCTTCATTAACAATGATAACCCTGCTGTATCACTGTCATTAATGCGACACGTGGGCTTGTGATGTCAGGCTACTTGAGGTGGGCGTCTGCCTTTCTTAGGGCCAAAGTGGGTGAGCTTCTTCCCCATGTGACCTCCCCCAAGATCCACCTGCAGTACGCCAAGGCCAAGGAGGCAGACGGCAGGTGAGCCGCCCCCCCGGGATTCGCGGTCGGCGTTGCGATTTGCAGTTAGCTGACATCTGTGGCCCGGGCGCCGCAGGTACAAGGAGGCAGCGGCCGCCTACGAGAGCGCCAAGGACTGGGACAACGTGATCCGCGTCCATCTGGAGCACCTGAAGAACCCAGAGGAGGCCGTGCGCGTCGTGCGGGACACACAGTCCATCGACGGCGCCAAAATGGTGGCTCGATTCTTCCTGCGTCTCAGTGACTACGGCTCGGCCATACAGTTCCTGGTCATGTCCCGGTGCAATGACGAGGCCTTCCAGCTGGCCCAGCAGCACGGCCAGATGGAGGTGTATGCCGATATCATTGGTGAGACCCTCACCAAAGCATGCACAGCTCTCCACCTCTCCTTCTGATGACGTACTGTGACACCTCTATATAATCACAGGGACAGTCAGGGCCTCCCCCCTTCCACCTTTTAAAGGACATGTCCTGTAATATTCGTAGGTGATTTTACTGGGGGGAGAGCAAGAGGCAAAGTTGCACCCCCTACTGGTCAAATGCTATTTGGACGTACAGTCAACCCTCCTGCTTTGCAACTTTCCCTGTTGCGCTATTGATACATTGCCAGCTTAGCATGAGAAATTAATGAATTTTTTGCAGCGAAAGACACACAAAAAGTTTAGTGACTCATAAATGCACAAATTATATGTACTGTGCTGGTTTGGGAGATGGCAGGCATCTTTACTGCCGCCTCTCACGCCATACCGGCGGCAGAGTGTGGCTAAGCCTCTGTGCCTGTGACCGGAAGGCCGCACTAGGTGGCTGCCCTTCAAGATTGCTCTCATGAACAGGACAATTTCCAATAAGGAATACCTCCAATAAAGTATCCAATCAAGTATAAGCTGCCAATAAAGTATCAATAAAAAAGTGATCTTAGTATCTTGCGTTTGTGGCATCTTTCCACGCAGCTCACTTTGCTTGCCAAGGGGGACCAAAAATTTTACAGTTTTTCCACAAAATTTAACAAAATTAAGAAATATATAAATCAAATTTTAATTAAAATGATTTCATTTTGATTAAAAATAAAAGTTATATTTTTAATTGTGGCTTTTGTTAGTCACATCAATGTGTAATAATTAATTGTAAAAGTATTCCTTTTTATTCATCTGGATGTATGACCGACTGGGTTCTCCCACCTTCACTCCCCGCCCCCCCGCGCCCCCCGCCCCGGGAGGACGGCCTGTGGTAATATTATTTCGTATCACAAACCCCCAGGGTCTGATGCCACCATGGAGGACTACCAGAGCATCGCGCTGCATTTCGAGGGCGAGAAGAAGCACCTGCAAGCCGGCCGCTTCTTCCAGAAGTGCGGCCAACACAGCCGGGTGAGGGGCGCACACCGGCGCCCTATATGGCCTCCGCACCGGTACTGCGGCTTACCACGCCTCTGTCTCTCTCAGGCCCTGAAGCACTTCCTCAAGTGTCGCAGTACGGAGGACAGCCTGGCGACTGAGATGGCCATCGAGACTGTAATGGCACCTACTGTTATCGCCGTCAACCGTGTGTCTGCTCGAGGTCCCTCCGGGGTCGTTACTGACATACCTGTCCTCATACCAGGTGGGCCAGGCCAAAGACGAGGCTCTGACGAACCAGCTGATCGATTACCTCATGGGGGAGAGTGATGGGTTGCCCAAGGTATGCTCCTGGCTTGCCCCCCCCCTCCGCAGGTGTTATCTTCAGAAATCCTACTCTATGGTGCCACCTGCCATCGTCTGCTGGTCTCCTTTTCTGCTTTTAATTCTGCTTTTGTTTTTTTTTTTGGTTTTTCATCTGCTGCAACTTTCTCTTTCTGTTTTCCATCTGTTCGCACCCGCTGCTCTGATCTCCCATCACACATTGGTGCCTGCGTAGTCTCTCACTGTGAGTAGCCATCTGATGCTGACCCCTGCTGGCCGTATTGATACTGACACGCGATGACATCAGTACTGACTTGGTCGCTTGTACTGAGTGTGGTGTCCCTGTTGTGGATTTGTGAGGTTGTCTGTATGTTAGACAACTGAATGACCCCCATGACTCATGGATGATGGTCCTGCACAGTCAGAGGCCTTAAGGTGGACCTTAGAGAGGACCAGACAGCAGGTCTCAGCCAACAGCTACAAATCACCAAAATGGCCATAGTGAAGTACACACACTCCTCCATGAAGAAGCAGAATGTCTTGCCAATGTAAAAATTTGACTACAAAAAAATTGACTTTTCTATACTAAAAAAGAAAAATCTGCATCTTCAAATCTTGGATTAATCCTGGTTCTGCTGGCAGGAGGCTACACTGAGTAAAATCTCAGCCGAGTATCTAGAAATTAGTTAAATTTCTAACCATTTATGGTTACTTCATTAGAGGACAGGTTCCGTAGTCTGGTTTCAGTAAACGTAACCTAGTAATCCTGTGCACTGCCACAGTTTAATGGCACACCAGGCATAAGGTCTGTGTCGATCCATGTGATCCCATCCCGCCAGGACGCCAAGTACCTGTTCCGGCTCTACATGGCCCTGAAGCAGTACCGCGAGGCGGCTCGGACTGCCATTATCATCGCCCGCGAGGAGCAGTCTGCAGGTCTGTCTCTAAGTCAGGGGTGGGTTCCCCAGGGACTGGTCTCAGAAACACCAGCCTAGACTGGGGCTTCCCGTTCCTCGGAGATGAACACAAAGTGCTTAATATTCATGATTGTGCAGGAGACTAAACTCCTACCATAAAGTCAGTATTTTTCCAAGCAGTTTTCCCGGAATTTTACCCTGAATATGTCAGTAAACAAACACGATCCCATTGCTTCTAGGAAACTACCGGAATGCCCATGACGTCCTTTTCAGCATGTACACAGAGCTCCACAGTCAGAAGATTAAAATCCCAGCAGAAATGGCCACAAACCTCATGATCCTGCATAGCTACATCCTAGTTAAGGTTGTGACTCCGCCTCCCTCCCCCATGTGACCAGCTGTAATTTGCTCATTGGTTAAATGTGTCTAATATGTTCTTCCCTGGTCGAACCACAGATCCACGTGAAAAGAGGCGATCACCTGAAGGGAGCACGTATGCTTATTAGAGTGTCCAACAACATCAGCAAGTTCCCCTCACGTGAGTAGCCGGCCTCTCCCTGTTCTGGGGACGCGCGCCCGCAGCTGGCTGACATCGGCCCCCACCTGCCGCTACCCCCAGATGTGGTGCCCATCCTGACGTCGGCCGTGATCGAGTGCCACCGTGCCGGCCTCCGAAACTCCTCTTTTGCCTTCGCCGCCATGCTGATGCGGCCCGAGTACCGGAACAAGATCGACCTCAAGTACAGGAAGAAGATCGAAGCCATGGTCCGGTGAGCCTGGCGTGACGGCGGCCCTCCCTCCCCACAGGCTGAGCTAGCAGGGTCTCTGACCTGCCCTCACTTGTGCTACCCCCCCCACAGGCGGCCGGACACCTCAGAGCTGGAGGAGGACACCGCGCCATGCCCCTACTGTGGCTTCCAGCTGCCGGAGTGCGAGCTTCTCTGCCCCAGCTGCAAGAACAACCTGCCGTACTGCATCGCCACGGTGAGTCGGCAGCTTCCAGCGGCACGTGCATCTGCACGTTTGCCTCCGGTACGCTCCCTCAGTCACATGGTGTCTATGGCCCCGCCCACCAACAGGGTCGCCACATGGTGAAGGAGGATTGGTCAGCCTGTCCCCACTGTAACTTCCCCGCTCTTCACTCCCAGCTCCTGGCGTGAGTATCCCGGGCCAACGGTAACTTCCTCTGCCCTGCTCAGGAGGTACAGTACTGTACAAAGGTCTTAGGCAGTCACAGAGCATTCTCTTTTACAGCTCTTTACCTGGGTAGGAAGTGCGTATTTGCTCAGAAAAAAACTAATGGGAAAATACACTCACCGGCCATTTTAATAGGTAAACCTTGCTAGTACCGGGTTGGACCCCCTTTTGCCTTCAGAACTGCCTTAATCCTTCGTGTCATAGATTCAACAAGGTACTGGAAACATTCCTCAGAGATATTGGTCCATATTGACATGATAGCATCACGCAGTTGCT